>PVIW01001557.1:140161-286449 GCA_004026585.1 Noctilio leporinus
GGGGGGGGGGGGGGGCTTCCAGTTGGAAAGAGAAGCAAACCACTGAAGGCTCCCCTGTCGCCCCGCAGCCTTCACCTCCCAGACCCGCTTCTCTGGAACCCTCAGATTCCCGGGGTACCTCAAGTCCCATCGCTGGGTGAGGGGTTCTGGAAAGGGAAACATCACAGTTGCTCAGATTTCCAGAAGAATGAGGGTGTTTTTTTCTTTTCTTTTCTTTTCCCTTTTTATTTTGTACGTGGTGTTTCCAAAGGCTTTGTTTTCCAAGGCTCATGTGACCGCTTCCCCCTCCACCCCCGCTGCCAGGGGCGGAGGCAGCGCGGGTGTTGAAACTTCGCGCCAGCAAGTCGGAATCAGCTGTGGCGGAGCTGCGCCACGTGACCCGCCCGGGCTATATAAGTGGTGGCCCGACTCGGCCAGCTCAGTCGCCTGTCCGTCTTGCCGCCTTCCTTCCGTTGCTATACGGACGAGCCAGCCCAGGGCCAGCCCCGAACGAGCCGCCGCCCGCCAGATGGAGCACCCGCAGCCCGACAGGTAATCAATCCCTGGGCGGCGGGGCTGGGCGGCGCGGGGACCTGCCCTCCGGACCCTCTGTACCCGTGTGTTCTTAGAGGGATGAAAGGTGACTTCTGTGGCCGGCTCCCTGGCACAGGAGGTGGGTGATCCAGGGGAGGGAGGCTGGCTATGGGGTCCAACTGTGTTTTTGGTAGCCGACTTCTGAGTTGTGCTTGGAGGGGTCCTCTGCTCGGTCTCGGATCCCTCGGGCCGCCGCGGAGACTGCGTGTGGCTCCTTGTCAGAGCCCACTCTGGGTCAGGTCCACCTCCCACCGGCGGTCGGGGCTGCGTGCGGCCGCGGTGTCCCTGCTTTGTAGATGAGCGGAGCAGCGAGCCCAGGGTCGCTCAGCCAGCGGGTGCCAGAGCTGAGGTTGAAACCTTGGTGGTGGGTCCGCAGCCAAGTCGGGCTCCTTCCCTTCTCCCAAGAGCATGTACAGAACCCCCGTTTTATATGGAAGGGATGTAGCAGGAGAGAAAGGAGAAATGGCAGCTCTTTGGGATGAGGATACAGACTCTGGGCAGAAACACTCTTAAGAAAGAAACTTTTGCTTTGAGTAAAGCACACCTTTATTAGAGCATTTTAGCCTAAATGCTTTTATGATGAGCATACTGGGGTGTGTGTGTGTGTAATGAGATTTGCTACAGAAACTTCAACAAAACAAATGAATTAAATCTTGGGTTGAAAAGCAGTTAAGATATTGAATACAAATGCTCACCCTGCCCACCGCCGCCTCTCCCTAGGCTATGTTGCCTCCTTCCCAGCTTCATTAAAGTAACTGGTGCCAGGATTTCCCTTTGGGCTTTGGGGACGTCTTACAGTATCTTGCAGTGACTGAATTGTGTTGATGGGCTTGGCATCTTGAAGTGGCCTGTGCATTAGTGGGAGGCCGGACTTCTGCGGAGAATCCTCATAAAGCTGGAATCTCTTGAAGGCTCAGCCTCTGGAAGACCCCTGCTGGCGGCCAACCCCCTTATTCACCATCCTTCCCCTCCCTCTGCAGCATGTCCCAGGATTTGTCAGAGGCCCTGAAGGAGGCCACCAAGGAGGTGCACATCCAGGCAGAGAATGCTGAGTTCATGAGGAATTTTCAGAAGGGCCAAGTGACTCGGGAAGGCTTCAAGGTATGTGGTATGGTGGGACCAGCCCTTGGGGAGGGTATGACAGGTATGGGTGTGCCCAAGGCTCAGTCAGTGCCTAAGGCCAGTGTTCAGTGGGGACTAGGAGCAAGGATGCTGAGGGACCAGATAGGAATGTGTTGAGAGAATCATTTTATAGATGATGACCTTGAGGCTCAGAGAGGGGAGGTGACTTATTCATGGTCACACAGCAAATTCCTGGCCGCTAAATAGTATTGTAGAGGGGCTGGGGCAGTAGTGCCATCATTGAGCACCATCTATTCCAAGCTGGGCATTTTATACACTTGGTATCTACTTTGTGCCTCAGCCTTGAAGAGGAAGATGAGGAAGGGAGGGCTCAAAGAGGTTAAGTAACTAACAGAAGGTCACACAGGCACGTAAGTAAGAAGGAAAGGCCAAACTCAAACCAATGCCCCTTTCATTTCAGAGCCTGTGCTCCTGACCTCATTCTAACCTGCCTCTGAAGGCAGGAGGTAGTACGGGTTCGAGCCCTAGGTCAGCCATTTCCTAACACGGAGAAAGGACACCTCATCTTACCTCCCTAAGGCAACTTTTCCTTCATCTGTGCATTTTAACAGTAGGGTTTTCTTCAACCCTCCCTGAAAGCCAGACACTGACTTGGTTATTTCCCAGTAGGGTTGTGAAATTCATGCAAATAGAAGGGAAGTACTTGACAAAGAACCAGACAAGTGCCTAGTGTTACACATCAGCATGAGGAAAGGCCCGTTCAGGTTGAACAGAGGGGGTTGGGGAGCTTTATCCCACTTCTGACACTCGTCCCTTTTGCAGTCTGGTTCCCTTCCCACTTGCAGCCTGCGAGGTGCTCCAGGGAGGGGAGATTTAACATGCAGTTCCAGTGTGGTTGGGGCCCTTGGCTGTGTCCTGTGGGTGCTGGGTCTAGCCCTCGTTCCCCGCCCCGTCTTCCTTTCCGCTCATAGCGATGACCTACACCCAGTGTCTGTTGTGTGGGTGGGGCAGAGGCAGCAGTGAGGTGACTGCTGGAACACCCCTCCCCAGCAACCATAGGTTTGGGTCTTACCCCTAAGCCACTGAGTTCAAAGCGGGCACAGAGGTCCATGAGAGGACCCAGCAATTACTTAGATGATGCTGAAGGAGGTGGCGTTCATATCCACGGCCTCCGATTTGACTGCGGAGTGTGAGGCTGCACCTGTGTGCCAGGCCACACCCCAGGCTTTACCTGGGTCATCCTGCTGGACTGTCACCATCCTCACTAGTACTGGTTGGATGATTCCCTTTACAGGGGGTGGGGACCAAGGCTTGACTTGCACAAAGTCACTCAGACCTCAGACTGCTCAGAGAGGGCATGTGGCTCACCCATGGTCACACAGCTAGGGTATTCACGTGTAACAGGAATTCCCCACTCTGGCCAAGGTATATCCTCTCTGAGCCTTAATTTGCTTTTCTGTAAAATGGGGATAGTAATTGTTGAATTTTTATGAGGACTAAGTTAGGCCAGGGATAGGGGAGTACAAGAAGTTTAGGCTCAGAAAGTGTGTGATCAGGTGTTTCTTGTGGGGCGCTCCCTTTGGCTGCTGCATAGGGAGGGTTGGGGGGGCTCCAGGAGGTAGGAGGGATGAGGGCCACTGTGAAGGCAGTAGTGAAAGCTGGGGGGGTCTCTTCCTCGGCACAGCCTAACCTGCCCACTCTGGTTTCAGCTGGTGATGGCCTCCCTGTACCACGTCTACAAGGCCCTAGAGGAGGAGATTGAGCGCAACAAGGAGAACCCAGTCTACACCCCCATCCACTTCCCAGAAGAGCTGCACCGCAGGGCGGCCCTGGAGCAGGACATGGCCTTCTGGTACGGGCCCCACTGGCACGAGACCATCCCCTACACACAGGCCACCAGGCGCTATGTGGGGCGACTCCAAGAGGTGGGGCGCAGGGAACCTGAGCTGCTGGTGGCCCACACCTACACCCGCTACCTGGGCGACCTGTCCGGGGGCCAGGTCCTCAAGAAGATCGCCCAGAAGGCCTTGGACCTGCCCAGCTCTGGTGAGGGCCTGGCCTTCTTCACCTTCCCCAACATCGCCAGTGCCACCAAGTTCAAGCAGCTGTACCGTGCCCGCATGAACTCTCTGGAGATGACCCCTGAGGTCAGGCAGAAGGTCATCCAAGAGGCCAAGACCTCGTTCCTGCTTAACATTCAGGTGAGGGTCTGGTAGCCCAGGGTAGCCACCCCCTCCCTCAGCTGCTCCCCCAAGGGACGTTTCTCTTACATCAGGGGAAGGGGTTGGCGGAGGGTTACAGTAAGTTCCAGGATGCGTGAGCCAGGGTTCCAGTTCTACCACTTAATGACTGGTCTTGGGCAAATCCCTGAATCTCTTTGTACTTCTGTTTCCCCATCCATAAAGTGGGTATACGAGGTCTGTCCCGAAAGTATTGAGCCAATGTCGATATAATTAAAACAGTTTGTGGGGCCAGTACCTTCGGGCAGACCGTGTATAATTGTACTTACCTCTTTACGTTCTAAGGGTTAAGTGAGCTTCTACCAGTCAGGCCCGCACAGCGGGGCCTGGTGCGGGGTCTGCCTCTCCCGTTGGGTGTTTGTTCATACAGGGCGTGAGCGCCACCCTTGTAGCTCTCTCTGGCAACACTGAGTTGTGCGTGCGCTTCTGTGTGGCCTGGGTGGCACTGCGGAGGTTATAGGTGTCCCAGATGTGGCCTCTGACCCCTGGGGCCAGACTTGTTCCCTTTGGGGGCTGCTGCCTCATCCCAACCCCCAGCTATTGAATGCGGGGGCAGATGCATGGTTTCCAAGGGGGACGCTCACTGGGAGCTGTGACGGAGGCAGGCTGTAGAAGGCGACATAGGCTCGGGCCCCCCTCATGACACTGTGCTCTGCAGAGGGACGTGAAGTGGGACAGTGAACCCTCCATCCAGGATGGCGTTGCTGGGGAGCATTTGGGGAAGAGCTGGGGAGCATTTGGGGAAGAGCGGGCAGGCGGGTCAAATGCACTGGTGACCTCTTCTCTCTCAAGCTGGGTGGAGGGTGTACAAATGGGTCTTTATTTTTCTCAGAGATTTTGTTAGGTCCTTCATGTTGCATAATGAGACCTCACACCCCACTGTCACCTGGGGCCTGGCACCACCCCGCTGAGACTGGCATGTGTGTCTTCTGTCTTTTAGCTGTTTGAGGAGTTGCAGGAGCTGCTGACCGGGAAAGCTGAGGACCAGAGCCCCTCGCAGGCCCCGGGGCTTCGCCGGCGGGCTGGCAGCAGGGCGCCAGGTGAGGGCTCCATTGGAGGGGCATGAGGCCCAGCCGTCTGGCTCCAGTGTCTCTTGGCTCTTCTGTCTTCTGGATGTTTCAAATGAGAAGTGGGGTACGGGCAGGAGGGCATGAGGTCAGACTTCAGTGTGTGATGGGGCAGGCCATGGAACCACTCCCTGCCTCAGTTTCCCCATCTTAAAAGCCAAGGGCAGCTCAGTTAGTCCTATTCCATTGTCTCAGATGTGGAGACTTGCACACAGAGGACCCTCAGAAGTCAGGGTGAAGGCTGGCTTTCACCTTTAATCTGGGTTCCGTTGGGGCTGTGCTGAAAGAATAGCTGGGAAACTTCAAAAACCACAAAATGCGCCGCAGAATGGCCTTTCACCAAGCCTGATACCTGTTCACAGGCTGTGGTACTGGGGGTGCAGGGGGTGGTGTTTGTGGAAAGGTGAAGCTCACCACCTACTGGGTGTCACCCTAGCCCACCTGCCCTGTGGCTTTCCCACCTGCGTCTGGACCACATGAACCCCTCTGTTGGAATTATGTTTGGGGGTGTTAGAACATGGCCATTCTAGTGAGATTGGCTCCCTGGTAGGATGAGGTGCCTTTGCCTTAATGCAGCGGTTCTCAGAGTGGGGTCCCCTGGAGTGCCCCTGGGGAGCACGGTCCCACAATGTGAGCTGGCTGAAAATGGAAGTGTAGACAGCTTGGAGTCGTCGAGTAGTGAGCTCCCTGTCTTTGGAGGTATTCAAGCAGTGGCTAGAAGGCCACCTGTTGGTGCTCTAGCAGAATCTTGGCCTTGAGTGTACTAGAGCCTGCTGAGGCCCCTAGTGTCTGTGAAGTCGGAAGTCCCACCTCTAGCCACCTGTTGTTGACATTGGTCTCCTTTCTCTTTCAGACTTGACTTCCGCAGAGACTCCCAGAGGGAAGCACCCGCTCAGTGTCCTTTCCCAGGCACCGCTCGTCCGATGGGTTCTCACACTCAGCTTTCTGGTGGCAACAGTTGCCATGGGGCTGTACGCCATGTGAAGGCACCTGTGATGGCTCCTGGGGCCATGGACTCCGTCTGACAGAGAGCCCTCTTTCTGGAGACATCCCCCCTCCGCCCCCCACATCCCTCTCTGGCAAAGAAGAAAGGAGTCTGTGGCATCTTCCAACGAAAAAGCACATCCAGCCAATGACCTGAACTTCCAGGGTGGGACGAGGGGTCCTGCCTGGCCCTCAGAACACCCCCTCCCCTGTTCCTGCAGCAGAGCCCAGGAGATGTGGCTAGAAGTCGCAACTGTCCTGAACCTCCACACGCCCTGAGTTGGCCGTCTCCTTGCTGACGGGCCGTGGTGATTCTCACCTGAATGTGCCTCGGTGTTGTGTCTTGAGTTTGTCTTGTTTTTGTTGGAGCCACCTTTTGTTGCTGGCTCAGCCTATGGTATTTTGTGTTCCATTCTGTTTTTATAGTGGGGTTGGGGTGGGTTGCGGGGGGAGGGGGAGATTTTAACACACAGTGGCCTTGGTTTCTAACTTTTGTGTGAAATAATAAAGAAACTGCATTGCTTGATAGTAACTTGAAGTGTTTTTCTTGGGCTCTGTGACCCTTGGAGAATGGACCTTTTTCCCCACTTGTTCTTGAATTGGCGAATGGTGAATGGTGGGGAAGGTGTGAATAGCAGGAGCTAGTTTGGATGTTGTGTTCTGTCCTGGGAGTGTGTTGGTGGGGAGGTGAACCCTACCTGGTGCAAGGTTGCCGTTACTGAGGGTGGGGTTGAGCTGTCAAGCTGACAACAAGCAGGTTTGGGGCTGAAATGTTGAGTCCTGTGCCCTGAGTCCAGCCCGTGAGGTCCCTGGGTTGGAGTCTCTGCTCCTCTGCTTGCTTTACAGGTCTGCCATTAAGGTTGGTTATTACCCTCAGAGGGCTCAGTTCTGGTACCTGTAACATGGCTACATTGAGACCTACCTTACCTGCCTGTTTTGAGAAGCAAATGAAATGCCTATAAAACACCAGCATGGTACACTACTAGCTCCTATGATAGGACAAGGGTGATAGGGTTGCTGTTCTTGCTCAGCATTGGACTGCAAGTTGCCTCACCTATGTCATGTTCTGACAGCAAATCTGACAGGAGTGTCACCACTCTTGGAGGGTTAGAAAGGATTTAACCCAGGTCTGTTCAGCTCCATCCATAGTCCCAAGTCTTTTCCCTTAGTCATGAAAGCCACTGGAATATTAAAAATGCAGCCTCCTCGCTGGCTGATGTGGCTCAGTGGTCTGAGTGCTGGCTTGCTAAATGAAAGGTTGCTGGTTCGATTCCCAGCCAGGGCACATGCATGCGTAGGTTGCAGGCCAGGTCCCCAGTTGAGGGTGTGGAAGAGGCAACCACACAGTGATGTTTTTCTCCTTTTCTCCCTTATCCTTTCTCCAAGAATAAATACAATCCTTTTAAACATACAGCCTCCCAATCTGGGAAACAGAATGCCTTTTGCTTGAAGGCACATTTGGGAATGCAGGGGACAAGGCGGTTCCTTAGACAACTAGAACAGAGGGCTGGGAGGTCCTTTGTCCCTAGTCGTGGCTTTGTTACCAAGTCTGGAACCTTCAAGTCTCCTTTTGCTCAGTGGCAAAACAAGATGGAGAAACCTACTTCTCGCCCTGGGTGGCTGGGTCCAGCGGGGTTCCAACACCGGTTCTGCTTGGTGACAGCAGAGCCTCTCCTCCAAGCCCAGGCCCACCCTGGAAGGTTCTGATGTTGAAGACCTAGGGCCGGAGCCTGGGATCCTGCGTAGGAGCAGCTCCCCAGGGGCACCCCTGGGCAGCCAGCCTCCGGAGCTGATGCTTAGGAGGCTGTGCATGCAGGGCATCTCCAGTTTTCTAGGGAAGGGGCATGGATTTTCGGGTGGTGACAAAAAAGTGGGGAGGGGGAGAGAGAAACCGTCTTGAAATCTGCGAATAGGGAAATGGCTGAATAACTTGCATTCTATTCATGCTATGGAAAATGAAGTATCTCTTAACCAGACTGAGTTACATCCATGTCTTCCTTCTTCCATGCAGTATTAATGAGAAGAGCCAGTTGCACATCACCTGCTGTCTAATTTTTATACACTCTAAAAAGACATTTTAAACACTCCCCGTAAATATCGATGTACGTTTGCGCGAATTGGGCAAAGAGAATAAGTTCCTTCCAGTTCCGTCGGGGGCTGGAGTTGGAAAAGGAGGGTGATGATGGAGCCCTGGCCCGGCTTGAGTGTGCGTGGATGTTTTCCAAGCTAGGTTGGGAGTCGGATCGTAAGTTTTCGCAAGTTTTAAGCATTTCCAAGTAATTAAATCTTCAATTAATAATAATCATAATAAAACCCAACACCGTTTCCGGGTCTACGGAAACCTGTGAGTCCCAAGTTTGGGACGACTCCCAGGTGCACTACGGAGACCCGAGGTGACAGGTCTGGTGAATCTCCACCTTTCGGAAGTGCGTTACAGGGAGAACACGTGGGCAAGTGCCGCCCCACCCCGAGCCCCTATGGGACCCATACTTTCTGAACCCTTTGTTTTTTCACCGTGGCTCTGAAAGGGGTCTTTTTTCTCAGGAGGCTTCTGGGAAGGCTGAAAAAAAGCCCAAAACGGAGGGCTGGGCAAGGCCCCACCCACCCGACAGAAAGCCCCCGTCCATCCGCCATCTTTGCGCCCGGCCCCGCCCCTCCCCTCCCCTCCTGCATCAGAAATTTCGCGCCAAATTTCCTGACACACAAAATGGACCCCGGAAGGAGGCCAGGAAGCCGGACGTCATGAGCCCCAAAGCCAATCAGCGGAGGATGTCATTCTGGGAGGCTGGACTTGAGGGCTCAGTAGTGGTCCAATCACGGGCCGCGGTGCCCAGGAGAACCAATGGGGACTCCGCGGCCGCAGCGGCCAAGCTGCTGTCTTGTTTTTTTCCCGCGAAACTCGGCAGCGGAGCTCAGGGGTTGCTGATTTCTACGGGTCCTTGGCGTGCGGGAAGGGAAAGGTGAGGCCGGGGGGACTCGGGAGTCGGGGACTGGAGCCGGCTGAGTGGGAGTCGGCAAGCGTTTGCTTCTGGGCGTGCAGTAAGGGTGGGCGGGGGTTTCTTCGGGGGGCACTGGGGCGGGATCCGGGAGTGGGAGCAGAGCACCCCCGCCCCGCATTCGGAGTCGCGGCCGCAGACGCCAGAGCCGAGGGCAGGCCGCGCGCGATCCCCAATCCGCTCCACCTCTCTGTCCCCGCGCCAGGTGCGGTCATGTCGGGCTTCGACGACCCCGGCATTTTCTATAGCGACAGCTTCGGCGGGGACGCCGCGGCCGATGACGGCAAGGCCCGCAAGTCGCAGCTGCAGAAGCGCTTCAAGGAGTTCCTGCGGCAGTACCGGGTGGGCACGGACCGCACCGGCTTCACCTTCAAATACAGGTGCGGCGGCCGCGGGCCAGGAGGGGACAGGTGCCTGCGGATCCCCTGCTGGAGCCGGGCGCGTGCTCGCGCTCGGCTCCTAGGTGCCGTGACCGTCGGGACGCAGATGGGAACCCCTGCGGGGAGGCGGGAGAGCCTGCCCTGTTCGAAGGTCCCGGCGGCGCTTCATCAAACCCCAGCACGTGGTGGGGGCTAGGTTTGCATATTTCATACCTGAAGTTAACTTCCGAGTGAGTTGCTCTTTGAGTGGACCGTCAGCGACTGAGCTAGAGCTGCCTGGGTCCCTTTTCCAGATTGCGTGCCCGTGTCTCCTTACTGTCCTTCCCTGTGGGTGCAGCAGGTGCCGATGGCAGCTGTGATGTGGGTCACTCATTCCAGCCCTGCAACCGCTGGTGACTGTGCACCTGCTGCATGCCAGGCACTGTCACAGGTGTTGGGGGGCAGCCCTGAGGAAGCTGGTCCCCAATGCAGCCTGTGACACCACATCACCGTAGGCAGTTGGGATGGAGGGAACATGAGTTTGCAGGTCCTGGCTCTGGTGGAATGACTTCCAAGTGACAGTCTCTCCGGGCCTCAGTTTGTTCACCAGTAAAATGGGTATAGCCACCCCTGCCTCCATTTATTCAGGCACCCGCTGACATTGACCACCTGGGTCACTGTCACACTAGCCTGACACTGATGTACCAACCACCATGGGAAGGTTTGTGCCACTTGCCTTAGGAAGTCAGCAGGAGCAAGGTGTAGACACCAGCAAGGAATTATATGGTGATAATCACCTCAAAGGAATGTAAAAGGCGACAGAGGGGGCTTCCAGGGGAAGCAGTCCATGCAGCAGGTGCATGGGCAGATGTGTGGGGTGGTCCCTAAGGCCAGGGGCTGTCTGGACCAGGCTGGGCATTTTATGTGGCTCCTGGGCACAAGGTAGAAGAGTAGGTGTCTCTGTGTAGGTCCATGGTCCCCAAATGTGCTTTTGGGGTAACAGTGCTGTGGGATGCCCTGTAAAGAGTCTGTCTGAGGTTGACAAGACAGACATGTGTCTGCTCCTTTTGGCCTGAGTTTGGAGATCTGTGCTTTGTTAGTTTCCCATGAGGGTTCAAGCCTGAAATGGAAGGACTGGTTTGGGGTGAGTCTCCCAGACAGTCCTGCATGCAGAACCCCACCCAAGGGTGGAACATCCTTCCCTGGAGCTGTCTTTGGAGGATGCCTCTGCGGGTGGTGGGCAGCCTCTGCGGGGCTATGTGAAGGACCCCTGCAATTGGACGTGTGCTTGGGAAGAGAGGCGGCAGAGCCTTGCCGGTGACGGTGAGGGCGCATTCAGGGCGCAGCACACCTCAGCCAGTGTCGTTTCCTCTTCTCTGCACCCTTCACCCTGCCCCTGCCCCTCCAGGGATGAGCTCAAGCGCCATTACACCCTGGGGGAGTACTGGATCGAGGTGGAGATGGAGGACCTGGCCAGCTTCGACGAGGACCTGGCCGACTTCCTGTACAAGCAGCCTACTGAGCATTTGCAGCTGGTGAGTGGGACCCTGTCCCTGTGTCCCCCAGGGCTGGCCCTGTTGCAGTCACTGACAGATATTCCTCCCCCCTCTCCAGCTGGAGGAAGCTGCCAAGGAGGTGGCTGACGAGGTGACACGGCCCCGACCTGCAGGGGAGGAGGTGCTCCAGGACATCCAGGTCATGCTAAAGTCGGACGCCAGCCCGTCCAGCATCCGTAGCCTGAAGGTGGGTTTGCTTAGAGGCCAGTTGGAGGGCCGCAGCGGGTGCTGTGTGGTGCAGAGGGGCTGGCTGGTCCCCGCTGTCAGAGCCTGAGCAGAATAACTCGCTGCATAAATGCTGGCCGAGCTCCTGTGGGCAAAGCATTGAGTGAGCTAAAGGTCAGGTTCCTGCATGCACAGGGTTCATATCCTCTTGGGGAGACTGAGTGAACTAGTCAGCGTCAGCCACGATAACTTGACGTGACACTGTCACCCTCCTCAGGTGCGGTGGACGACGTGAAGGGGGTGGTAGGCAAGTGTGGGGCTTCTTGGGGAAAAGAGGAGGCTTCTTTGAGGAGGTGATGCCTGAGTGGGGTCTGAGGATGAGAATGAGCAGCAGGGAGTGTTGGGATGGAGGTGAGTTGCACAGCGAGTGCAAAGCCTGGCGGTGAGGAGGGCACGAGGTGTCCCAGGCCACGTGGAAGGCCAGGCAGCTCGGCCCAGGAGTGATGAAGCAGCAGGGGTTGGCAGAACCTGTCTGTCATCCAGCCATTGATCTGTTTTGTTCAGCAAATACTTGCTGAGTGGCTGCTCTGCTCTAGGTGCTGGGCTAGACCCTCACTCTAAACAGACAAGACAGCTTTCCCGTGGAGCTAGAGAGATCCAGACGAGGAGCACTGAGATGACTTCAGGTCCTGGGGGACAGCGCTGTGACAGTGGCGGCGGGAGGCGGGTGGTGGTGGGAGCAGGGCTGCAGGAGTGAGGCTGCGGGACGTGGCAGCGGAGGGAGGAGCGTTCCAGGCTCCAGGAGAAGCAGGTGCAAAGGCCTGAGGTGGGGACGTGGCGTGTCTCCAGCAACAGGGAGAAGCCAGGACAGCCAGACCCCAGGGAGTGGAGGCTGGGGGGATGCAAGAGATGGAGAGGCCAGGTGGCCAGGCCTGTCCTACCAGAGAAAGGAGCTTGGGCTTTGAGTCGTAGTAGGAAACCTGGGAGGGAGCCACAGAAGAGCAGGCTGATTGCACATTTAAAAGGCCCCTCTAGCTGCCGTGCGGAAGAATTCACGCAAGAGGCAGGAGCGGAAGCCTGGGGGTCAGGGTGGCAGTTCTGGCATAAAGTGGGTGTTCAAGTCAGTAAAATGATGCATGTGGCTGTGCTTGGTGAGCTGTGCAGTGGGTCCCAGTATCACCTGCTCAGCTACTGTCCCCTCATCATGCGCTCCACCCATGAGGCTGAGCTCTGGGCTTCGCTTGGATCCCTGCAGTTCTGCAGCTCGGCTGGGGTCCCCATGAAGCCCTCCTTGGTTAGAGTGGTGTCAGGCCTGCTCCCGAAGCAGGGTTGTGGACTCTGGAGGCTGTGGGCCTGCTGGCTTCCTCTGTAGTCCCAGTATCAGGGATCCTTAGCAGCAGGGAGGGGCTCCATGACCCTGCTGAGAACAAAACTGAGTTTCACACGGTTTGCTGTAGATAACATCAGACTTGCTCTTTCGGGCAGCTGTTTCACCAGAGGCCAGCCTGCCCCAGCCAGGGCCAAACTTCCTGTTCTCACCCTCACTGGAAAATGCACTGAAAGGCCTGCCTCCAGTGATGGCGTTCCTATGGCAGGAGGCGGCGGCTGCTCTAGATGGGCCTTTTGTCAGGGAAGCCTGACAATCTCATGTGTAATTGGCTTCCTTTAACTAGCCACCCTCCCATCTTCTGTTATAGTCGGACATGATGTCACACCTGGTGAAGATCCCCGGCATCATCATCTCAGCGTCCGGGGTCCGTGCCAAGGCCACCCGCATCTCCATCCAGTGCCGCAGCTGCCGCAACACCCTCACCAACATCGCCATGCGCCCTGGCCTGGAGGGCTATGCCCTGCCGAGGAAGTGTAACACGTGAGTGGGTCTTGAGCAGCCTCCAGGGACTGTGAGGGGTGGCTTGAGTGGAGATGTGAAAAATGAGGGTGCTACCCCAGCCAGGGAGGGGCTGGAGCAGGGAGTGCCCAGTGGGAGAGGTGCAGACGGACGCTCTGGGGCTCGGGGCTCAGAACCGCGGGGTCCCTCTGCACTGGTGACCTGTGTCTCCACCAGGATACTCGGACAACCAGTCTGGGGAACTGAGGTGTGTGGGGGGGAAAGCAGCTCAGAGGAGCTATTCTGTCCTGACTCTTCTGAACAAACTGTGGCTTGCTGGGCCAGACCCTGGGGTCCCAGGGACACATCCACCTCTTTGTGTCTGCCTATAACCGCGTTTGCACTGCAGAGGTGGAGCATGTGGCCTCGCGGCCTGCAAAACTGAAAAGACTATCTGGCCCTTCAGAGAATGATTGCTAACCCCAGATCTAGGGGCTCTGCCCTCTCCCTGGCTGCTCTTTCTCTGTCTCTGGTGCTGGTGGCCTTCAGCTTGCTGCCCTGCGTGTCCCAGTGCCACAGGCAGAGCTCAGCGTCACTTCCCTTCACTTTAGGTGGTCTTGGGTTGTTAAATTCAGTCCATGTGCAGAGATTGCTCAGACCCACATTCAGCTGCTTGCCGTCCCTCCCCCAGGTGTGAGTTTGTCCCATGTCCCACAGGGAACTGACGCTGTCCCATCCCCACACCTGCCCTTGCACACACGCTGAAACATCACTGCTTCGGGTGTTCAGGCCCACGTTCACTGTGTCGTCACGATCCTTCCATCTGGTGTCCAAGCAGGAAGGCTCTTTGGCTCTGCCTTTTAAGTTAGTGGAAAACTAGTTCATTCCTTCCGCCTTTGGCACGTGCGCCATGCTGTTGTCTTTTTTTACCTGGACCTTGCAGAAACCTCCTCCTGGTCCCCGTGTGCACCCTCATCCCGTCTTCAGCCAGCAGCCGGGTGACCCTTATGCCGCAGGTGTTTCAGCCATTTCTATTTCACCCAAATTTGGGGCCCTGTGTGTCCTGCACAGCCCCACACAGTCTGTTCCCGCTCTGTCCGGCCTCCCTCCTGTCTCAGGAATAGGCTGAGCACCCCTGTCGCAGGGCCTTGCTCCCTCAGCCCGCAGCAGCCTTTCCTCAGCCTCCGTAGTCGGGCCTCACTCCTCCACCCTTTTCCTCAGATGCCACCTCACAGAGGTGCCGTCCTGACCTGCCTCACTCTGGGTCACAGCTGCGCGGCCCTTCTTTCTCTTATGCACCTGCTTGTGCCCACGGAGCGCTGCTGTTACTGTTGTGTGGTTACTTGCTGGTTTGCCTTCCAGTCCCCCTGACGAAGACCCGGACTCCACAAGAACAGGGGTCTCTGGTCCTTGCTGTGGCCCTGGCATCTAGGAGAGGGGAGGTTGCTGCAGTGGTTGAATGATGGTTTTATTACATAGGGATGTGTGGAGGCCTAGGCCCTGAGGATGGTCTCAGGGATCCTGGGGGTTGAGTAGGGGTTTAGTGAGATCATTGGCAACCTGGCCCCTCTTTATCTCCTGGGACACTGAGATCCTGTGAGGGGCTGAGAGTGTGTCATGTCTGCTCCCCAGCAAGTTCATGGAAGAGCCTGGCCTGGAGCAGGTCTCCCTACTCCATCCAGGGCCCAGTCCCCCACAGAGCCACCTTTCAGAGTCCTTTCCGTGCCTTGTTGCTGCCCCCTGGTAGGGGCTTCCTGGGCTCTGGCTCCTCAGGGTAGCTCTGGTGACTTTCTTCCCCGCTGTACAGGGATCAGGCCGGGCGCCCCAAGTGTCCGCTGGACCCATATTTCATCATGCCGGACAAGTGCACATGTGTGGACTTCCAGACCCTGAAGCTGCAGGAGCTGCCAGACGCGGTGCCCCACGGTGAGATGCCCAGGCACATGCAGCTCTACTGCGACAGGTGAGGTGGGCGGGGAGGGGCTGAGGGTGGGCACCCACGAGAACCGTCCTTGGCTGTCCCTAGCCTGGGGCTGGCGTGGCCTGTCCCCTGTGGTGGGTGGGGGAGGAGAGGATGGTTGGTTAGGGGACACTTGCTGTGTGATTGACTGGTGCACCCGTAGTTTTCCCATCACTGCAGGGGTGCATTAGCCCCCATCGTGCAGATGGAGGACGTATGACTGACTCAGCGAGTGGAGGGGCTTTGAGCCTGTGCTTTTCTTGGGAGACTTTTCAGCCCTCTTAGAGCTGGGAGGCTCCAGGGGCATGACTAGAAAACCAGCAGCCAGGAGAACTCACCCCAGCCTGGCCCCCTGCCCCGCCTTGGTTTTATAGAGCAGTTAGAAAGGGGCAGGGTGAGCTAGGGCCTGGTAGCATAGGCAGACGTCTTGGAGCCCATGGTGGGGGTCTTAACCAGGCTTGTGCGGGTGTTCTGGGCGCCTCTCCAGGGGGCAGGCTTGCGGGTTTCATGAGCTTCTTCAGTGGCAGTGATGTGCGCGCAAGTCAGGTTCTTGAGCAAGTTGCATGAGCTAGCCGGGCCTCAGTTTCCTTTTCAGTAAAACGAGGACCACTCGTGACGGTCCTTAGCCTCGTCGGGCTGCTGTGTGGTTTAAGCTGGAAATGCGCAGCAGATGTTGAGCTCAGTTTCTTACACAAACTGAGTATTTATTATACAGCAGTCTGTGACCTACAAAGCTTAGTGGGATATGGGAAGAGGGGAGTCTTAGAATCCAACATTAACAATGGCAGTGCCAGCTCTCCTGAGGATGTGACTGTCTTGGTGCATGAGCACTTTTGTCTGTCACCTCACGTGATTCCACAAGAGCTGAGGCAGGTCAGATAGTGTTATGATCCCCCCAGGCTTTGCAGTGACTCTGCAGTCACCTCGCTAAGTGGCAGTGTGCAGGTACGTGTCCCAGTGTTGCCGCCATGCCACACTGACTCTGGCTGGAGGGACTCTAGGTGCCCTTGTTTCAACATCTTGCTTTTCAAAAGGGGGAGTTAAAGCCCAGGGGCAAAACGAGTTGGCTGAGCTCCTGGAGCCACGAGAAGGCAGAAATGGGGAGAGGCTGGCAGGGAGACGGGAGCCCAAGGGAGGCTTCCTGGGGGCGGCTAGGGGCCCATGGCAGGGCTGACAGTGGATGAGGTGGAGGCGGAGCTCTTTTTATTCTGTTTCTATGTTTTATTATTATTTTTTTCAGTCGTAGTTTATGTTCGTTACTTTGTATTAGTTTGGTGTGCAGTGAGGTGAACACAGTCATGCACTTTGAGGTGGGGTGGGCTAGCACGGAGCCTCCCCTCTGACCCCTGCCGGCACAGCATGAGCGTGTGAAGACAGTGGCAGTGGAAGGGGTGGTCCTCCACCATGACTAGAGATTGCCAGCATTGTCCTTGTCCTCCAAGCAGCTGAGTCACCCAGGCACAGGGTGGGCTGTGCTGTGCTCAGGGGAAGAGGGACTTGCGTTCCGGGCCTGTGGGGATGCAGAAGTCTGGAACCAGCTCAGGTTGTGAGGCCTTGGGTAGAGGTGCAGAGGTGGCCCTGGGATGAGATGGGTAGTTGGGACAGTCTGCACCTGGCTCTCACCTGCTTTACCCCCTCATCCCGCATCATCCTCTCAGGTACCTCTGTGACAAGGTCGTCCCCGGGAACAGAGTCACCATCATGGGCATCTACTCCATTAAGAAGTTTGGCCTGTCCACCAGCAAGGGCCGAGACAGGGTGGGTGTGGGCATCCGAAGCTCCTACGTCCGTGTCCTGGGCATTCAGGTGGACACAGATGGCTCTGGTGAGTTGGTTTTGGGGCCCTGACCTCTCTCTGCCCAAAGGCCGGGCCCTGGACCAGGCCCTGGACTGAGTCCACACTGTCTCCTGAGCTACTGTTGGGGCTCCTTCTGCTCTCATCCCTCCACTCTTCTGTGTGGCAGTCAGGGCACATGGTGCTGTCGTAACCAAAGACACCTTGTCATTCCCCAGCTGAGCAGCACTCCGCCCCTCTCAGCAAGACCTGAGACTTCCCAGGAGGCCCCATGGGGGCCTCCACAGTCTGGCTCTCTCGCTCATCTGACTCCCCTGTATTCTCCCTCACTGGACCCTGGAATGTGCAAGTCCGCTCTAAAGGGTGACAACTGGGGGGGCTCTGTCTTAGTGATCACACTCGTGCTGTCTGAGAGGCCCTGAGTGTCAGGCCCCAGGCTGTGCGGGGCTGGAGCTGGCTCTCCCTCACACAGCTCTCAGGCACCCTCCCCCTCCCCACCCAGGCCGCAGCTTTGCCGGGGCTGTGACCCCACAGGAGGAGGAGGAGTTCCGGCGCCTGGCTGCCCTCCCCAATGTCTACGAGGTCATTTCCAAGAGCATCGCCCCCTCCATCTTCGGGGGCATGGACATGAAGAAAGCCATCGCCTGCCTGCTCTTTGGGGGTTCCCGAAAAAGGTAGGGGTTCAGATCCCCCCAGGTCTGGAGTGGGACAGTGACTTGGCCCGTAGTTGGACAGCTGCCAGATGGTCAGCCGTGCATGCTCTCTTCATTTTCCCAGGACTCAGCCCTGCCTGCTACTCAGACACATTCCCCACCTCCCAGGCTCCTTGTCAGTTGCCTGGGGACTAATCTGTAACCTCTCCAGAGAGGATCCCCACCCAGCCCAGGCAAGGGGGTGATTGTGGGGGACCTGGCAGGTACAGTGGGGAGAGCTTGGGGTTTGCAGCCTGGAGGCCAGGGAATAAACCTCTGTTGTGCTGCTTATCTTCTGTGTGACCTTTGGCGAGAGACCTCTCTGAATCCACATTTCCATTGGGTATGAGAGGTGAAAAACCTGACTCTCAGCAGGCATCATGTGTCCTTTGAAACTATAAAGTAACAGATGTCTAGAAAACAACATAACAAGCAGCTACCATTTACTGAATTCTGACTGTGCTCTAGGCTATTTTCTAAATGCTTTCATGAATCTGAGGCCCTGTCAGTCCTTATAACCATGTGAGAAACCTACCATCCTGTCCATTTAAAGAATGAGGAAATTGAAACATGGAGGCCTAAGGGAGCCGCCTGTGTGGTGCCGGTTCTGGGGCACCACGCACCGCCCACTGGCAGCTCCCCTGCTTTCCTCCCCGGCTACGGTGGCTGTTTATCAGCCAGCCCCCAGGACCAGCCCCCTTAGACCCTCCCCTCCCTGGGGGGTGAGTTGGCCGAGCCCCTGCCTTCCCCTGCTCCCCTCGCTCCGAGGCTCATGGTAGTCAGGGCCACTGGCAGCCCGCCATTGTGACCAGCCCGAGACCCAGCCCTCCATGGATTCTTGTCCTGCCCCCCACCGCCCACCTGCTGTCCTCCCCTAGGCTCCCTGACGGACTTACTCGCCGAGGAGATGTCAACCTGCTGATGCTGGGGGACCCAGGCACAGCCAAGTCCCAGCTGTTGAAGTTTGTGGAGAAGTGTTCTCCCATTGGGGTGAGTGATGAGCTGAGCTGTCCCCATCAGGACTGAAGGTGGCAGGGCAGGGCCACTTGGTCCCCTGAGTCCCCTTGGTGGGCAGGATCATGTGGAACCTTCCATCTTCCCCTTGGTTGTGATCGGGGCACCGGAGGAGACAGAGAAAGTACTTGGGTGTGATTTTGGGGTGGTAGGCAGACCGGATGAGAAGTAGGATGGGATTTGGGTTCTAGCCTGGCCAGCCATTGGCTGTGGACCTTGAGAAAGTCACCTAAGCTCCCTGAGCCTCAGTTTAGCCATCCACCGATCATAGTGTTGATAAAGTTAAGGGCTAGGCAATGTGTGAAGTGCTTTACATGTTTACTCATTTGCTGTGCACCTCAGCTCTGTGGTGGTGGGTTCTGGGAACTTGTGGATGAGGAAACTGGTAGAGAGCAGCCAAGTGTCTCGCTAGTAGGTGCTAGCCCAGGGAATTGAACGCAAGTGTCTGGGGAGCTGGGGCCCCTGCAGTGAGGTGTGTGTCTGTGGGTCGGAGAGGGTGAGGACACCTGCAAATTCAGCGGGATGGGTTGGGCAGATGGGAGGGGTGGCCTCTGGATGGACAAGAAGTATGCCAGTGCCCTGCGCCAGGTTTGTCCAGTAGAAATGCACTGCAGATGTGAGCCACAGGTGTGATTTCCAGTGTTCTCATAGCCACATAAAAAAGTGAGAGTCCTGGGTGGTGTGGCTTAGTGCCAGCTGAGAACCAGGGTCACCGGTTTGATTCCCAGTCAGGGCCAGGCCTGGGTTGTGGGCCAGGTCCCCAGTTGGGGGTGTGGTAGAGGCAGCCACACATTGATGTTTCTCTTCCTATCTCCCTCCTTCCCCCTCTCTAAAAATTGGTAAGTAAAATCTTTATTAAAAAATTAAAAGAAGCAAGTTAACCCTAATAATACTGTTTAATTTCGTATACCTAAAGTATTTCAACATGTAGCTTAATATAAAAAATATTAAGGAGGTGCTTTACTTTTTTAGCATTTTGAAGTCTGTGTATTTTATACTCAAGCACATCTCAGTTTGGTCTTTGGCAGTTGAAGGGCTTAGTGGCAGCATGTGGCCTGCAGGTCTTTACAAAGCTGACATGGGACTCCCGGCAGGGGGTCTTTCCTCTGGAGCCAGATGACAGATCCTGTTTTGAGGCCACCTAGAAGTGTGTTGCTTCTCTCCCCTGGGCCTCACGTTGCTCCTCAGTGAGCTGAGCCCCTAAGGACTGCTTCATGGAGCTGGGTGGGGCTCAGCTGGGCACACAGGGTTGTGGCCGGGCTCGGGAGCATGATGGATAGGAACCGTCTAGTGGGGGTGAGCCTCTAGGCCAGACAGGCTGGGGAGGCTCCCTGAGACCTGTTCGGTGCTCCATAGCCAGCTGTGATGCGTGACCTTGATTTGGTGGGGCAGAGCATGGAAGCTGCATTGGGCCCTGACGCCTCCCCCTGTGGCTGTCCCGTAGGTATACACATCTGGAAAAGGCAGCAGTGCAGCAGGCCTGACAGCCTCTGTGATGAGGGACCCGTCATCCCGGAACTTCATCATGGAGGGCGGAGCCATGGTCCTGGCTGATGGGGGTGTGGTCTGTATCGATGAATTTGACAAGGTGAGGAGTCAGGGTGAGGTGGTGGCTGAAGGGTGGAGGTCCTACCTGGTGGTCTCAGGATAGGGGCTGTGGACGTCTATGCCTGGACAGCATAGAATTGGAGACTTGTATTCAGTCCCCTGCCTGTCACTACCCTGACAGTCCTCTGCCTGTCAGGGTAACTGAGAAGTAGCTTGACTTCTCTTGGCCTCAGTTTTCATATCTGGAGAGTGGGGAGAGGAGAGCCAAGCCCACACAGTTGTCACCAGGATGAGAAGTGACTCGGCTCCTGCCATTGGCCTGGCATGAAGCTGGGACCCAGGAATGCTTGTGCTCTGATTTTCCTGCTAGCACCACTCCCCACCCCAACCTGGTCTGATGGACACTCCTCTCCTCCACTCAGATGCGGGAGGACGACCGCGTGGCGATCCATGAGGCCATGGAGCAGCAGACCATCTCCATCGCCAAGGTGCGTGGTCCTCCCTGGCAAGCCCACTCGGCCGACGGCCAGCCTGGGCCGGCTGCGCTCAGGTTGCTCTGAGCACTGGGCCGAGCCTGCCCGCCCTGCAGCAGCCAGCCTGGAACTGGGCGTGGGTTTGGGTTGAGCTGTGCCTGGGGTCCTCATCTGTCGTCTGCTCCCCCTTGCTCTCCTCTCAGGCCGGGATCACCACCACCCTCAACTCCCGCTGCTCTGTCCTGGCTGCCGCCAACTCCGTGTTCGGCCGCTGGGACGAGACAAAGGGGGAGGACAATATCGACTTCATGCCCACCATCTTGTCCCGCTTTGACATGATCTTCATTGTCAAGGACGAGCACAATGAGGAGAGGGACGTGGTGAGTTGGGCCACCGCTCATGGCTCTTGGCTCCAGCCAGGCCTGCTGCTCTCAGGGAGGGCGAATGAGGGCCTTGGCCCAACTCCTGCCCATCAGATGAGGCCTGTAAGTGGGCAGCCAGGAGGCAGCAGCTGGGGACTCCAGAGTGCAGTGAACTAGGGGTGCACAGTCCTGCCTTTCCTGTGAGTGATACGCCGTGTGATTGGGGGTCAGTCACTCCTGTTGGGTGCAAGTGACAGTGGCTTATGTAGTGGACAGGCCCAGAGGTTTGGGGCCCTTCCAGGTCTAGGCTGTGGCATCTTCAGGGCCCTTGTCTGCTCTCTCGGGGTTGGGGGTGTTCTCTGGCAGCTGCTGCCTCAGTGGCACAGGAGGCCCCGGCAGCTCCAGGCTGTGGTCCTAGCAGTGGACAGCCCCTGGGCGGTGGGGGCCACCCTTTTCCTTTGGTTAGAGTCCTGCAAGCTGCTGACCCAGGGTCCCCTCTGCCTGTTAGATGCTGGCCAAGCACGTCATCACCCTGCACGTGAGCGCGCTGACACAGACCCAGGCCGTGGAGGGCGAGATTGACCTGACCAAGCTGAAGAAGTTCATCGCCTACTGCCGAGCGTGAGTGCTGCCGCCGCCCTTTGGGCTGGGGCTGCCTGGCCCTGGAGCGGGAGAGAAGCCCGTTCCCCGGCCTGCTCCTCGTGAAGGGCACCTAGATGCTGCTGCTCTTCGGGTGTTAGGGCTGCCGAACCTGCTCTGCTGCTTCCTGCCTTACTCAGTCACTTGCTCGTGGCCGTCAGCCTCAGTTTCTCCACCGCCAAAGTGAGCGCATAGGGTTTAGATGGCCTCAGAACGCCTCCCTCCCGCTCCATTGACATTCATGGAGGCAAGGCTGTGTGGTCACTGAACGCGAGCTCTGGGTAACGCCTGCCCCTGCTAGGTGGCCTTCGGCCAGTCATGTGACCTGAGCCTTGCTTTCACCAGCTTGGTGTTTACTGAGGTTTTTGTAAAAATTGCCCAAGGCAGTAAGTGTGTGTCATAGCCCTGCACCCAGTAAATGCTAAGTGGTGGTTGCAACTTTAATTATTGTTATTCTCACATACTGTCAACAATAGTGTCATACGTAGGATAATTGTTCTGTACCAGGCATTATTCTGAGTGTTTTATGGACAAGTGAACTTTGGCCCTCCCCCAAAATCTACAAGACAGTGTATTACTATTTTATAAATAGGGAAGCTGACACAAGGGTGAAGTAACTTATCTAAGGTCACAGGGAGGATTGAACCCAGGTTCTTGGCTTCAGAGGCTGTCCCAGGGTTCTTGACATACACCTCGGTTGTCTCTTGTTGGAGCCGAAACCCAGGGTGGAGGACTCTAAAAGTACCCCATCAACGGGAGGTAAAAAGCTGCAGTTCCGTGGATCCCTGACTACCGTCTTCTGTGGGATGAGGGACTGTGCTCTGCCCAGTGGCTTCTGAATCTTCATCCCAGTTCTGAGCACCTCGTGGCCTTGGGGAGCTTGCCGCCTCCCTGTGGCTTCAGTTTCTCCTCCTCCTCAGGATGAGGGTTGGATTAGTTGATCTTAGGGTCCCCCTGAATCCCCCGCTGTTCACCTTCCTTCCTGAAAGAGGTGAACGTGCCCCCGTCCCTGGACAGCAGTGACCGCCAGGCCTCTTGTGGGCATCGTTGTACGTCACATCTTTGAACGTGATGGGTGGGGGAGAAGTTGGGTGCTGAGGGTTGCTGTGAACCTGCTGTCAAGTGGGCCACTGTGCTATGACAGGGCCACTGTGCTCCAGCAGTAAAGAGCAGGGGTCTCCACCCACTGCAGCTGGGCCTGGCTTTCCTCCACCTTTTTTCTCCCAGTGTTGATCTCTGTGGCACGTGTTCATAGTCCAGATTTTATTTAAGTCTTTTCCACATGGTGCACCCAGCCTGTTGGGGTAGAGGATGTGGCTCTGAGTTGGCTGGGGGCAGGTGGGTTTCCTTCCTGGCCTCATGGCGGCCGCTCCCCACTGTTCTGCAGGAAGTGTGGCCCCCGACTGTCAGCAGAGGCTGCGGAGAAGCTCAAGAACCGGTACATCCTCATGCGGAGCGGGGCCCGTCAGCACGAGAGGGAGAGCGAGCGCCGCTGCAGCATTCCCATCACTGTGCGGTGAGCGGCGGGCAGGGCTGGGTGCACCGCCGCGCGGGACAGGCAGGGTTTGCCTGCCCACGGGCCGGGACCAGCGCCAACTGTGCAGATCAGGCCCTCGGGAAGGCCTGCTGGGCAGGGAGGGGCCCTTTCCGAGTGGAAACAGTGGTCTCTCTGATGGTCTGTGTCTCCTGGTTTACGTAAGGTCAGAAAAGCCTAGCACCTTCCTTTCTGGATTCTGTCTGACTTTCTCCCTTGCAGGGAAGCCTGAGGGTGAGGGGAGGTCCAGGCCTTGGCGTCAAGAGACCTGGGTCCTTGCCTCTCGCCCACAGTGTGACTGCAGGGGAATTGTTTTCCTGCCCTGGACCCTAGTGTTTGTAGCTCCTGATGCTCCACATTCTTGAGTTGCAGAGTGTAGTAGCTAAGAGCTTGGACCTACCTGGTTTGAATCCTGTTTTCAGCACTAATCAGAAGTGGGTTTGGCTGTAGGTGATGGGAAACCCCAGTGAACTAGCCAAAGTAAATGGGAAGTTTACTTCTCTTAGGTGGAAACACCTGAGGGAGTAAGTAGGTGGTGCTGGTTCCTCAGACCCACCTTTATGCTCATGGCCCAGCTGGCTGCTGGGTGCTTGTCCATCACCTCCACATTCCAGGCGCGGGAGAGGAGGGGAAAAGAAGGGCCCGCCTTCTAAGGATACCTTCTAAAACGTCTACAAAACGTTTGGACTTACTGGCCAGACCGTAGACACACAGACACACCTAGAGGCAGGAGAGTCTGGGAACTCTTAGCTGGGTGTCCTGTGCTGGGACAAAGGCCGGGATTCCCTTACTGGGGAGGAGAGGAAGATGGGTTGACAGGTCATGGCGCAGTCGATCGTCCCTTCTGCAGGCACCATCCCTCCAGAGGTCAGGATGGGCAGGGAGGGAGGCTGGGCTCAGGCCCCCATGCTGTCCCATCGCCCCCACGCAGGCAGCTGGAGGCCATTGTACGCATCGCCGAGGCCCTCAGCAAGATGAAGCTGCAGCCCTTCGCCACGGAGGCGGATGTAGAGGAGGCCCTGAGGCTCTTCCAGGTGTCCACGCTGGATGCCGCCTTGTCGGGGACCCTGTCAGGTGAGCGGATGCAGGGACGGGAGTTGGGGGTGCCCCGGGCTATGGCACGAGCTAGAGGCCCAGTGTGTTTGTTGCTCAGCTTTGCTTCCTGGTTCCTCCACCTGGCCATCTTCTCCAGAACGGGAAGCAGCAGCTTCTCTCCAGACCCCAAACAGTCCTCTCCAGCCAGTTTGTTATGAACGGTTGCTGTTCTGTCGCTGATTAAGGGCGACAGTCAGCACCCCTGTGAAGCTCTTTCTGTTGTCCTACTTAGAGCCGGCCCCTGGGGCCAGGACAGACACTTTATCCTTCTGGTCTTAGGACCCTCACAGAGGTTTCAGTGCACCAGGTCACTGCTTGGCTGGAAAGCTGGTCTTCCTGCCCCACCGCCTGGGCCACGTGCCGCGAGCCGGCTGCGTGTTCGGGCCCAGCCTCGCTGCAGAGCTCACCCTCTGATGCCTGGTGCTGAGCCGGGCCCTCCAGAGCAGCTCCGTTCCCTCCCGAGGCAGACGAAAGCCAGCTCGTGTGTGTCCTCAGAGCCCTCCAGTGGCCACTCCTCCACCCAGGACCAAGATGAGCCTCCTGCCCTGGCCTGCGGGTGCCTCATAGGACGGGGTTTTGAGCCAGTGGGCCATGTTCCTACTCATGCCTTTGTGCCTTCTGTGGCCTGTACCTGGAGACCCTCCCGCACACGGTAGCCTGTCCCCCAACCACGGGTCTCCTCAGTCAGGCGGTCCTCCCGCACACGGCAGCCTGTCCCCCGGCTACAGGTCTCCTCAGTCAGGTGGTCCTCCCGCACACAGTACCCTGTCCCCCGGCCAGGGGTCTCCTCAGTCAGGCCCTCACCCTGCCCAGCACACTCGATTCCTCGTGCTCTGTTTCTCCTTTGGCTCTGGCTGCTCCTCCTTGGAACAGACACCTCCAGCTCTCCAGGCCGCGCACTGTGGGCCCGCCGAGACCCTCTGCACCCTGTCCCCACCCACCCGTCTCCCTTCCCATGCCCACAGGGGTGGAGGG
This sequence comes from Noctilio leporinus, assembly GCA_004026585.1. Classification (NCBI taxonomy): domain Eukaryota; kingdom Metazoa; phylum Chordata; class Mammalia; order Chiroptera; family Noctilionidae; genus Noctilio; species Noctilio leporinus. The sequence goes on from PVIW01001557.1 coordinate 165,100, forward strand.
CTTCACCAGCCAGGAGGACCAGGAGATGCTGAGCCGCATCGAGAAGCAGCTCAAGCGCCGCTTTGCCATCGGCTCCCAGGTGTCAGAGCACAGCATCGTCCAGGATTTCACCAAGCAGGTGGGCTTCCCTGGGGTGGGCAGGGCGTCTCCTGGTGGCTGCCAGGGCTCGGTTCCCACCCACCAGCAACAGTGTCCTGTTGTCCGGCAAACAGGCTGTGGGACAGCTGTTCCTCACCGCATCGTTCCTCCCCTTGGGACTGCTTCCATCTGGGGCAGGGCTGTTTTTCCAGCCCGTAGTGGCCGGGGCCCTGGTGGAGCCACACCCAGGCTTTCCCTGCCCTTCCCGTGTACCCATTCCCCCTTGCCTGGCTTTTGTGGGGTGGGGATGGGCAGAGGCAGGAGGGTGAGCCCCTGGACTCTGGGAACAGTGCTCTTGACCCCGTAAAGGGGTGCTGGCCTTCCAGATGCTGTGGAGAACTTGTCACCGCCCGTGAACCTCAGGAGCAACCCTAGTTTACGGTCTCGGCTCCTGTTCATGTGCATCCCTCACTCTGGTCCTTTAAGCAGTTTTCTGCAGTAGGTAGAACCACATGCATCCTGTAGGTGAGCACACCATGGCTTAGATAGGTGTCCGGGTATCAGGAGCCTGACTCTACAGACTCGATTTAAGTCTTTGCTGTGTTGACCGAGTTTCTCCGTGCCTCAGTTTCCTGTCCTGTAAAGTGGGGATAGTTCTAGAACCAGTTGCATGTAGCGATGGAATGAGTTGTGTTTATGAAGACAGAACAGTGCCTGGTGCATGATAGGCACTCAGGAAGTGGGAGCCCTTATGGTCAAAGCCACAGGGTGTGACAAAGTTGGCTGTGAGCAGGGAGACGTGGGGGCTTGGCAGTACCCAGTGGGCAATTGGTGGGTGCCCTTGGGGTCTCCTCCAGAAGCAGTCTCCTGCATCCAACTTGTGTCCACAGAAATACCCAGAGCACGCCATCCACAAGGTCCTGCAGCTCATGCTGCGGCGGGGTGAGATCCAGCATCGCATGCAGCGCAAGGTCCTCTACCGCGTCAAGTGAGTCTGCACCCAGAGCGGCCGCAGCAGGGGGCTGGCTGCCACCTCCGCCTCCCCACCGCATCTTGAGCTTCCCTCTGGCCCTGGATGGAGGGGCCACCTGGCCTGGAGGAAGAGCCGCCCTGTCCCGCTCACTGCCTCTGCACTTTGGGCCCAGACAGGCCCAGGAAGTATGCTTTTGGATTCACTGAAATAATAAAGCCATGTGTGTTTGGGTAGGTGTGGGCTTCTGCCGGATTTCTGACCTGCACCTGCCCCTTGGGCTCCGGTCCTCAGCCGCTGTTTGGGGATGATTGGGCTAGTTCCTCGCTGGCGCTGGTGGCAGTTCAGCAGGTCCCGTGTGTGCGGAAGTGCTTTGTAAGGTGGGCAAGCTTCGCACCTCTGCCGTCCCCTAGCTGCTTTGTGGTTGGGCAGGAGTCGGTTTTGCAGCCAGACTGGCCGGACTCACCCAGTCTTTGGTGTGCCTCAGTTTCCTAGTCTGCAGCAGGGGTGACACTGGTTGTATTAATAGGATAAATGAGCTATTGGTGAAGTGCCTGGGAAGGTTGACCTGGCTGTGTGGGAGACTGGTAGCTTCATGTTCAAGAAAGTGAATGACCACTAGGCCTTAGAGCAAAGGAGATAAAAGCAGAGGTGCTGGAGTTCCAGGCCAGGGGCTGCCCCATGCTTGTGCGTCTCTAAACCGGAGGTCATGGGTTGTCACCCTGGGCTGAGGTTCAAGTGGTAGGAAGCACTAGCAACAGCAATACTGGAGGTGAAAAATGCCATTATTTAGCTCATTACTTCTTGCTAATACTGAAACACTAGTATGAGTATAAATTTGTGTTTAAGAAGCTAGAGTTCATAAAATTAAAGAAAAACCAGAGAAGTAAAGTGTATTTAAGGTGTAGTTACTAAAATAAAACCTCAAGTAAAGCAGGAATTTAGAAATATATGTTGAACATTTTATTCTAATTAGCAGATAAAATGTTTAAAAATAATCACCAAGTAAAAAAAAATGAAGACAACCATGAAGAACAGCAAAACAGTGTTTTGATCTTTCTCAAAACACGAACAGAACTTGGTGCCACAGCTTCTTTGAGCAATCATTTCCGGCTGCCGGAAGCTCTCCAGCTACACCTTTCAGGGAGACGGAGGAATGAGAGGAACTAAATCCATTTTTCTCTGACTTACTTGTGTTCAAAGCCCATTTCTTCTTTGATAACTTTGGAGAACATTTTTTTTTTTAAGATTTTATTTATTATTTTTAGAGAGAGGGGAAGAGAGAGAGACATATATGGTTGCCTCTCACCTGCCTCCAGCGACAGACCTGGCTGGAGACCTGGTCCTGTGCCCTGGCTGGGAATCAAATCAGCAGCCTCTGGATTCACAGGCCAGCGCCTTATCCACTAAGCCACCAACCAGGGCCTGGAGAACTTTTTAAACAGTGTTTTGTTCTCTTGTTTGGATGGTGATCTTCCTGAGAGCATGTGAGCATTTCCAGTCTTCTTTGCCTTTCATCTTGTTCAGGTGGCTATGAGTGTAGTTGCATCTTTCACAGCCTGGGTCCTCTGTTCCTGATTTGGGGGGTGAGTTCTAACCCTACCGTATGGGCCAAACTTCTTCGGATGGAGAGGGCTCTTTCTCTAGGGGATGTGCTCACCCAGGTCTCACCCAGTGGGGGCTGTTGCCCATCATCCCACCTTTGTGAAGTAGGATGCACTCAGTCCCCCAGTGGTCATGGATGCTGGTGCTGTGGCCACCTCCAATTTAACAGGTGGAGGTGCTGAAGCTCAGAGAGGCCCATGTCTCTGAGGGTCGGGATGTGGGGTGGAGCGTCCTGGTTGGGGGAGGACTGCCCTGGCATAGTCATTGTGCCCTGGTAGATTACTGGCAGGCACTTTGTGGTGGGACCAGAGGAGGAGCCCCGAGCTAGGCTGTGGGGCATGGGGCCCCTAGGAGGGGCAGCACCTAGGGCCATTCTCTCCACCCCGCAGAGGTGGCGGCAGCAGGCAGAAGAGTTGAGGCCTGGGAGTACTTGGGCATTGGGGAGGCCCGCTGAGCTTCCAAAGACTGAAGATCGGGAAGGGAGGTGAGCAGAGTGCTGCTTCTCATCAGCCTAGCCTTTGGGGAGGTGGGGTACATCTGCCAGTGCGAGGCCTTTCAGGCACCTCACGACGTCCCCAGGGCGGCTGACACTGCTGGGTCACTGGTGGGTGCTGTCCAGCTCTGCGTCTGAGGTCTACTTCTCTAGGTCATTGTCCCTGTTGCCTCCGGAGCCCCTGGGCTACTGTGAGGTCGCAGGAGAGTGAATGCTCAACGTGGGTGGGGCTTTGGTTTCCAAGCTGCTCTCTCATCTTCCCTCCCCTCATCTGCCATGTGTTGTTCCAGGAACACACATTCCTCTGCTGGCACGTTGCTTATCTCTTCCTCCCTTTCCCCATCTGTGAGATGGGGGTGACGTTAGTCTTCCCTCCTGCGGTGGCTCTGAGGGTTAACCGAAGTGACAGAAGCCAGGCATCCGCGGCCTGGTGCAGCGATGTTCCCAGGGGCCAGGCTCCCTTGTCATCCTGCTGAGTTCTCCTTACTCCCCTGCCTTCCACCACTTGGCCTTTGCTGGCACCCCTGCCCCCGCCGTGCCCTGGGCTCCTGTCCCGTGCCCCCTTCCGCAGCCCCGGCCCAGGGGGAGAGCATGCCTGGGAGAGTGGACAGGCTTGCTCAGCTCAGGGCTTCCACGGGTTTGAAACTTCCATGGTTCGAATCGTGTGGTTTGTCTAATATGAAGCTTACGTGGTTTGAGTTAATATAAGCGTTTTTAAGTATGAATATATCAGTTTCATATTTCTTTGTCAACCAGTGAAGTATTGGAAGCTTCCAATTTAGATGAGCAAAAGCAGGCATTTGTTTTAAAACATGGTCTGGCCAGAGTACATTACAGTGATTTCTAGCACAAAATTTGGTAACATATTGATCAAAAATAAGCCTTTTTCACTTAAAATATGAAGCAGTAAAGCATGGTGGTTAAGAACATTGACTGAGAGCCAGAGGGCCTGCATTCAAACCCCAGCTGTCCACTGTCTAGTTGTGACCTGTGACCCTGACTGCACCTGTCTGAGCCTAGTTTTCTCATCTGTAAACTGGGGCTCGTACCATGGAGGGATGTGGGGGTGACGTGGGGTCATGTTTCTAATGTGCACAGACTCCCTTGCATACAGAAATTATTTCATGTGTGTGCTGATAGTGAAGTTATAAAAAAACACATTTCAAAATGGGCTCAAAACTCAGCACGTGTTGTTGTGTATGAATCAGAAAAGCAGGGCCAGTGGGCACTTCTCACACACGTCATTAAACTGTCTACAGCTCCCAAGATGGGTTTCCGTTTCCCATTTTTACAGTGTCCAGCTCTCCTGGTTCACTTGGGATTGAGGTCCTTGGGAAGCAGGATTTTTGATATTGACATTGCAGAAGCCCTACTACCCATTTTACAGATGAGGAAATGGAGGTTCAGAGAGGATGATATGTCACATGTATGAAGCATGGGGCTGGAAATCTGACTGGACCGAGGCAGGGCCATCACGTGATAGATGGAAGATACGGTCACTGATCCTTAGGGAGGGAGGTGGGGGGTAAGGTCAGGTGGCTGGGTCCTAAGGCGGCCTCTTCTGGGCTGAGTTCACTTCTGTTTTCCCCTGAATCTCCCAGGCCTCCGTTCCACAGATTTTGAGCGAGGGGTGGGGGCATGCGGTGCACTGGCAGGTGGGGCACATGTAGAGTGCGCGCTGGGGCCCGCTCAGCAGCCGGGGCCTGCGGCTAGCGCTGCATCAAGAGCTACTGGCACCACGTCCTGTGTAGTGGGGGCTCCATAGCAACCAGTTTGCTTCTTTCCTTGTCCTGAGCCATGGTCCTTTTTTTTTTTAACGCCAATAAGATTTGTTTAGAAGATACATTTATTCTTAGAGGGGAAGGGAGGGAGAAAGAGGGAGAGAAACAGGGGTGTGTGCATCGTCACACTCATGGCCCGAGCCCTCCAGCCTGCGACTTGGCCTGAACCCCAGGCCTGTGCTCTAACCGGGATCCACCTGGTGACCTTTCGCTTTGCCAGCGATGCCCAGAGTAGTGAACGACACCGTCAGGGCACCCAGGGTTTTGGTGCAGGAGGGCTCCAATTCTGCAGGTGCGAGGGCACCGTCCGCGTCCGCCAGGGGGCGCCAGAGCACCAGGCACGGCCGCAGCCATGCTCCCACCTTAGGCCTTGCCTGCCCCTTCCCAGGTCCCTCTGGTGGCTGCCCAGGTGCCCCCTGGCCCTACCCTGGGGACCTGGAAACTCCCTGGCTCCAACCCAGCAGCCCAGAGTCAGCTTGAATCCTCCAGGTGCTGGGCATTCACCACTCCATTTAGGCAAAAGCGTGGTCAGATGCTAGACCCTGGGGCTGGGGGTGGGGGAAAGGACACCTGACATGTTTGATCCCTTTGAGTCTTACAATGTTCCGGGGTAAGGGGCACCCTCACCCCTATTACCGGTGAGGGACAGGCATCTATCCAGCAGCTAGTCACACAGCAGTGGGTGATGCTGGGATCCGAACCCAGGGCTGCTGACCCCAAACTTGCCAACGCACTCTGGAGCATCCCAGTCTTAGAAGGATCTTACCCTCTGAAGAGACACGCCTAGACTCCGAAATTTTAATTCAAGTCAAATATATATTTAGTTTTTTAAAAAGTATGGCTTAGGTTGGAAAAAACAAGTCTCAGTCTCCTTTGCCCAAAGCTGTCCCTCCCCCGAACACCCGCTTTTCCCCTGTGGAGGTGACCAGTTACACTTTCTTGGGTCTCCCATGAGGTAAGTGCATCAAGTACTAGAATGAGAGAGGCTCTCCGGAGATCTGGCCTCCTGGGACCCGCCGCTGCCAGTACGGCCCTCAGCCTCCCGTTGGCTGTCACGGCCCCAGTTTGAAGCTCTGCTCCTGGCGTCCCCCAGCTTCAAGCCCACCTGTCCCTTTAGATAGGGGGTGGTGGAAATAGGGCGCCCCCTCTGGCCCAGGGAGGCTGGGCCTGGGTTCCCTCTGCTGTCACCCCCCGCACCCCGCCACCCCCACCTCACCCTGCCGCCCCAGGTCAGAGATGTGTGACCTGCTGGTGGGAACCCACATTGAGTTGCCCCCATGGAGGGCAGAGCACAAGTGCTACGGGGCAGGTGGAGGCCAGACTCCCCTGAGGGTGCCCTGCAGGACGGGGTCCCCCACAGAACACGGCAGAGGCCCCTGCACGCAGCCTCGCTCAGTGCAGTAGTTCCTTTTTCAGGAGCCTCCCGGCTCTCAGGCCAGGCCAGGGCCTCTCCAGGCCCCTGTCTCCTCCCTCAGAACCCTAGTATCTGGATCGTAGTTTCTCCTGTTTCCCCATCAGAAGGTGCTCCCTGGAAGGACTGGACCCTGCTGGATTTTGTATTTGTTCCCAGCTCAGCACAGAACGTGCTCCATGAGTGAATCAGCCAACCCACTCCTTCCCACCAAACCCTCAGTTCCCTCTTCTGGGCCTGCCCTGTGAATTAGGTGCATTCCAGGCCCTGGCCAATGAAATAGGAGCTGAAGTAACTTGTCACTTCTCTGTGGAAACCTCAGGACAAGTACGTGATTCTTCCAAAACCCCCTCCTGAGCAGAGACAGAAATTCCAGGGGGGCCTTCTGTGAGGACAGCAGGGAGCAGGTCTGTCCCCACCCTTTGAATGGACATGTGGCACAAGGGAGAAATAAGCCTGCTGTTTTCAAGCTACGGGGCTTGTTTGTTACAGTTTAAGATGATATGTCCTGGCGGATATTGATCCGGAAAACGGGTTGTGAGAGTATTTTTGTCCGTTACACCTCCCTGAAGAGTTGTGATAACCTGAAAAGCTGTATGTAACAGGCAACAGATAAGTACTGGATCCTTCACCCTCCCACCCCGGCATGGTGGGTCTCCTTCCTCTCAGGTCAGTGCCTTCCCACTGAGAGCATGACGTGTGCTCACACATCCATAATGTTGTGGAGATGCTGATAGTACCTACAATGTAGGGCTGTCACGGAGACTAGATGCGTTCACGTATGGTGCCTTCTTAGAAGAGCTTGGTACGTGGTACATACTGTATGTGTTTCTATTATTATTATTGGCTTTTTTAGTTCAATTAAATTGACTGAGCATCCACTGTTGTTTCCTAGACAGTGGACTACAGAGAGCAGAGCTGGTTCCTGCCTTGATGGAGGAAGGCTTGGAAAAGGATGTCACTGAGGGCCTTGCGAGAGAACACAGTGCTGTGGGATCTTCCCGGGGGAGGGCCTCCACGCCAGCCTGGTGCTTGGGGCCTGGGGTGGCCTTGTGCTGTGAGTTGGAGCCCAGAGGTTGGCTGGGAAGGGGGCGGCAGGCATAAGTAACAGCACCCCCAGCCCGGGAGCCAGAATGCCACTTTGACAGTTCCGTTCACAGCACCCACGTGGAACCCGTCCTCAGCAGCTGAGTGGGATGGGCAGCGGGGAGGAGTGTCAGGGAGCAACTGCTTCCAGTCTGGGCGCGTCTTCCTCCACCTCCCTTGGGGAGGAAGACAGCAGGCCAGCCTCCCGTGCCAACCCCTGGCCTCAGGTGACTGGTCTCAGCCACTGTCTAGTCCCTGCCCAGCCCTGTCCTCAAGCCCAGTCTGGCTGTCGCAGGGCTGGGGGGCTGGGGCAGGCTGGGCTGTGGGAGGATAGAGGTGGCTGGTCAGCAAGAGACCAGGGACTCAGGCACCGAGGAGAGGGGATGGCGGGCAGGCAGGTGCCTTGGGGGCTGGCGGTGCCTCCATCCGATCACAATCCCCTCTGCATGGAGAACTCGGACCACTGCAGCCCAAGAGGACCTGGGCAGTGTCACATCTGCAGCACAGTTACAGCTGGAGAGACAGGTCCAGAGAAGGCGTTTGACTCTCTCACAGATGCACAGCCAGTAAGGGGGCGCTTCCCTGATTTAGAAAACAGGCATCTGGGGGCCTTGGTGCTTCCTGTTTCACTGGGGACGCCTGATCTGTGGGTGGCTGTTAACTGCCATTGCGGGTGCACGGGCAGCTGGGTGGGGGCTGAGTTTCGTGGAGAAACGGCCCAGAGCTGTGTGAAGCAGAGCAGGGAGGTCAAGGTTCTGGAGCCGGTACCGTGTGGTGGTGTCTGAGTCCCAGAATCCGGTGGAGCCAGGAGCCACCGACTGTGGTGGCCTGGTTGTGCTGGGCAGCTCCTGGATGCTCAGCTACTTAACATGGTTTAAAAATAAAAATACCTCCTTTTGCTTAGGTTAGCCGGAATACATTCTCATGTCTGACACTGAAATCTGACCAGTATTCACACCTCCAAAGTATATGGGACACAGGCACTGACTCAGCCACCTTCCCCGCTCCGAGGAGAGAGCAAGAGCCCCTCTCTCACCTAGAAGAGGGGATGAGAAAGCTGGCCCGGACGGGGAGCATTAGCTGTCGGGTCTGTGTGATGCTACCCACCACGGGGTGGCGCTGTTAACCAGCCCCGCGCGCACGTGGCTGTACGTCTGCAGGAGGGCTGGCCATCAGAGGAGTCCCTGCTCGTGGGTGACCACCAGCCCTGCCACCACACAGGGTCGCACAACTCTCCCGGTGTGTGCTCCTAGCCATGCTCTGTGTAGGGAAGGAGCAGCTGAGGCTCAGAAGGAATGCGTTGCCTGGGAGGCTGGGGGACAGGCAGGGAGATGGCTTGTGTCCTGGCCTCCCAGGTCCCATCTGTTGCTGTCCTCAAGCCAAACGTGCCTGGGCTGGGAGTGATCTGGCCAGGGCCTCTGTCTCAGCCCCTGGGCTCTCATCCGCAGGGTAGGGACCCAGTGGTGAATGGGTGAAGGGCCTATCCTGGGGCCTGGCCAGAGCAGGCTCCTCCTGGTGACAGTGACAGTAACTGCAGTTCCTGATTCCCCTTCTGCAGAGCAACTTCCACGTTGCCGTGGTGACTGGCCCTGAGTGGCGCTTATTTTAGAACATGGTCCACATAGGAGCTGCTTTGTCCCCAGGTCCACCTGCTGCAGCCTGTGTCCTGTGGGCCTGTCCCCTGATGCCCAGGCCAGGAGGGGCAGGTGAAAGGATACAGGGGAGCTCCCCTGGGCCTCCACCTCTGCCCTCCCCGCTGCCTTCCGCCAGCCCCCTGAATCTGGCCGGACCGGAGGCTGAGGCCTGGGCTCTGATCCTGCCTCCACCGCAGGCCTGCCGCAACCTGTCAAGCCTCTGTCTCCTTGAGAGCACAAATGGGGTGATTTTTTTGCTGGGTTTCCACAGATGGAAGGAAGATGTCTAGCACTTCCTGTCCTGATTCACATGCATCATTTTTATGCAGCTGTGATTGTGCTGGAGATGCAGCCTGGGCCCTAGCTCTTCCCTTTATGCCGCATCACACTGTTTAGATGTTCAGAGTGCTTAATGAGGCTCTGGGATAAAGGATGTTCGTGCAAAAAAAAAAAAAAAAAAAAAATCCATGAGAAATGGGGACTTGGCTTGGAGGCAGGGCCTGAGCAAGATAAACAGGCCCTTCTGGGACTGGAGAGGCACGCAGACAGTCCCCTAGGGAGCCGTGCTGGACATGGCCGGGAACCAGCCACATGACATCTCTGGGCCTCAGCTCCCCGCTCTGTGAAATGGGAACATGGAGCTAGCTGATCCTTGAAGCCCTTTGAGGTTCTGGGGGTCTGTGACCCACGAACTGACTAGAATGTCCCCAGCACACCAGGTGCTCCAGGGGATGAGAGGGAAGGAGAGGGGACCTGCCCTCAGCACCCACAGAGCCAACCACAAACCTGCTCCAGGAATGGCAAGCCCTGGCCGGGTGACCTGGGTGCTTGGCACATTGTCCCGCACACCAAAAGGGTATGGATTCCATTCCCCATCAGGGCACATACCTAGGGTGAGGGTTTGATCCGGGGTCGGTGTGTATGGGAGGAAACCCATTGAGGCTTCTCTCTCACATTGATGTTGGTCCTGGTTAGTGTGGCTCAGTTGGCTGGAGTTTTGTCCCATGGATTGTAGACCGAGGGGTCACGGGTTCAATTTCCAGTCAGGGCACAGACCCAGGTTGCGGTTACGCTCCCTGGTTGGGGTGCTGGTCCATGTTTCGTACCTTTATGTTTCTCTTCCACTCTGAAAGCAGTGAAAAAATGTCCTTGGGTGAGGATGAAAGGAAAAAGGAAGAAGAGTATAGAATTCCAGTTACAGCAATGCAAGCAAATAGACTTGAACCTTCTTTAAAAATAAGATTCCACTCATTTTAGAGAGAGTGGAAGGGAGGCAGAAAGAGAGGGAGAGAAACATCAATGTGTGGTTGCCTCTTGAATGCCCCCAACTGAAAACCTGGCCTGCAACCCAGGCAGGTGCCCTGACTGGGAATCGAACCAGTGACCCTTTGGTTCACAGGCCAGTGCTCAATCCAAGCCACCAGCCAGGGCTGAACCTCCTTATCCCAGGCACTGAAGCAGGGCCCAGGCTTCCAAAGGCACTGGGGAGGTCAAAAGCAGCTCTGGAGGCAGGCAGGGGGCCTCCCTTGTCTTGGTGTCCCCAGAGTCCGGCACAGAGTCACAGCCCAGTGAGCATGTGGTGAAGGGACCTTGTATATTCAAGGTGACCTTAGCCTGCCTCTATCTCTGACCCACTGTTTCTGTCCTTATACCTCCTCTGTCTCTGACTCTCCTACCTGCCTCTTTAAAGAAATTGTGATTCCACTGGGCCCACCTGGGTAATCCAGAATGATCTCCCATCTCAAAGTCCCTTTTGCGATGGGAGTTCCAGGGCTGAGCACATGGACACCTGGGGAGCATCACTTTACCCATCACAGACACAGCAACAGACTTGCCCTCTGTTTTCCCATTGGCTTGGCCACCTTGTGGGTGGGCTCACGGGAGATGGTCAATGGGAGGGGGCTGAGGCTGGGATGTGATTCCTGGCTCCCTCCAGTGGGGCTGCCGTGGTTGGCTGCGTTCCCACAGAGGCCACGGGCCTGCCCCGGCTTGTTGGAGCTGCGTCCCGTTCTGGCCAGCCAGGGAGTGGCCTTTGCTCTCCCGGCCCTGGCCCCCCTCAGCCTTGCCCCACACCTTCATAAGTTCTCTTCGTTCAAGTCCCTCACATTCCCATGGTGGCATGTGCAGGGTGTGGCAAGGGAGACCCCCAGGCTGCAGATTGGAAGAGCCTTACTATGTAGGGGACCGTCCAGGGTGCCTCAGACAGGGAGTGGCAGGCGGCCTGAGGGAGGAGGAAGAGTCCAGGGACTGGAAGCTTCCCTGGGCTCTGCTTGCTGACCTGCCCGGTCTGGCTTCTCAAATCCATCCTGAGCAGCCAACCTTCTCACCTCCATCATCCGTCTCTCGCCCCAGTGCTCTGAGCATCTTCCTTCTGAGAATCGATTGTGAATGCGAGGCTTGTTCTAAAGGTTCTTGTTCCCTCAGCGGAGGCAGATCCACGGGCGCCCCCTCCTGCCCCATGCCCAGGCTCCTGGCCAAGCGGGCCCTTGCATGGCCCCAGCTCCTGGGAACCATCTCTGCTTCACCCTGAGGCAGTTAGACAAGGGCTGTGCCCAGCTCCGGTCCCTCCGGATGGTGCGTGATCAGGAAAGTCACAGCCTCAGTCTCCTCATCTGCAGGTGGAAATTAAACGCACCTCTGTGTGGGAAAGCACTTGTCAACTGGGAAGACTGGAGCAGACGGGGGTGTCACTCCCTATGCCCCACCGCGTTGGTTTGCGGGTTCCCACCCCAGGTGAGTCTTCGCTGCCCGCCCAGGAGCCCTTTCCCCTGGGTTTGCCTCAGTGGCCTTACCGGTGCCCGAGAGTCTGTCACGAAGAGTTTCTCTGCTTTGCCTCTAACCCTGGGGGGGTAAGTGAGTGGTCTACATGCGGTTCATCGGCTCTTTTTTTTTTTTTTAAGATTTTATTTCATTATTTTTAGAAAGAGGGGAAGGGAGAGAGGCAGAGAGGGAGAGAGACATCAATGTACAGTTGCCACAGACCTGACTGGAGACCTGGTTTGCAACCTAGTTATGTACCCTGGCTGGGGAATCGAACCTGCGACCTTTGGGTTCGCAGGCCGGCACCCTAACCACTGTGCTACCAGCCAGGGCCTCATCGGCTCTTTTGTATGAACCTTCTGCATATTCTTCAAGGGTGGGGTGGGCAAGGAAAAGGAAAGGGAGCGAAAGGGAAGCTGCGTGGTCTGTGAAGCCCCCAGCCTTTCTGCCTCCCCCCATCCACCTGGGGAGGGGGGCCTGGCATCTGTGCGTCTGTGCCCAGTGAGCCATCTAAGGCATGACCCAGCAGGCCGGGGTAAAACATGGAACACAACCACACTCCCTGGCTCCTCCCGTGGCGCACATGCTGGGGGTGTTTCACGGCCCCCTCACCACCCTGAATTGTCTGTGGGTCCCACTGCTGCTGGCTCTGCAGCGTGAGAGCGGAGCACAAGGGTGCAATGAGGGGCAGGTGGGAGGCCTCGGAGCTGGATTGCCTGTGCTGGAAAGTGCCTTGGCCTCCAGGTCCCTCCCCTGCACTGTGCCCTAGCCCCACTGAAACACGACATTTGTCCCAGCGCCCACACCCTCTCCTGCCGGGCCTATGGCTGACCTGCATCTTCTGCCTGGAACATCCTTCCTCCTCCCTAGGCTACATGTTAGCCTGAGATTAAGTTTAGATGTCACTTCCTTCAGGAAGCCCTCCCTGATGCCCAAGACTGGGTGAGGTGGACCTGGTGAGGGTTCCCACAGTCCCTGGTAGGTCTCCAACACAGAGGCTCAGCTTGGTACATCCAGTGTCGGTGTGGGACTTGGCAAGAAGGGGTGCGTTTGAACATTTGTGCTTGAACGTTTGCAGAATGATTAAGTGAAGGATAAGTTTGTTCTTCTCTTAGCCCCACCCTTATGGCTGAAACAGGCCCGAAGCCTTAAAGCACTGCACTGCTGCTACTCTTTCGACCAAACCTGCCTCCTTTGCGGCATTTGATTCTTCCGCCAACTGGCAAACACGCACTGAGCATCACCTGTGTGCCCGGCACCGAGGCTACAGGTGTGGGTAGGACAAAGGCCCCGCCCTCGTGGCCCACCTAGCAAAGGTCAGACAGACACAGGTACAATGTCAGGGGGAGTGAAATGCCCTGAGGGAAAATAAACCAGGGGAATGGGGCAGAGAAAGGTGGGAGAATGTTGGTTTCTATTATCACGTTAAAGATGTTTAGGGTGGAAAATAGCAATCACAGGGAAGCTGGAGACAACGGAGCTCCACCCTAGGTCCTTCTTCCCAGTGTGGCTGTCTTATCTATGTGCCTGGCACCCCACCCCTGCCTCAAAATCTGATTTTTTTTTTTTTTTAAGATTTTTTAAAAAATTTTATTTCATTATTTTTTAGAAAGAGGGGAAGGGAGAGAGGCAGAGAGGGAGAGAGACATCAATGTGTGGTTGCGTTTCACCTGCCTCCAGCCACGGACCTGACTGGAGACCTGGTTTGCAACCTGGTCATGTGCCCTGGCTGAGGATTCGAACCTGTGACCTTTGGGTTCGCAGGCCGGCGCCTTAACCACTGTGCTACCAGCCAGGGCAAAATCTGATTTTTTAAGCCAAGGGGGTGCCTGTTTCAGAGACGACAGCCAGGGAAAGCCTGTCTGAGGAGGGGCTGCTGAAGCAAAGGCCAGGGAGGAGTATAAGCAGCCATCTGGGGGGAGAACGTTCTAGAAGGGAGGGCGAGCCGGGGAGCGGAGGACAGCGGCTCAGGAAGAGGGGCCTGGGGTGCGGATCTGCAGACCCGAGTCCCAGACCCACATGTCCCTTGTGAGCCTTGGACGCAGCACTTAATATCCCTCTGGGAGGAGGGACACAACACCCCCTCCCAGGGTCACCTTCTTCCTTCTCGGCTTCTGCCACCTGTAGCCCTCACACGTCTAAGGGGATTCTGGTCTGATCTCTGTGGCCCGTACACGGGGCATTGACAGGTCCAGCAAAGGAGCAGGAAACAGGGCCATCCCGTCCCAGCTGCCTCCCTGGCCTCCCGGCCTGGTGTCCACCCTCTGTGTGGCCACAGCAGCTCGGAAGCCCCTGCCCACGCCTCTCGTCCCACCCCACACCCTGACCGGTGACGAGGCCCAGGTGGTCACAAAGCCAGGCTGTCGGAGGGCAGAGAGAAGTAACAGGTTAATCGGTTCGCCTCCTGTCCCCCATCCCACGGTGACTTGTGGACGGGAAAGGGCAGCTCTGGTGCTGGCTCTGGGCAGCAGGGGCTGCTGGCCACGTGACCTCAGGGGCTGCCTCGCCTGCTCAGCTGGGTTTCGTGCACCAGCGGAACGGGGTGGTGGAACCCACCTCCTGGGACTGATGTGGGAATAAATGAGGGGTTTGGGAAGAATGCAGCCCACGGCTGAATGCTGGATCAGCTTGTGTGCTGGCTGGGTGACCTGATTCTACCTCTGAGCACCTGGTTCCAAACGTGCAAGCAGGGGAAAGAAAACTCTCGCGGGTGGTTCGGGGAGGATGAGACGGTGCCTAGAAAGCCCTGGCAGGGAGTCCCTTGGGAAGTCAGTGCCCCTCGGGCCCGGCCCTCCCTCACTTCCTCTGGGACCTCGGGGACCTCGGGGAGGAAGGGCCCTCTGTCTCTCGCCGGTGGGTGAGGACTTCCCGGCCTTGCCCCCCAGCTTGGCCTGGTCCCAGTTTCTGCACTGCTCCTTCCAACCCGGAGCCGTGGGCGCTGCCCTCACTCTCCCAAGCGGGGAAAAGACCTGTATCAGCGCGTGGTTGTTCGCTGCTCCCAGTATTCCAGAAGCAGGTTCTATTCTACGTTCCGTGTCTAAGTGAGGAGAGAGTCAGGAGTCTGGACGGAAACCCGGGTCTGCCTGACGCCAAGCCAGCACCCGTTCTGTTCCCGCTTTTCCAGGTGGGCTGTCCACCTGCGAAGGGCTTTGCCCACCCACCCACATGAAACAGGAGAGCCAGGGAAACAGAACAGATGCTCAGGTGGCTGAGGGTGCAGGGGAACGAGTGAATGACTGATACGCAAGTGAGGGAGGGAACGAATGAGGGAATTCGTGGGTGCCCTTCATCTCCCCTTCCCCCCGTGTTCTGCCCAAACGTCTCCCGCTTGCCCACCATTGCCCTGGGCCTCTCCTCTGCCACAATAGGCAGCTCTCCGCCCTCACCTGCAGCCCACCTGCACCCTCCGACTGCTGTAACAGGGTTGCCTTGGCAACCATAAGTTTCCAATTGAAGCAAAAAGTTCCTACTGCGGTTTGCAATAGAGAATGACAGGGGTAGGAGCAATGGAGAAGGTTGCCACAGCAACCGGAATATTTAAGTCAAACTCCGTGGTCACGGTGCAGGGAGATTATGAGCCTTCACCAGTCGAACAGACCCGGCCCCTTGCCAGGCGGGGGCCAGCCCGGTGCCAGCGGAGCTGCGGGGCTGCACGTGTGGGAGAGGCCCCTGGCCTGGTGACCGGGCGACCTGGCTTTGTGCAGGGCAGCCTCCGGGTGGACAGAGCCACTCGGGGTGGCTCTGTGTTCTTGTTCGTTTTTATGTTGTGTTGCACTTTTTGCCACCCTTCCCCCTCTGTCTACTGGTCTGTCCTTTGGCCTCCGCAGAAACAGGCCAGGGCTCTCACCCTGACCTGGCTTGGTGGGCAGCAGTGAGCTCCTCTCTGCACGGAGGAGAGGGAAACTGAGGCCAGCAGGTGTAAGGACAGAGGCTGGGTGACTGAGGCGTAGACAAGGCCACTTAGGGGGAATGAAGGCCTCCTGGGACCCCTGTCAGCACCCAGCCTTGCAGGGCTGAGTCAGATGGAACTGGGCTGAGCCCACAGGGCTGCGCCTGGCTTCTGCACTGTGTTCCCCCACCTGCTCCGACCCCATCCCCTAACCCTGGTGTAGTCTGCCCAGATCAGGGCTGGATCTGGTCCAGGGTGGGCTGTGTGTTTCACCCGCCCCTGCCCCACCACGGTCCCATGAACTGGAGCAGCTCGGCGCTCCCCCTCAGACTCAGCCTCCTTCAGCTCGGGCCTCCAAGCCCTGGTGCCTGCTGAGCGGGCTGCCTGCGCTACCCGCCCCGGAACCCGCCTCGCCAGCCCTTCCGCCTCGCACGCAGCCTGGGTCCTGCCACCCTTCTCCACTTCCTTGGTTGATGGTGTCACACACCGCATTCCTGTCCATCTCCACTTGGCAGGAACTGTGTCTCCCTCATCCACCACGTCCTGCCCAGACCCTGGGACATTGGTTCCTGGAGGTGCCCTGTGAATACGTGTGGGAGGAATGGGTGGGTGGCTGCCCCAGGTGTGTTGGTGGTCAAGGGGGTCAGGTAAGCTGTCACCTGAGAGGGAGGAAGGTGAGGAAGCTGAGGCTGGAGGAAGTGACCAGGGTTGCTTGGGGTAAGAGAGGGCTGAGGTTGGAATGGGGCATCTCCTGGGCCGGAGCAGAGGCAGAAACAGGGGGGAAGGCTTTCTACCCTCCTGGGAAGGGGCTCTCACTGGCCCTGGGTCCCTCTTCTGCCTCCTGCCTGCCTGCCTGCCTGCCTTGGGGCCCTCCTGGTCTTTCCCTGCCTGCCCGTCAGTCGTCCCCAGCCACAAGGTGCGCCTGGCTTTCCTTCAGACACAGCCCCCTGGGGTTCTGGCCACAGGGACTGGGTCTCACCGTGCCTGGGACCTTAGCTCTGTCGCCCCTGCTTTGTGCTGTCCTAGGGCCAGGAGAGAAGGGGTGGGGATAGAGATGGAGACAGAGAAAGAGAAAGAGCATTAACGACCACAGGGACAAAAGCAGGCAGAGATGAGAGATGGAGAAGCAGACGAGAGGGTGAGAGAAACAGACCAACACGGAGAGGAGGAGGGAGAGGAGGGAGAGGAAGAAGAGGAGGGGTCCTTGGGAGAGGGCAGAGCCCCAGACGGGTTCAGAGAGACGGAGACAGTCCGTGCGGGGTGTCTGGGGGACTCAATGGAAGGAAAGGCCCCCATGCTGTTGCGCCACCCCCTCCACTGCTCTTTCCGCCCAGCCCACCCCTGCCTCCCAGAAGCAACCCCTTTCCTCCCGTCCTGGCTGTTTGGCTGAAGTCATTCTGGCCTGGGCTGCCAGCGGGGTGACAGCCCCACTCAGGGCCCCACTTTCCTCTTCTGTCAAATGGGGGAGCTGCACCCCCCTCCCCAGGACTCAGGCACACGTGAGGTTGGGGCTGTGGAAAGGCCCACGGCAGACAGCCTTGGTGATTTCCCCTCTTTGCACCTCCCTTCACTCCCCACCCCCTCCCTCTGCTCCATCCGCCCAGGCCTGGACTTTCTCCAGGACCTCACCTCCGCCAAGGACTGGGGTCCTCCTACAGCTCTTGAAGGGTAAATATTTACACCAAGAGGGTGTCCTGGGGAATGTCATCAACCTCTATTAAATAAACAAGATGTTGCAGAAGGAAAAAGGGTCCCCTCAGCATCTCTCCCCCCTATGCCTGGCCTTGGCCTTAAGGCAGGGCGGGCCTGGCCAGCAGGAGCTGAGAAGCACATTAGATGCTGTGCAAGGCCATGCAGTCCGCAAGGCCCCTGTCCCAGTCCGCCTGGTCCTCACAAAGACCTTAAGGCATTCATGCTGTTTTTGCTCCTACTGAGCTCAGAGAGGCTGAGCAACTTGGCCAGAGTAGCACAGCAGGTCAAGGTAAAGGGGAGCAAAGGGAGATGGAGATATACCTTGACCTGTTGATCACACTCAAACTTGAATAGCCTTCTCTGGCGACCAGGTTGGGGCACATGACACAGAGAGGCAGGACTGAGGAGCCGCCTGCAGGACATCGAGCCTGAGGCACTGTGCTGGATTCATGAGCGGGAGGTGCTGTCATCGGCTCTGGGCAGCCTGCCCAGCCCCCTCGTATTCCGGGGTCGAGGGGTGGGCACCCTCTGCAGCTGGTGGCTCACTGCCTGGGTTCAGATGGGGAAGGGAGAGGACATGCCAGCCCACCTCCAGTAGACCTGCGGGCAGGTAAGCACTTCCCTTCCCGGAGCCTCGGTTTCCTCATCTATACTATGGGCTGATGATCCTGTAACCCAAAATGACTTGTGCATGGTCCAGTCTTGGCTTTGGGCACACATGCAAAGAATCCCAATCTCACAACTAGAAGTAATAAAAGGGACATATTCTTTACTTTGGCCTTTCTAGGAAACCCCGAAGTGGGCAGGAGGGTTGAATCAGGGAGAAGTGTATTTCTAGTTCATGGCAAAATTTAGAAGTTCTCTCTGACCAACACTTTCTGTTTTTCTCAGTACTGTCCACATCAACTGCAGATGCTTCCTTTCCCTGTTCTCATTTTTAAAAATTGATTATGCCGTTACATCTGTCCCAATTTCTTTTCCCTTTGCTCCCCTTTACCTGGCAACCCATTCCCTCCAGTAATCTCACCGCCCGCCCCCTTAGTTCATGTCCATGAGTCATGCATGTGAGTTTTTTGGCTTTACCTTTTCCTATACTATTCTTTTTTTTTTTTTTTTTTTTTAATTTAAAGATTGTATTTATTATTTCCAGAGAGAGAAGAAGGGAGAGAAACATTAATCTGTGGTTGCCTTTCACCTGCCTCCAGCCACAGACCTGACTGGAGACCTGGTTTGCAACCTGGTTATGTGCCCTGGCTGGGGAATCGAACCAGCGACCTTTGGGTTTGCAGGCCGGCGCCTTATCCACTGTGCTACCAGCCAGGGCTTTCTATACTATTCTTAACATACTGTTCTTAACAGCACCCACCAACTGTGCTTCTTAATCCCTGCGCCTTTCCCCACTTCTTCCCCTTCTCCCTCCCAGCTGGAGTTCTCTCACTGGAACCTTGATCTGTTCCCTCTTTTGGGCCGCACTTCTCTGTCTTTTCAACTTGACAGGCTACTGTGTGCCTCTGTGTCTCCGGTAGAGCTGTCACACCTGTTACATTGTAAGGGACAGAGCCTTAGGTATTTGTCAGTCCTGGGCGAGCTGTTTCACTGTATCGTGATGCTGTCTCTGGGGGAGGGGTGTGAGAGGGAACAATGCCTCTTGCTCAGCACTTGCCCCTTTTCCAGGCACTTTCCCCACTTCCCTTACATGACTGGTACCCCTCTATCTGTTGCCCTGGCCATGGTTCCCAGAGTGGGTGGGTCTGTGGACGTTCCAGGACCATGGGGACCTCTAAACAAACAGACTCTGCTGAGAGACTGGCAGTGTCTTCCTCCGCCCCAACCCCCCACTGGTTTCCACAGTCAGAGCAATGTGATTTTATTTTCTCCCCCAGCGCTGGAACCATGAGCTGCATAGCCTGGTCTGGCGCTGGGAGTGCTCCCCAGGTGTCCCTCCCTTTTATCTTTTAATGTGAGACTGCGTTTTTGCCACACGGTCACCGCTG
The DNA here is from genome assembly GCA_004026585.1 of Noctilio leporinus. Classification (NCBI taxonomy): domain Eukaryota; kingdom Metazoa; phylum Chordata; class Mammalia; order Chiroptera; family Noctilionidae; genus Noctilio; species Noctilio leporinus. The sequence goes on from PVIW01001557.1 coordinate 184,493, forward strand.
CTGTCCTGCCACAGCGGCTGTGCCGCCAGACCACGCCCTCTCTGTCCCAGCTCCGCCTCTCCTACCGGCCTGGATGAGTATTTCTTCCTTATGGCTTTGTTTGTTGGACTTCCGGGCAGCTTGATTTTCTGGAATTCCTGGTTGTCTCTAGTTTGGAGGTAGTTGTGGTCCTTCTTAGTTGTGGAGGGAGGCACCCCCACCTCAGCCGGAAGTAGAGTGATTTTTTTAAAATAAAGGCCACAGTGAAGGCAGTCCCAGGCCTGGAATGCTAACATCCTGTGTGCAGAGACAGGCCTCTGTTTATAATACAGAAACACCAGGAGTATTACTAGATGAGAGTTGGAAGGTTTAATCTGGAGAAGAGAACACCCAGAAAGACACTATTATCTGCCTTTGAATAAATGGCCCTGCTGCCCCCGGGTGATGAGAGGCACGGGACCCACCCTGAGCTTGACATGCCCTGGTGTTCTGGGTCAGGTGAGGATGGGTTCTGCCCATTCTACAGACGAGGAAACGAAGGCTTAGAAGGGGAGAGCAGCTCCCCAGAGGCCCTGGACCCAGGTTACTTGGGCCTCCAGTGTGCTTTTCCTGTGAGGGTGTCTCCGTTTCCTAGGCTGCTCTCGCAAATGCCTACCGACTGGGTGGCTGAAACAATACACATTTATCGTGCAATTCCGTAGCTCTGAAGTCCTGTGGAGATTGTTGGGCTAACAGCAAGGCGTTGGCAGGGCTGCGCACCCTCTGGGGAGAATGTTTCCTCACCTTTGGCCCTTTGGCCGCTGCCTGTCTTCCTGGACTCCTGGCCCCTCTGTTTTCCAAACCAGGCGCGCAGTGGCGCCCTTGTCACTTTGTGTCACTGTCATCCTCCCTTCCGCCTCCCCCTTCCACACATGGGGTTCAGAGGGGAAGGAGCTAGGTGGGCCCCTTGCAGCTGGGGAGGCTTCTCAGACGAGGGACTGGCAGGTGCACCCCTGGAGCCGAGGGTCGGTGGGGAATCTATGCAGGTCAGCCTGTGCAGGCCAGACGGAGCCAGGCACTTCAGAGACACGTGTCTGGCTGGGGTTTCCGACTTAATTCTTAGAAGGAACGGGGGAGCCACCACAGGCTCTTAAGCAAGGTCAGGACAGAAACGCACCTCTGCAGGTGGGTCAAGGATGGGGTAAAGCAGAGGGAGGTGGGGGGCCGGATAGCCTTCTAGGTGAGGGGCAAGCGGAGGACAGGACGCTGGTGGCATGCTGTGAGGGCACCGAGCAAGGGCTTTGTGGCTTCGCGTGTCCAACCCTCAGCTTCCCTGTGGGAACTGAGGCAGTGGGCATGAAAACCCCTGCGCAGGAGCCTGTGGCCACGGGCCTGCGGCCACTCTGCTATTTCTCCTGTTGATAGACAGTCCTGTGCACACGTGGCATTGACACCTTTAGATGCCTTGGGGGCTCCATTCTGCTCCCTGAGCCCAGTGTGCCACTGGGTGGGGTGCAGGGTGCCAGCGGGGCATGGGTTACAGAAGATGCAGGGTTGACAGTTTAGGGTCCCAGGACCCTGCCCACATCTGGCCCTGTCACCTCCCTGGCACTCTTCCAGATCCCAGGAAGGAGAAGGTGGATTCCCATGAGCAGGTCTGAGGGCCCCAGCATATTTGCAAGTTTCCTCATTCATTATCTCAGTGGGGCTCTCACTGGGTTCCTTTCAACTGTCAGGTCCCCGGGGTGCAGAAAATGAGATTCAATTAACGATGCACCGCTTCTGGGGAGCACTGGGTTGTATATGGGGAGGTCCCTATCTCCCGCTTCCTTCTAAGTTCCTCCTCTTGTCCACAAAGGCTCTGAAAGGGCAGGGAAGCCCAGAGAGGTCAGCGACTTGCTAGGAAGGTACAGGGCAAGACCTCATGCCCCGTCTGTGCGACCCCCATTCTCCGTATCTCCCTGCCTGGGACCTCGGGCTAGGGTGGGAGACAGGAGACCCAAGGGTCAAACATCCGTAGACAAAGGAAAGAACCAGAAGATGCAGAGGTTCCGTGAGAGAAAAGGGCACCACCGCACCGGCCACAGCCCGGCAGGCAGCTGTGTCCTGTGGGCAGGGGTGGCATCCTCAGCCCTGCAGGCCTGGTGAGAGAGAAGGACCTTTCTGAGTCCCAGAGCCTGGCGGCAGGGCAGGCCGGCTGGAGGGGGCAGCGTTACGGATCTGCTCGGGGCGCCTTTAACGTTTCGGGGGTTTGCAGCGTGTCTCCCCTCCCTCCACATCCGATGACGAGACACTGTTACTCCCAGGGCACAGATGAGGAAGCTGAGCGGCAGAGGGGCTGCGGGTAGGAAGGGAGGGCTGGGGCTCGGGGCTGCACAGGCCGCAGCTGGTCCTGCTGCAGATGTGCCCGGTGCGGAGTGGTCAGCAGGTGCTGGCGGGGAGACCCGCTGTCCTGTGCAAGGCTGCTCACCGTGTTAGTGTCCTGGGGCTGCCACAACAAAGTCCCGGCTCACAGCGGGGACAGACTGTCTCCCTGTCTGGGGGTGAGAAGTCTGAGGCCCGCACGGCTTCTTCTGGGGCTGCTTCTCTGGGCTTGTAGATGCCGCCCTCCCCTGCTGTCTTCACACAGCCTTACCTCCGTGTGACCTAATGGCTTCTTGTAAGGACGTGCGTCACGGGGGATGAGGGCCCACCCTAAAGATCTCCTTCTACCTTAACTGCCCCTTCAACGGCCCCATCCCTGAATGCAGTCACACTCCGAGGTGCCGGGTTCAGGACATGAGCACAGGATCTTGGGAGGCTCCCGTTCAGCCCACAGGAGCTGTGCCACCTCTGTCTCCCGTGAACCAGGTGATCTCAGGGTCCTACTGGAACCCCCAAGGAGGGGAAGGGACTGGAGAGGCTGGCACTAAGGACTTCCTGCTGATCTCCAGGGCCTATCAAGCTGCCTCTCATTTTGTTCACTTATTATTATAAGCATTTACATTTCATCTTTGAATAGAGGATATGGGCAAATGAGACAGAATTTACAAGGCTCTGGGGTATTCGGAGAAAAATCCTTCTCTTTCCCACACCACCCCCTCCTGCCCTTCGTGCCCTGGGCCACCCGGTTGCCCTCCCCAGAGGCGCTGCCCATGGTGGCTAGTCCCTCTGGTTTCCTCACAGGGTCTCTGACTTCCCCGAAAACATAGCCTTAGACAGAGCTTCTCCACTCCTGCTGCACATGAGAGACTCCCTGTGGCCAAGTCCCCCACCCCCACCCATAACACCAGTCCCTGGGGACAGGCACCGTGGAGAACCCAGCTCTGCCTGCACCCAACTCCATGGGCGCCTGCCCTCAATCTGGGGCAGGAAGAGGACGGGGGGAAGGTGGCCGCCCTGCCTGGGCCCCAGAGCCTCTCACATACACTCTAGGGTCCTTTTGCGACATCCAGGTCAGGTGGTATCATCACCTCCATTACAGGAAGATGGCATTTGAGGAAGGTGACAAAGCCATCCAACCTGCCAAGACCCCTAGCCCTGGATGCTGCCTGGGGGCGGGGGGGCTTCCTTCTCGCCATGCTGAGGGAGGGCCGTGAGAACCCCATGCATTGCGCAGATGCGGAGGAAGGGGCTGGCACCCACGCACACGATGAGAGGACATGGTGGCACTGTCCCCAATTCGCCTGACCTTTAACGAGTTCTTCCCTCGGCCCCAGCTTTTGTGTTGCCCCCTCTCCTTCCCTCCTCCCCCTCCTCCTCCTCTTGCTTAGGGTCCTGTCTGCTTCCTCAGACGTTTTCTATCCTGGGGTGCTGTGTTCCCTCCACCCCCCAAGCTCCTCCTCTTGCCTTTACCCTCTGTCCAGTCCCGTTCTTTAGTCCACTGTTCTGTCCCTCTCTAGAGTCTCAGCAGGCAGGGACACTTCATTGCAAGGATGAAGGTCCTGAACAGGACCAAGAGAGGAGAAGTCACAAATTCTCCGCTGTGAGCCGCAGGGGGAGAGAAGTCCCTGCACCTCAAGCCCCAGCCTTTGCTGGGTACCATGGATCCCCTCTGTCCACCCATATTCATCCATCCGTCCAATCGGTCCACTCCTTTATTCATCCACTTATCTTCCACTCACCCCATCCACCCATGGGCTCATCCACCCATCCACCTACCCATCCATTCACCCATTCACTCACCCCCCAGCCCTCCCCCAGCCCATCCAGCCATTCATTCACCCTCCCTTGTGGGGAGGGCCCTGCAGATGCAGCCCCGGAGGAGAGAGGCCCAGTCCCCCTCCTCACTCCTGGGGAAGACAGTCATTAAATAACTGAGTTAAATGCTGCAGGAAAGGCTCTGCTCCGGAGAAGGGCCTTTTGGGACAAGGCTCGAGGTCAGGAAGAAGACGGAGCCAGTGTTAACACAGGCAGATGTAAGCTGGTGCTCTAGTTTTATCTTTGTGCCTGTTGCTGTCCACGTCTCCCTACACCATGTGTTGAAGAGACTGTTTTTACTCCATTTGATGTTCCTTCCCCCTTTGTCGAATATTAGTTGACCAAGAAAATAATGAGCAAAACTAACAACAAGCAAAACAGAACCAAGTATATGAATACAAGGAATAGGCCTTCAGTGGTCAGGGGGAAGGGGGTTGGGGGGAGGGGGAGGCAGAGGCAAGGGAGGGGAGCAGTTTAGACAAGAACCTAGTATAAAGGAACCATGGACATGGACAACAGGTGGGATTGACTTTGGGGGGAATGGGTGGGTGGGGAGGGGGACAGAGGGGAGCAAAAAGGGGATGGATGTAATACAACAACAATAAAATTAAATTGAAAAAAAAATACAGTCAGATACTGAGGTGGGGCAAGCCTGGCTGCCTGGGGAAGCCGTCCTGGGAGCTGACCCTAGTGCTGGACTTGTCCCCTCCCGTCCCTCTGAAACCTCCCAGCCTCCCCTTCCCTCCCCTCCCCATCCAGCAGCAGAGGAAAGGGAGGCACAGGCAGGGGCCCTCCAACAAGGAGGCTAGGTGGTCACGGCAGAAGGCCGGACCCAGGTGTCCAACTCTGAGGCCCTGCCCTGGACGGGACACATTGGGTCACCAGCAGCGCCTGTGGGTGAGAATCTGCCCCTGGGCCTGCAGGACAAGTGAGCCTTCTTGGATCCAGGCTGCCTTGGCCTGAACCTCCCCTCCCTTGCACAGCCTGACGGGGCTAGTCAGGACACAGGTGAACCCTTCGGGGGGCTTGCTGTTCCCATGTACCCCCCACCCCCCCAGCTCCCTGGCGGCCCAGTGGCCAGGTGCTGGTGCTACTCCGTCCTCTGAGCAGGCTCCAGGCCCAGAGAGGCAAAGGAACTTCCCACAGTCCCGCAGCTGAGGCGGAGCTGGGGCTGCAGGGGCCTTGGATAGTGTTGTCTGGCAGTGGTTATGTCCCACCCTCTCCGGGGACTGCCCCCCTGCCAGCTCAGCTCTTAGCAGAAGGAGCCGGGGCCACGGGGGACCTTCAAGGACCGTGGCAGCTCTGAGCCCACGCTTGAGGGGAGGGGGCTGCAGCGGGGAGAAGAGAGAGTAGGTAGCACCTGACTGCTGGAGCCAGTCTCCGGGGTGCGGATCCCAGTGGTGCTTTTGTGAACTCCTGGACCCTGGGCGTGTTGCTGGGCCTCTCTGCACATCCCTTTTTCTCCTTTCTAAGGACAGCAAGGTTGTCCACCCCAGGTTGCTGTGAGTATAAAGGGGACAAGGCAGGCCAGGAGGCTGGCATGGTCATTCTTCATGTGTGCGGCTGGGAGACCAGGGCAGCTTCCTCAGTCTCTCCAGCGGCCTGGCAGGAGGTGGAGGGAGTGGTGTGCTGCAAAGGCCCCAGATCCTGGAAGTGCTGAGCAGGCAGGCTACGCTCGTGGGTCGGTGGGTCCAGCGAGGCAGCCGAGGGAGGGCATGGCTTTCTCCCAAGCGCAGTGGCCTCCCTGACCGGCCGGGAGTGGCCAGAGCCCAGCGCCGAGGACGGCAGGGCTCACCTGGGCATCAAGTGGGGGAGCGCCAGGGGTCGTTCTCCTTTTGAAATCTGTGTTTAGTTATTTGCTTCTATTTATAGATAGGATGTTCAGCGTGGCTGCTTTGCACGAGATACTTGTACAGCCCAGCCTTCTCAGTGCGCAGGCCTAGTTGAGTAACGCCGGGATGCGGACGCGAACCGCCGCCCCGGTGCGCTCAGGGTTCCCTCATCTCAGCCTCCACACCCTCCAACTGCCGCCCAGAGGCGGGCGCTCACCCCAGGAGGGGGACGGACTTGTGCACTCTGAGCATGGGCCCTGCCCAGCTGTGCCCAGCTGTGCCATCTGCCCCCTGGCTGACAGCGCTGGATGAGGAGGAGCCTGAAGGCTGAGGACAGGCTGTGCTGGAGCAGGAAGAATATTCCAGGCCCATGGAGCTGCTTTAGGCTGACTCCATCTTCCACGGTTGATTCCCGTGGTGCCTGGGGAGCCTCCGTGGGGACCTTGGGTTGGGCTGGCATCCTTGTGTCCCTGGCCCTGGTCTTGCTGCCTGTTTGCTCCCTTCATATATCTAGGGGTTCCCTGCAGATCCAGGCAGGGCCTTGGGTGCTGGGGTGCTGGGAGGCTGTGCTGGCTCAGGGGCCCAGTGTCCTGCCCTTCCCAGGGGCCCAGGAGGTGCCCAAAGAAGGCTGTGGCTCATGAAGGAGACAGGAGGGGAGGAGGCAGCTCCCGTCACTTTGTGCTTTGAAGCTCCTGACCAGGCTGGCCTGAGTCCCTGTCATGGGCCCTCAGCACGGCCACTGGGCCGTGTCTTTGCATCAGGTATGCATTTCCTGGACTGGCTACACAGGAGTCAAGCACATGCTGGCTCTATGGCTTTGGGAAAATTCCTTAATCTCTCCGGGCCTGGGTTTTCTCCTCTACACAATGGGGGTAATACTATGCAATAATAACTCCCCCAGAGAGTTGTGAGGGTTAAATGAAGAAATATGCATAAACCACTGAGAACAACGCCTGGTACATGATAAGTATTAGCCTCTATTATTGTTCTGTTATTGCTATCGCTGATGTTAATATTAAGTGAGGAGAAACCCAGGTTCTGGCTCCAGTTCTGCCACTACCTGGCTGTGTGACCTGGGCAATATACGTGCCCTCTCTGGGCCTTCGTTCCTATAGCAGCAAAAGCAGTAACGGTGACATTTATAGAGGTCTCTGCTCCAGTGCAGTGCACTGTAGTTTATGGCTCTTACCTCACTTGATATTCACAAAAAGTGCTTTTTTACCCCCATTTTACAGGTAAAGAAACTGAGGTTCAGAGAGATTAAGTAAGTTGTCCAAGGTCACCTCTCTTTCAGTGGCAGAGACCAAAGATGAGCCCAGCTTGGCCTGAATTCAAGACTCAAGCATTTGACTTCTGCCTCTTATGGTTTCCACATTCCAGGGGAGCAGGGGGACAGTGAAGGGGAAACAGGGACTCCTGTGTCGCCCGCCTGAAGCACTGGTGACGGAGAACAGAGTGGAGAAGCAACACAAAGGCAGTGACCAGGCTGAGGAAGGGACTGGAGCCCCCGTATGTCTGACCTGGGGGCCTCTCCCTGACATGCCCCTCACCTTCCCTTCCACCAGAGGTGCCCAACCGCCTTGAGCTTCAGGGTCTTCTCATTAGTGAGAAGCGGCAGTGGCACCTGACTTTTGAATAGGAGGCTGGAGAGGGCTGTGCCAAACCCGAAGGATGACTTGCTGGCAGCCCCTCTAAAAGGCACTGTGGCAACTCCTCGTGGCAGCAACTTGTGGCTTTCAGATGAAAGCCAGACTCCTTGATGGGAGAGAAAACGGCACGCTAGGGAGCAGGTGATGGCTCCTGCGCATAGTAGGTGTGCTGCAGACTTTCGTTCTTGCAGTTTATGGAGGGGCTTTTTGTAATAAGGCTCTGCCAGGCCTCGGCTCTTGCTTCAGGCTGCGGGGGTGGTGGGAGGTGGGGGAGGGGTGCCTGGCGGCTCAGGGTAGTTGGGCTTGGCATCCCCATTTCTCCAGGGACCAGGAGGAATCTGGGAAGTGACCTGAACAGGGACCCAGGACAACCATCCCAGACCACAAGGCCTGGTTTCCCAGGCTAGCTGGGCAAGGGCAGATTGATGAGCATCTCCACCTCCCAGCACACCCCACGTAGGGTGGAAGACAAAGCCGGTGCCCAGAGAGGTCAGGTCTTTGTCCAAGGTCACACAGCAGCTAGCCCAGATCTCCAGATTCAAGGTCTACTTTAAACTTTTCTTTGCCTCCTCCTTGCCCCCACTTGTCCCCCTAACAGTTCTTGGAGATGACTAGATCGTCTACTGCTTCCTTATTCCCCAAGGACAGACTTGCTACCTCCACCTAATTCCCTTCCGGTGCTGGAGGGTTGGGGAGAAGGTAAGGAGGCCTGCGGGGGAGAGGCACTCCAGGAAGGGAGTGCTTTGTCTTCCATCGTGCCACATCCTCCCTGCATCCTTTGCGCAGGCAGGTGCTCTGAGGGGCCAGGCAGGTTGGTGGCCCCTGCATGCCGTCCCAGGGGCTCCAGGAACACAGTGCTGAACTGCCAGCTGGGAGGCCAGCCTGCTGGACCGTCTGCTCCTAGAGAGCAGACCCAGAACTGTAATTAATCCCGTAATTGTAGTTAATCTCATTTTAGCACTGCTGCTGCAATACCTGGAATGCAATGCAATGACTTGGTCCATTGAACAGCCGAGGAACATGGTCGTGGGTTAGGTAAACTGCCCCGGTCACCCAGCCAGTGCAGCTGGGAATGAAATTCAGCCCAGCGCCTGGGGCCCACTGGTAACACAGACACTTCCGGTGTCCTAATGGTGGGCCTAGCGCAGTTCCACACACCGAGCACAACCTAACTTGCTTACTTGCACAGCCATACTGTGATTGCCCCCATCTCCCAGATGAAAAGACTGAGGTGGGGGGCGGTCCCATCTCTTTCCTAAGGCCACGCAGACAGTTGAGTGACAGGCAGCATTCAAATGCAGCACAGCTGGCTCCCGAGGCCATGTCCCTGTCCAGGACAGCCCCAGGCTCTCTGATACCTTGAGCACCTTGAGCACCCGCAGGCAGGTAGGAGCTGGGGTCTGCCTTATGGGTTGCAGGTGAGGGGGCAGAGTGAAGGACTTGGGCGCATGAAGGGGAGCCCTGGGGTAGGACAGGGCCCTGGCCCCCACTCAGCACTGAGCCCTCAGGTGGTCCTGCGTGGGCCCGTGAAAGTAAAGGATGGGCGAGAGGGAGGGCAGGGCTCTTTCTCCCCAGCCCAGCCCTGTCCTTGACTGTCTTTCCCTTCTAGGTTTTCAGGAAGGGGTGGGACACTCTGCCTGCTACTTGGAGACCCTCCTCCCGCCTTTTGGCCACCAACTCGCCTGCAGACCGTCTCCGTCCAGTGAAACCGACGGCGCAGGTTTGGGAGCTGCTCTCCATCCAGCTGGGGCAGGGGGCACGGTGGTTAGGACTGTAGGCTCTGCAGTCTCCCTGTTCGGCTTTCCGTGGCACTTGGAGAAGCCGACATCCTGATGTGCATCCTGAGATGCACCCATCCTGGGGCTGAGTGCACAGTGGGGTTAGTCATCTGGGGGACGATGGAGGGAAGGGTGAAGTGGGAGGCTGGGGAGCCCTATGCAGCAGGGGCTGGACTGGGGAAGGACAGAAGCAGGTCTGGAAAGCCTGTGAGTCAAAGACAGGTGACTGACCCTGTCCCGTGGGCCTCGGGCACCACCGCAAGGCTATACGGAGAGGAGAGGCTGGTCAGGTTATGTCTAATCCACACACACTCTGCTGGATGCCCTTGAACAAGAGTTTCCTCCTCTCTATCCGGGGAGGCAGCTGGCCTTGTTGGCCCTTCGGTCCCATCAGGTCCCAGGTGCCAGTGTCAGGTTTGGGTGCAGAGCTGGGTGTGGGCTCAGCAGACCCGCCAGTCCCCCGTTGGGGTGATCTCACGGGACGGGTATGGCTCCCAATGCAAGAGATTCGTCTGTGGGTGCTAAAATGCTCGCCACGTTCCGTACACACAGTACGACCATTGCATTTTTTGCTGCCTTCGGGCATCTAGGGGTTCCCTGCAGATCCAGGCGGGGCCTTGGGTGCTGGGGTGCTGGAAGGCTGTGCCAGCTCAGGGGCCCAGTGTCCTGCCCTTCCCAGGGGCCCAGGAGGTGCCCACAGAAGGCTGTGGCTCATGAAGGAGACAGGAGGGGAGGAGGCAGCTCCCGTCACTTTGTGCTTTGAAGCTCCTGACCAGACTGGCCTGACTCCCTGTCATGGGCCCTCAGCACGGCCACTGGGTCGTGTCTTTGCATCAGGTACATCCAGGTAAATGCACTTATTGACCTGAACCTGCCTCTTTCAATCTCAGCCACACTGGCTTCCCTGGTCCTGCAGCCCATGCTTCTCCAGGTGAGGGAGCAGTCTCTGTTGAGTCCTTGCTGAGTGCGGGGTGGGAGCCTGAGGGAGGGGCACAGCCCCCCTGCAGCAGGTGGCCAGGAGCAGAAGGGGAGGAGGAGAGAGGGGGGCAGGAACTGGGGGGCATTTTTTAACTTCATGAAAATACTTATTTGACCCAAATTACTCTCTTTTTTTTCTCTTTCAAAAATAAGAAGTTAGCAATTAGGTGGATACGCTTCACTGGAAAGAGAAAAACCCTCGTGTCATACAGAGATACAGAAACTAATCAAAGGCATTCACTGGTGCAGAGGGGCTCAGTCCGTGTTCTATAGAAGGACTTGGAACCTTGAAGGCAGCCAAGGGGCTGGACAATGGGGCTCCAGTGATTTGGGGAAGAAGGTTGGGCGGGGGGGACTGGCCACAAAGCTCCTGTGAATCTCTGCGAAGCCCCAGGATGCCACCCACTTTCTGGGGCTCCTTAGATTTCCAGCTCTCCCGTAGGTATCGCGCTGTTTTAGTCTGTGAGCAGGAATTATTTCTTTGACTGCCAACTGTGTCTTCCGCAGGTATGTTGGAAACGTGCCTTTTTTATTTTTGTTATTCAAGTTTCGTTATGGACATCACCGAGCATAATCGCAAGTAGAGAGGACTGGATACTGTGAACCTGTCGCTCAGCTCCCCAGATCTGGCTTCATCTCCTCGTTTCGTTCTTTTCTCCCCCCAGGTATTGTGATATTTCTCCCTCTGAGCATGGAGATGCCTAGTGTGCCCTTTGTATCTTTCTAGAAACTTCCAGGTGGGTGAGTGGGGCAGGCCTGGAGGATGCTGTCCTGAAGGCCAGGCACCCAGGAAGCAGGGTGACAGTGAGAGCCCTTGGGGACTGGCTAAAATTCTGGGAAGCCCTGGCGCTTCCTCTGGGCACAGAACTGGGAGTGGGTGGGGAGGTGGAGGCCTATTGGGCGAAGATGACATCTAGCTGGTGACCCCTGAATCCCAAACCCCTGGACTGTCAGAGCCTAAGGCCCCTTTGCCTTCCCCCAATGTACCCCTTCACTGGACAGAGGAGGACACCCAGGCCCAGGAGGGGACCGTCTTGCTCAGGGCCACTTGGTGCCTCAGCTGGGGGTCAGGGAGGCCCAGGGGGGCCCGGCTATATTCTGCCCGGTGTCTGGGCAGTGTTCCTGGATCCCTTCTGCACACATGGAACTGCAGGGTACCCTGTGTCTCCTGGGGCCGAGTGTGTGTGTGTGTGTGTGTGTGTGTGTGTGTAGGGAATGTGGGGCTGTGGCTGAGGAGGGTGGGAAGTTCCTGGAGGCAGCGTGTCCAGCCGTCTGTCCACCTGGAAGTGGCCTGGGGACTCAGACCTGCTCCCCAGCCCCTGGCACCCCTGGGAGCACCTGCAGCCCTGCTGAGGGATCTCAGGGGTTTTTCCTGGACCAGCAGAGCCTTGTCAAACAGCCCCTCACAGGAGCCAGCTCTGCTTTCTCTTTCTCTCTCACATACACCCTGGTTGCTTTTCCCTTCAGATCTCTTCCCCCTTCTCTCTCCTGTCTTCCTTCATCAACCCACGCTGCTATTCCCCGCTTCTCTTCCCACTTCCCTCCCTCTCTCATAACCCCCTCCCCTGCCCCGGGGCTTTTTGCCAAAGGGCTGAATAAACAGGAAGGGGGAGCAGAGATAAATCACCCAGAACCTGCAGACAGGCTCTGGGAAGCTCTGACTCTGGAGGCCTTCATCACTCGGAGAGGGAGCGGGCCCAGAGCGGGCCTCTGCCCTGGGAACCTCCGGGGTGTCCAGTCTGGGCGCTGCGGGGAGGCGGCCTGAGAGTGGAGAGGGCATGTGGTCCGTGGTCAGCATCAGGCTGGTGATGGATCCCACAACCTCGGAGTAGGACAAGGAGAGAGCCCCCACTGGGCGTCTGGCTCTGCTGTGTGACCCTGGGTCTCTGTCTCTCTCTGTGCCTTGCTCTCAATCTCTGTCTCTCTCCCCATCTCATCCCCAAGAGCTGGGCTGCCAGCCGCTGTCCAGGACACGGCCCTGGTCAGTGCATCAGTCTCCCCAAAAGCTTGAGGGTGGGTGACGATGGGAGGGCTTCAGTGTGGTTCTTCGAAAGCGTGAACATGTCCTCTTTCTGTCCTCTTCTTCTCTGTCCCTGGCGAACCTGACTCAGCCCAGAGGACGGGGTGGAGGAGTCAGGGCCGGAAAGGAGAAGTCCAGCGTGGTGACATTAACAGGGCGATGGAATCATCTGGCTTTTCCATTTCCGGACACAGACCACGGTCATAAAGCTGAGCAAACCCAGACCTTGTGCCAATCCCTGGTGTCCCCACCCCTGCAGGCTGCAGGCCCTTGGGAGCCAGCACCGCACCTGGAAAGGTCAGCCCTGGCGAAGAGGGGCCGCCACTGTGCGGGTGCTGGGTGCTGGGTGCTGGGTGCTGTGGGGTGAGAAGAGGTGGACACGGTCCCAGCTCAGGAGGAGGAGATGGTGGTCCAGAGGCAGGGATAACAAAGAGGCAGAGGATAGAAACAGGAACCAGGGAAGAGGGGACCCAGGAGAGCCTGGAGCAGGGTTTGAGAAGCCTGTTCCCCCATGGCAGCTGGAGGGAAAGAGCTTCTCAGAGCGGAAATCAGACTGCACCACTTTCTGCTTAAACTTGTTCAGTGGTACCCCTTAGAACGGAACCCAAACTCCTTACTGGTCCTGCAACCTGGCTCTATCCTGTCTCCACCTCCTCAAACATGCTAAGCTATTTCCCTCCCTGGGATGTTTGCTCAGTTCATTCCGCTGTGTGGAACTCTTCCCTGCCTGCGCTGTGCACTCAGGGCTCTGCTTAAATGTCACCGCTTCCCAGAGGCCTTCCTTGATTACTCTACTCAAAGAGGTCAACCAGACATTCTCTTTTTTAGCACTCCACTGTTGAATGTATAAAATTCATCCTAACTTATAATCGACTCAATTGTATGTCTATTTAATTGCTTTTGTTTCTCTCCCACTATACTGTCCCCTAAAACAAAGAGGGACCACATAGATGCTCAATAAATATTGGTTAATCGTCAGCAAACATTTGCTGAAGGACTGTTTGAAGGAGATAAGGGTTCACCTGGCCTTGGAAGGTTGAATAGGAACTGGGGAGATGAAAAAACAGGTGTGTTCAGCTGTAATAACAGAAACCCAACTATCAGTAGCTCAACCCGTAAGGACATCCATTGTTTATTTAGTGAGAAGTCTGGCTGTAGGTGGTCCTGAGGTCGATTCTGCAGCTTAAGAGTGCCACCAGGCACCCTAGTTCTTTGTCTGTCTTTGTCAGTTCAGGCTTCTATAACCAGGTACTGAGACTGGGTGGCTTATAAAAGACACACATTTATTGCTTATTGTTCTTGAGGCTGGCAGTTGGAGCCCAGGGTGCCAGGCTGCTTAGGCTCTGGTGAGGACCCTCTCCCAGGGGGCAGACTGCTGACTTACTGTGTCCTCACATGGCAGAACAGGAGGTGAGTGATGTCTTGGGTCCCTTTTAGAAGGGCACTATCCCATTCATGAGGGCTCCACCCTCATGATCTATTACCTCCCAAAGGTCCCATCTCCTAATACCATCACATTGGGGGGTTAGGATTTCCACATCTGAAATTTGGGGGACACATCCAATCCACTGCACCATCTTCCACTCAGCACCCTCAGCATGCTGGTGCTCACCCTTAGACTTGATGTCTCATGGTCACAAGATGGCTGCCACGGCTCCAGGCATCACATTCTTGTACAATAGTGTCCAAAGTAGGGAGGAAGAAAAGCCGCTTTTTCTTCTATGAGAGAGGAGAATTCTTATCATGACGCATACTTCCGCTCACCACAGTCTCCGGAGAGTCCTCTTTTTAATATCTCTCTGAAGTGAATCACGTGGCAACTTGACGCATTGTTAGCCAGCAATTTTATACAAAGCTAATGCAGGTGCAGACACATTTGGGCTTAAAAACACACGTTTTTTCCGTGACTGGTTAACAATGTGTTAAGACCAACTTGTGGCGAAGGACATTGACTATTATGATCACCTTAGAGCGTCAGAGATTCATTTCAATCATGTCCTGAGTAGCGTGCAGTTCAACCCGAGGAGGCTCCGTTAGTGGGGAGGAGGGCAGACGAAGGCTACACCTGCCTCCTTATTTCCTGAGAGCCCCCCAGTGCCCTACTTTCCACAGCCCCCAGGGCATTTTTTCCTGGTTATTTGGGAAAGCCAGGCCTTGAAAGGCCAAGAAATGTGCTCAACATCGCACGGAAAACTGGAAGAAAATAAAACGTAGCCCTCGTGTCTCCCCCTCGTCCCAGAACCCGGGGTATGCTCAGGCACCCATGTGCATTTTCATTGGCACCTGCCCCACTCGGCTGTAGCCCCCTGAGTGCAGGGACCTTGCATTTTCCCACCACTGCCTCCCTGCACCTGGAGCAGAGCAAGCGGAAGGAACGAGTGAACAGGTCCTCAGTGTACATAACAGAGGTCTTCCTGGCCGCAGGCCCTTCACGCTGAGCGCTCGGGCCCTTCTCTGGTGCGGGTGCATAGCACCGAGGACAAATTTACCTGTGCAAATCTGCCGCACGGAAGCAATCAAGCGAAACTGGCAGTCACAGCCGGTCCCCGGGACGGGTAGACGGGCAGAAGAGATCCTCAGCAGTCCATCAGAGCGGCTTACGAGTGGAGCCAGCTGTGTCTCACAGCGGTCGCCTGCTCTCCGAGCTACACGCCTCTTCAGGAGAGAGGCAGGCAGTGAGGAGTGAGAGAGAAGCAAAGGCCCCTTCAAGGCTCTGCACCTGTGATGGTTTAGCTGAAGAGCCTGCTGTGACATTCACGGAATTCTTACGATGGCCCAATGTTGAGTTGAAAGCAGGGGAAACCAAGAATCAGAGAAGCTAAGGAACTTGCCCAACGTCACAGAGCTAATACCGTGGTGGGCATGGGATTCAAACACAGGCATTTAAGTGTCCTGATCCGTTCTCTTAAGGACCGGGCCAACGTCCTCTTACTGGCCCTAGAGAAATAAGGCTCTGTGATTCTAAGAATTTTGACTCAAGCGCTCTAAGAAAGTATTATTCTAAGAGCCTGTGACTTGGAGCTGGGAGTCTAAGGGGCTTCGATTGTCTGTGATTCCGAGGGTCCAGGCGATGCTGCCGGCTTTGTGGAGAGCCCTTCTCAGGATCCGTCTCTAAGCTTGGCTGAATGAAGGATCACCGGCTTGTTTTGATTTCTTAGTTACTTTGTATGGGGGTGGGGGGAACCCTCACCCAGCAGCCTCTGGCCCTGTTCCCCTGCCTGTGGGCTGCGCCACCCGTCCTGGAACCGACTGCCAGCTATCTGTCCAGTTTCATAACAGTGACGCAGGGGAGACGCCAGCGGCATGCAGGGTGGGACCAGACTTCAGCCTGCGCCCCAGGTGGGGTCAGCCGCCTCCCGCCGCCTTGCGCTGGCTGCCTGACCAGGCAGGGACGGATGTGGGGGTGAGGAGCAGGGAGGGTGGTGGGGGTGGGAGGCCAGAGGCCAGACTAAGCAGGGAGGGGGTGGGAGATGTGGGAATCATGGGCACGGGGCAGCCGCTTCCCTGCGTCCTTCCTTCCAGGCCCCACGGGAGGTCTGAAGAAATGAACCTAAGCAGGCTCCTGGCCAGAAGGCTTCTTCACAGGCCTCCGCAGCCGTGGGTGTAGGAGGGCAGACTGACCAGGAACCTCCTATGAGCCGGCATGAGGCGAGGTCCTTTCCATGTATAGATTATTTTCATCAGCCCTCCTGTCTCCTGGGCGGCGGTGTCCTGACTCCCAGACACGTGACGGCCAGGCCCTGCACATGGCTCGCCTTCTGAGGGCCTCACGTGAGCGGCACAGCTGGTTCCAACCCCCTCACTCCAGAGGTGGAACTCAGACCTTTGAGGTACACTGCCCTCCAAGTGATTTCAAACTCCCCTGCGGGGCTGGACACGTGTTGACAAGGCGGTGGGAGGGCATTTGGGTTGGAATGAGAAGGCTCTAGTCCCAGCACAGCCACTCTGCACGTCTGTTCCCCTCTGTTCCCCTCCTGTCCCCCATGTGCCAGCAGACCCCATCCCTTCTCCACCACAGGCAGCTGTGAGGGGCCGAGGAGATGACAGAGGCAACCGGCTTTCAGGTAGAAGCCCTGGCAGTGCTTTCAGGGAGGGCAGGAGATGCCGGAGAAGGTGCACCGAGGAGCCTGGGGGCAGGTTCTGAGGTGGATGGGCAGCTGCCCTGCCCCCCACCCGCCCCTGCCCCCTGCCAGGCCAGTGTAATCAGGGTGATCCATCACCCTCCCCGGGGGAGGTGGCAGCCTTTTCAGCAGCTACAGCACTGCCAGCTCCTCCATGATTCATCAGCCTGGAGCAGGATAGCAAGGGAGGGGGCAGGGGAGTCAAAGGGTGGCCCAACAACCCCTTGACCCCAGCCGGCCCCCCAAAATAGGCTCAAGCTGCAGGGCAGGGCTCCCTGGTGTGGGCTGGGCAGATGTGGCACAGTAGGAAAAATGATGACTCTGATGGTGACGATGATGAAGGTGGTGATGACGGTGATGATGATGGTGATGATGCTGTAACTATGATCATGGTGATGATGGTGATGATGATGGAGATGGTGAAGATGGTATAAATATGATGGTGATCATGGTGATGATGATGGTGATGATGGTGTCACTATGATGATGATGGTGATGATGGTGTAAATAAGATGATGATGGTAACTATTTTTTATCATTTAGGAGCCCTTGCCTGGTGCCAGGCCTCTGAGCACAGGCTCCGAGAGCTGTGTCACCTAATCCTCTCAGCTTCCCCATGGGGAGGCTCCGTCAAGCCCCTCCCCATTGTGGACAGGGAACCTGAGGCCCAGAGTCCAAGTTGCCTGCCTGAGGCCAGGCTGCGTTGTGACTCACTGTCCCCAGCAGCCTCCATCTAACCTTTACGCTCCCCTCCATGGGCTCAGTCAGCAGAACCGGGTTTGAATCCTGAGTCCCCTACTGCCAGCTGAGTGGTCTTGGGCTGAGCCTCAGTTTCCCCATCCGTCAAATAACTGCCTTGTGAGGCTTCTGTGGCCCCGAGCCCCCACCATGACCTTTCCTGTCTTGGCTCCCGTGTCCCCTGCTCAGCCAGGCCGAGCCTGACCACCCTTTGTCCAGTTGCAGCTGCCCCGTCTGCCTTGCCCCGCTTGGCTGTGTCCTGTCTCCAGAAGCGCGAATCTTTCTCTTCTATTCCATTTACTGTCTGTCCCTGCGGCTAGGGAGACAGGACGCCTGCTCACCTGTATTGCAGGTGACCAGGATGAGCGGCCAGCATCATTTCCATGGGAATGAATACCTAGACGGGCATGCGCTTCCTCTCCCTCAGCGGCTCAGGGGATGCGATTCAGCTGGCAGGTTTGGGACGGGCTGGGAGGGCGGTATTTACTGAAGGAGAAGAAAACACACTGCATCCTGGGTCAGGAGGACCAGCAAGAAGTGAAGCGAGGCACAGGGAGGCTTCTGAGTGGGGGGACAGCGATGCCATTTTAGGGTTGTCTTCTACTCGCCTCCCTTCCACTCGGCTGGAGGTGGCCCATCAGCCTGCATGGGCTGGCCCAGAGCTTGCCCCTCCCCTCCTGCACACCCCCTGTCCCCCTCTCGTCCACGGGTCTGACGCAACCCGGACAACGTCCTCACTGTCCCCTGCCCCCACCCCTTGGATTTTCTCTGGGCCCATGTCAGCCACCCACACAACAGTATTGATTTAGGGAAGGCTGTGTGTCAGAACTGCATGGGCTCTTGTAGATCCCAATTCTCAGAGGAGGGAACAACTCAAAAAGGAAGTGTCCACTCCAGTCAAACAGGGAAGCCAGCCAAACCCTCTGTCCTAGACACAGTGGGTAAGAGTGGGTAAGAGACACAGGGAGCAGCCCCCACACTGCTTCCCTGCACCATCCTGAGCTCTGGTCCTTGGTGAATACGGCCTGGCTTTCCAATGAGAGAGCCCAACATGCCCAGCCCCCCTCATCCCCAGCTGCCCACCCTTCCCTGCTCCATGTGTGCTCCCCATCCCAGGGGCACACTTTTCTTTAACCAGTGCTCAGGAGCTCCCTCTGCCCCTGGGCCTTTGCACGTGGGGTTCCTCGGCCTGAGATGCCTGTCCCCCTCCAGCCAACTGTGGCCCCATTCTCAGGTGTCAGCATGAGCCCCCACCTCCTTCGGGGGGCCTTTTGGGCCTGCCCTGTGGTTGAGCAGGTCAGCTCTGACTCATGGGGTACCCCATGCTGTGAGTTTTGAGGGGTTGGAGGGGTGTGGAAAGACACAAAGCGATAGGTATGCTTTTATTTCCCATTCCTCCCAAGTCCTGTGACCTGGGGTCGGATATTTAAGTCCTCTGAGCCCCTGTTTTATCCTTGCCTAGATGGGACCAGTGGAAATCGCCTCCCTCAGCTAAGTCCTACCTGTGATTCTGAAGGCCTGCGTGATGCTGCCGGCTTTGTGGAAAGTCCTTCTCTACAATGTGGAGGGCTACCCTCATCCTGGGGGCTCAGGAGCTGCGGTGGCCCCTGGCAGGAAGACAAGCTCCCTTGGTTGGGACCCTCATTCTTTGTTACCCTCTCCGCGGGCCTGGCCCTGGGCTGGGTGCCTGGGAGGACTCCGCTTGTCCAGGACCACTTGCTCCATGGTACGGGGACCACCACATCTGTGTGTCTCCCATGGCCTGTATCCTTTGCAAGGACAGGGACCAGCAGATGCTTCTAGAACTGAAAAGCAGACCCCTTAGAGAACAATCCCTGAGAGATGCTTGTCAAACACTGTCACTGTGCAGACGGGGAAACCTGGGGTCAGAGAGGGGCAGTGACATGCGGAGCTTGGGTGGGGGACAGACAGCTCTGGTTTGGGTCCAGTTCTTCAATTGCTGGTAGTGGGACCTTGTTCGAGTCAGTTGTCTCCCTGAGCCTGTTTCCTGCCTGTGACTGGGGCCTGTGATGAGAGCTGACACGGGGATAAAGCGAGAGCGCGTGTCCGTGTGTAACCTTGCATGTGTCAGGTCTCCAGTGAAGGTATGTCCTTTTCTCTTGCCCTCAGTCCTGCGTGTCCGTGGTAAACACGGGTAGGGTGGGGGCAGTGATGTGGGTGGAGAATCAGGTCATCTGTCCCCATCTTGGCTCACTTGCCACCAGCTTCGAAGAGGAGAAGCTGGCCGGTTGCCCCTCTCAGCTGGTGCGGCGCTGTTGCCAGTACCTGATGCCGCCGCACACCCCTTATCTAGGGAGAGCAGCCCCTGATCTTCCCAGCAGGCTCCGCTGCAGCCGGAGGCCTCCGAGCCAAGGCACAGATCTGGTTTCCATGCCTTCTCGGTTGCCGGTGCCTGTACCACCTCTCAAGTGGCTTCCAGCTCAGAAGCTCTGCTCCTTGAGGATCAGGCCCCCTACTTCCTGGCCCCCAGACAGGGGGTCCCCTCCCTCGGTCCTTCTCAGAGAGGCCTCCCCTCCCCCTCCCAGCATCCACGGGAGAGGAAAGGGACACATTCTGGGGACACAACTGGACCAGTTGGTCCTAGGTGACAGTGCCCCGCAGTAAGACACCTCTCCCACGGGAGTGGCAGTGTGGTGGAGGGGAAGGCACTTTGCAGACAGACAGCCCTGGTTTGCACCCCAGCACAACTCTGCCTGTCACCAGCTGCGTAACTCTAGGCTGGTCACTGTGCTCCCCTTGAATGGGGACCAGAGTCTCTACCTTGCACTTTCGCAGATGACAGTGCCAGCAACTACGATTTCCTTACTTTGGTGTCTCCTGACCTGCATTTGGCCCCCACCCTGCCCTGAGGAGCCGTCTCTGGCCCAGTCTCCTCCGGCTGTTCCAGGCCTTGCCTGGGCCGACCTCCGCCTGCCTGTCCCCAAGCTCCGCAGGGCTAGATTCTCGATGCCGCAGTCCCCAGCGTGCATTCCTCACAGTGCGCCGGTTATCTGGGACCGTGCTATTACCATCCCCTGCATTTTGCAGATGGAAAAACTGAGGAGATATTAAACAGCTCGTTCAAGGTCCCACAGTGAGAACTAGAGCTGGGATTCGAATCCTTGCCCTCCGGTTACCACTACCCCATACTGCCCAGCTGCCCACCTCTCACTCATCTCTGCTATCGCCCACTTGTGCCCCCCTCTCTCCACTGGGCTGTAGAGCCATCCACCCCCTACCCACCCATTATCAGGCACCCATCGCCCTCCACCTGTGCTTCCCCCGCTGATCACTACTGTGCCCCGGATTTCTGCGCCCACCACGGTGACTACAGTGGTGGCCACGGTCTTGCTCCCGTGCATACCGCAGTCTGGTTGGAAGATGGACAGGTATGCAGGTGATGACAGCCCACTGTGATGAGTGTTGTGGAGGCCCAGAGGAGGCCCTTGACGCAGGCTGGGTCTCTTGAGAAGGTAACTCCTGGTCTGAGCCCCAAGAGAGGAAGAGCATCCTACAAAGAGGATAGCAAACGCCAAGGCTTGGCCTTCCCGGAGATGGTGGGGCACCAGGGAGGTGGTGAATACTCCCTAGGGTGGATGCTAGGATTCCGGAGGCCAAAGATGGGCTGGGGGTGAGGCTGAGGCCAGGTGGTGCAGGGTTGTGACATCAGGCCAGGGTGGAAGTGGGGGAGTGATGCAGCCACAGGGCGTTGGTGGGTCTCTGGCTTCTGCAGGGAAAGGAAAGGGGAGAGGGGAGCAGGCTGCTATTAGCGACCCCACCAAGATGGTGGCCAAAAAGGAGGAGAAAAGTGGGAGGGTTAGAGGCATGTTCAGGATGCAGCCTTGACAGACTCACATGATAGATTGTGTGTGGGTGCAAGGTGTCCTCACCTCTCTAGAGGTGACTTGAGTCTCTGCTGGAGCTGCGTCAGAGGCCACCTTCTTGCTGCTACATCCCCAGGCATTTTTTTTTTTAAAGATTTTATTATTTCCAGAGAGAGAGGAAGGGAGAGAGGCAGAGAGGGAAAGAGACATCAATGTATGGTTGCGTTTCACCTGCCTCCAGCTACAGACCTGACTGGAGACCTGGTTTGCAACCTGGTTATGTGCATGATTATTTGATTAATGTACGTACCTCAGTCTAAACTCCGTGAATACAGGGACGTTATCTCTTGGTTGTCTTTATATCCCCAGCATCTAGCACAGTCCTTAGCACATACTGAGCGCTCAGTAAATGCTGGGCAAGTGATGAATGAATGAATGAATGAATGAACGAATGAATGATCCTGGTTGGCATTTGGGCAGCACCTCAGGTCACTGGCTAGAAGGTTAACCAGGAAGCAGCTGCCGACTTGCAGAGCTTGGAGGCCAAGCTGAGCCATTCAGACCACAACCCCAACTTTCCAGTAGAGACTTTGAAGAATATCTACAGAAAACTTTTTTTTTTTTTTTTTTTTTAAGGAATTCTAAAATACTAACTGGGCTGCAAAAGACCATCGGGCATCCCAGAGGGAAGCAGGCAGGGCTCAGGGGCTGCTCGTTTTTCAAAATTACTCATCCAGCATGAGCGCTTCGTTGGCACGGGACCAGAGCCGTGCAGCCCTAGCTCTGGGCCTGGATCTGAATCACGTGCCAAGTAGAGGCTGGAACAAAATGTACCACGTTTCCAGCCCTGAACGTTGATGGTAATATATATGTTTTTTTATTTTTGCTCCGTGACAAAGCAAACATGCTTTCTTCTTGAACGCCTGGGGAACCAGTTGAAGCTAGAAGCCTGATGTTACAGAGGAAGCTCATGGGGGCTCTGTGTGTGGTGCCCCTCCAGGGGGCAGCTGCCGCTGCGAGTCCCCTTGCCCTGGGAGCCTCCGTGTCCCCCTCTGTAAAATGAGGTGAGTACCCTCTTTCCCTTCACCCCACAGGGGCCAGGAGCCAGGCACTGACAACTGAACGGTTTTGGAGGAACAAGTGGTGGGGTTTCATTAGTCAAACTAAAGGACCTGTCAAAAGCCAGGAGATCCGAGCCTCCTGGTGCCTTTCCAGCCTTTGGGGGAACATGTGAATATACATGTGAATGTACATTGTTCTGCTAGGGCTTCCCTCTCAGCGTTTCCCAATTTGCGCAGAGAATCTGATGGCCCAACTCATCTTTTTGTCCCGGCGGCTATTCTAAGCCTGTAGCCAATGGGCTGGCTACTTACGTGTGGCCACGCACCTCCTCCAATCCGCTGCTGCCAAGGACCTAAGCCTCTAGCCAATGGGCTGGCTACTTACGTGTGGCCGCGCACCTCCTCCAATCCGCTGCTGCCACGGACTGTCGGGCCGTACGGGCAGCCACGCTTCTAATAGTCCTGGGAAGGTGCTAATATGCCCGTGAGAAAGAGTCCAAGGCAGCGTCGTGGGGTAACTTACCAAAGACATCAAGTAAAACGCAGCATTGTGATTCAAACCCGGGTCTTTCAACAGTTTAGGGCTCTCTTCTTGTATCTGTACCTCCAGGGATCGGCGGACTGCCTGGCACATAAATACGCCTCAGCGTGTGTTTGTCAAGGGGGACTTTAGGCATAATAACACTTATTGTACAAGCCTATTACAAAAATGAAATAAGTTAGTGTTAGTGAAAGCGTCTGGCACACACCCTGGGATTGAGGGGTGGTGAATAAATATTGGTTTAATTCATTGGTGGATTCATGCTTTCATCCTCCCTTGTGGCTGGGGGCCATCACCCCTGGCAAGTGTGAGATGTCAAATCCTGTCTTCCCGTCTTCCCTGCTTCCGCTGTCCCGCAGACTGCCTTGGCTGTAGAGAACTGGCTGGTCCTGAGCATCTGGACTCTTCTGAGTTTTCCCTTCCCAGGCCCACCCCCCAGCTTCGCCCACCACTCCCCTCCCCAGGGCCCTGGAGACTCTCCTTGGGACCTTCCCTGGCCCCCACCCACACTCACACTCTGACCACAGGGTGTCCAGAGTCATGAACATTCACACAGAAGCCTCTGAGTGAACATGCATTGTCATTTCTCTTGCGTAAATCCGTAATTGTCAGGTCCGTTGGTAAGTGTGTGTTTAACTTTATAACAAACTTCTCAACTGGAATTATGTTTTGGTTCGCGAACTAACTGCGTTCCTTTGTCTGTGACCATGTGACTCACCACTTTATGAAGGTTGCCTTGTGCTTCTCTGGAGTGAATGATAGCTTTTCTGTCGTCTCTCCCAAGAGCATTTGCATCCTTACCAGAACTCGACTGTTCCAGTCAACAAATACTCCCCCAAACCTTAAATGGAAGCCTCTTCCTCCCTGAGGAAATTTTTCCTATGAGCTAACTGGGCGGAAGGGGTGACCCTAGGTGAGGTGGGGTGGGGAGGCCATGGGAGACCCCAAGCAACCATGTGTTTGCCTAGAACTGCGGCAAAATAAAGCCCCTGCGCTCTGACATCCAGGATTCTGTGAAGCAGGATAACTGGCAAGGAAAGGGTTAAGACAGAAGGGGGCTGCCCAAGTGGTCCTCCCTTCCTAACACTGTTGCTTTTTATGCTCAGGTCCCAAGGTTGTCCCTCCTCAGCCCTCACATCTGCCTCCACGTAGGTGCAAAACACTCACCTTTTCGACAAAGGAGGGATGGAGGAGAACTCTCCAGGGGACCCTCTCTCCTGCCTCCGATTCACTCTTCCTTTCACACAGTGACAGAATCCGAGCAGAGGGGCCAGTACAGAGAATGCAGTTTTAGTTCCGGCATGTCTCTGAGTCCATCTACTTCGGTCCGTCCCCACCTCTGACTCACTGACCTGCTGATGTCTCCTCTCCACCGGTCAGCCCATCCTCTACAGGGCAGCCAGGGAGCCTGATTTGTCACGATCTGCCCTGTCTGCCTGTCTGTCCGTCTGCCCGTCTGCCTGTCCGTCTAAATCAAGAAACACGCAGTTCAAAATGAAAAAGGCACGAAAGGGTGTGCAGAGAACAGTCTCCTTGTCACCTCCTTTCCCAGCCGCCCAGGGTTCTACCTGAGGGGTCTGTACATGTATGAATGTGTAAATGTCTGGACTTGAACAACACAGGAGTTAGGGGTGCCCACCTCCACGCAGCCCAAAATTCACACATAATTTTTCACTTCCTGACAGATAAACTACAAATAGCCTACTGGTAGGTAGCAAAGCCTTATTGGTAATGTAAATAGTTGATTAACACACATTTTGTATGTTTTATATATATCGAATACTACACTCCTACAACAAAGTTGGCTAGAGAAAATGTTAGTAAGAAAATTATAAGGAAGAAAAAATACATCTACCATATTTATTGAAAAAAAAATCTGCATTATGTGGACCTGGGCAGTTCAAACCAGGCTGTTCAAGGGTCAGCTGTACATACTTTTCTCTTCATGCTGCATCTCTCACAGATGGTAACCCACGACAAAAACCCTGTGTTGCTCTGGCCTGGCTCAGTTCATATACCTTGGAAACTGGACCCTCTCCGTATGAGAAGAGCCACACTCCCTTGGTCTTTTTAAAATTAGCTGTAGGCTTACCATTGTTTGGGTGAACCATAATTTGCTCACTTGGTCCCTTATTGATGGACATTTCAGTTGCCTCTAATCTTTTGGGAGATTTCTTTTTGAACTCTAATAGTGACCACGTTATTAACCTGCTGACGGCCACTAATGGCTTCCCATTTCTCTGAGGATAAGATGCCAAGTCTGAGGCCCTGGCTGGTGGCTCAGTGGATAAGGTGCCAACCTGCGAACCAAAAGGTCACTGGTTCGATTCCCAGCCAGGGCACATAACCAGGTTGCAAGCCAGGTTTCCAGCCAGGTCCGTAGCTGGAGGCAGGTGAAAGGCAGCCATACATGGATGCTTCTCTCCCTCTCTGTCTCTTTCCCTTCCCCTCTCTCTAAAAATAATAAAATCTTTAAAAGAAAACCCCACCAAGTCTGTAAGGTCTTATCTGCTCCCCACTCCCTCCTGGGGGCCGCTCCTTCCCACTCGGAGTTCAGACCCCGAGGCCCTCCTTTGGATTCACCAACACACCATGTTCCATCCCACCTCAGGCTTCATACATGCTTCTCCCTTTGCCTGGACTGTTCACCCACTTTATTGTTCAGATCTTGGGGAAGCCTCCCATGGTCCCCACACCTGCCCAGGTCCGGTGGCCATAGGACCCTGTGATTCTGCTCCAAATCTCTTACCACTATTTATTCCTAGTCTGGTTTAAGCGACTATGTGATCTAATGCCTGTATCCCCCACTGGACCAGAAGGGCCAAATAATAATTGTCCTGTTTTCTCGCTACTTTATCCCTGGTGTCCAGCGGGTCCCTCAAACATCAAGACAGTAGCTAGCGCCTACTCTACGCCAGGCGCTGCTGTAGGCACATTACTTTAGGAATTCTTCTAACCAACATGAAAACCTATGACGTATAGTTTCAACAATCGGCTCCCTTCCACAGACAAGGACACTGAGGCACAGATGAGGGAAGTCAGTTGCTTAAGATCAAACCACCTCTGGCACTACGTATGCCTGTCTGCCTGGTCCTATGCAGGAGTTCAATAAGTCTTTGTTGAGTGAGTGGTGAGCGAATGAGAGAATGAGAACTCCCATCTTACAGAGAGGAAAGTCGGTGCCCCTCCAGAGGAGCATCATTGGCCAGGTCCTTCAGCAAGGCAGAGGTAGAACTGGGGCGGGGACAGCGATGGTGCAGGTGCCTGCCTGGGGGCCAGATTCTCCCCACTGCCCAGCCAGGGAACCCGCACTCAGCCTGCTCAGGGCAGACCTCACTGCCTGATGCCTCCTTCCTCCACGCGGCTCTCTGCACCCTCTCCACAGAGGTTTCCAAAGCTGGCCCCTTGGGCGCCTCCTTCCAGA
The DNA here is from genome assembly GCA_004026585.1 of Noctilio leporinus. NCBI lineage: Eukaryota > Metazoa > Chordata > Mammalia > Chiroptera > Noctilionidae > Noctilio > Noctilio leporinus. The sequence continues at coordinate 210,596 of PVIW01001557.1, forward strand.
AAACCATTGGGCAGCTCCTAAATCCCCATGTTCCTCCTCTCCTGCTCTGGCTCCTTTGAGCACCAAACCCACACAGAGCCAGGGCTGCAGGCGCAAACAACCCAGGAACCCAGCTCCCTTTCCATTCGCCCCACCTATTCAGTTTTTCACATTATTTCTCTCTTCTCGTCAACACCCAGGTCCCTGTGGGACTCTGGGAGTTCCCTCCTTGTATTTATCCTACTGAAGAAGCTTGGTCTGTGCTAATACAAATGTCTCTTAGCAACATTTTGTAGCTCATTTCTTCTCAGAAGAGATTTCTCTGATGATCAAAGGTCTATTTTTATAGCTTCTTCCTTCTCAGAATTGCAAGAACAATATTCCTGCCTCCTATAGGGGCAGTGTGTGTTTTCCCCGATGAGCCCCACTGTAACCACAGGTGGTGGGCATGAATTATCCCCACTTTACAGATGAGGCACAGCGGAGAGGACCCTGGCTGGTGGCACACCAGCCTCAGGGTGAATCCTGATTGGTTGAAACCAAGCCTGATGCTCTTTTCCCCTTTGCCAGTGATTGGTGTAGGAGTGGGTATGTGACCCAGTTCTAGCCAATGAGATGTAAGAAGAGTTTTTTCTTACCAAAAGTGAGTAGAGAGGGCTGCCCAGGGAGAAGGCAGCCCCCACTTTTTTTTGGGGGGGGGGGTACTTCTTTAGCTTTAGATGCTATTTATAAGGACTCGATACCCAGAGCTGTGGCAACTATTTTGTGGCATGAGGCAATACGTTTGAGATTAAAAAGCCATCATGCTCAGAAAGGCAGAGTGGAGAGAGCCTGGATTGAATTTACCAGTGGTGAGCCAGCAGCGCCCCCCCCCCGCCCCCAGGACATCTCCCTCCAGTCTCATTAAGTGAGCACTAGCCCTTGGGGCTGCCATTGACCTGGCCTTCTGTAACTTGAAGCTGAAAGCATTCTTTGCTGATAACAGGAGGATACCCTCACTGACGCCTCCCAAATGCCTGTGCCTCCTTAGGAAATGCAGGCCCAAGGTGCCGCTGGGGGAGGGGAAGGGCTGACTGAGAGCAAACCAAACGTGTGGCCCTGAGCAGAGCAAAGCCTGCTCTCCTGTTGTCTCCTTAGTGAAATGAGGGCTTGCACCGCACCAGGGCACCTCCCAGCAGTGGCTGCCAAGTCCCGAGAGCAGCGAAGTTCAGCCTTTTTCATCTCCTGGCGCACGTAAACTAAGAACTAAAATTCTGCAGCAGAGCAAAAAAATATATAGCTTTTGCCGGTCTGACAAAAAAAAAAAAAAAAGGTATAATTTTGATTGATTCACACCAGCTATTGTTGTGTTGGCTGTTCTCAGTTTTCTGGGGTTTTTTCATTTTTTTAAAAAAATATTTTATTTATTATTTTTAGAGAGAGGGGAAGGGAGAGAGGCAGAGCGGGAGAGAGACATCCATGTATGGTTGCCTTTCACCTGCCTTCTGCTACGGACCTGGCTGGAGACCTGGCTTGCCACCTGGTTATGTGCCCTGGCTGGGTGTTTGTTTGTTTGTTTTTAAATTTTATTTCTTTATTTTTAGGGAAAGGGAAAGGGAGGGAGAAAGAGGGAGAGAAGCATCCATGTGGTTGCCTCTCAAGTGCCCCCAACTGGGGACCTGGCCTGCAACCCAGGCATGTGTCCTGACTGGGAGTTGAACCAGCAACCCTTTGATTCACAGCCTGGCACCCAATCCACTGAGCCACACTGGCCAGGGCTCAGTTTTTATTTTATATTTGACAATCTAATCAGTGCTCCTGTCTAAATAGTCAGGTGTTGCATTAGAAATTCTTGCAGCACACTGGTTGAGAATCGCAGCTCGTGAGCCGAACAGGGCCTCTTGAACCTGAATTGGTGACAGTGACAAGTTGGGGGGTGGTCTGCATTCAGCTCGTGGTGAGTGTTTGGAGGTGACTCAGCCGGGAATCGGATGGCCTCAGAGTCTTGGTTTGTTCCTCTTCCCCATTTGTCAGTAATCCTTCATCGTGCCCCAGTTTCTGAGTGTATTTTTAATGGAAATGAACCTGAACAGCTCAGGGTGACACAATTCCATCAGGGCTTTCAGCATCACCTGCTGACGGAGCCAAGCCTGCGAGCAGAGCACGTGGAGGCGGTGAGACCCACTGACCCAGCAGTTCCTGCAGGCAGGCTCACGGGGGAAATCATCAGACTTGGCCATTGAAACACGAACTTGCGCCGGCCTGCAAACCCCAAGGTTGCTGGTTCGATTCCCAGCCGAGGCACATAACCAGGTTGCAAGCCAGCTCCCCCGCCAGGTCCGAAACTGGAGGCAGGTGAAAAGCAACCAGACACTGATGTCTCTCTCCCGCTTTCTCTTCTCCTCTCTTTAAAAATTATAAATAAAATCTTAAAAAAAAAAAAAAACCCACAAACTCGCCAGCACCTGCAAACTCAGGGTGAGATGAGTGCTTTTGGCCTGAGATCCAGACTCACCGCCTTCCACGGGGTCACCGTCTAGCTCGGAAACCAGAGTGGAGAGGCCCGCAGTCGGCCCTCACTTTACGCGCAGGGAGACCCGGCTGGATGGACGCCCCTCCTCCACTGCGCTGCGGCAACTTGCTCAGCGATCAATCCAGCAACCGGCCAGACTCGGGGAGAGTCCGATGACTCGGGACACTTTCTTAGGCAACGTCCCATGGCAGCTCAATAGACTATCTGATTGCTCAGCACGACTTGCTTTTCCTACTGCATTGGCTCTGATACCTGTCTCCTCACCTCTGGTCAGATGTTAGGGTCCAGGTAGGATGAAACATGTAGATCCTGATATGCTGGGTTCTAGCTCCAGGAGGTGGGCCCAGAGGTGCACCAGAGGGGGCGCAGCTCGGCATAAGGTGGCTTCCTTCCTACTAAACGCCAGTAGCAGCCCCGTCACGGTACAACAAAGATGTCCTTACACATTTCTGAACGTGCCCTGGGGCCCCGGTGGGCGCAGGGGAGCAGGGGCCTGAACTTCCGCTCATTGACCGGTGCGGGTAGGAACTGCCCTCGTTCGTTCTGTCTCTCTGTGCACCCCACCCCATCTCCCTCCTCATAGGGTTAAGTTCCCTAACTGCATCCAACCTGGGGACGCCTGCTGTCACCCACACAAATTCTAAAACGGAACGTGTCTTTTACTTTCCCAAGGGCAAATGTGCACTGCTTGCTTGTGCAGTTTTTATAATATTAGGACTTCAAAAATTCTTCTTACATCAAGACACCTGGCCAGAAGGTTGAAGCAAACTCTGGCTTACTTGGCACAGTGCCGCTCACGTTCTGTGTTGCTCTCTGGTCCACGCATTGTTCACTGTGCCGAAAATCACCTCCGAGCTAGCGTTTGGGATGGAAATCAGTGCCCCCAGAACAAGGAAGCAACCCGAAAGGCGTGGTGCAACTTGGGCACTTGGTTGGGGGTGGGGGGTGCCCTAGCCGGGCAGCTCTCAAACCTGAGTGAGGCTCACGCTCCACAGGGTGGAGAGGCAGGTGGCTGGTGGCCGCGTTTTCGGATGTGCTGAGTCTCAGGTGGGGCTGTGAACTTGCCCCGGCAGGCCACTGCCAAGCAACGCTGATGCTGCCGGTCTGGGGACCACATTGTCCTCACAGTAACTGCTCTATTCTAATTGTAGAATCTCTCTTTCCTGCCGCTAATTTAAAACCTAAGTACTTAATGCTTGCATTCACTCCAAAACCCAGCTCATTCATTTGCTTGAAAGGGAATTCTGGAGCAGCGATGGTAGACCAAAGTCTGGGCCCTGGCGACTCAAGGGTGGAGAAAACGCAGCCTGTGGAGTCAGCTAAGGAACTACCAGCCTCGTCATGCAAGAGAGAGGCGATGACAGAAAACCGATGAAAAGTAAAATCAAGGGACTGGCAGTGTGATCCACGCCACAATGGAAAATTAAACAGCGTAAGGGAGTGAGGGAAGATGCTACTGTAGAGAGGATGGTCAACGAAGGGCTTTTTAAACAGTTGACATTTGCGAAGACTCAAAGGAAAAGACTGGGAGCATTGCAGACATCTGAGGGAAGAACATTCCGGAGAGAGGGAGGGGCACGTGCCCGGGCCTGCGGCACGTTTGGGGTGCTCAGGGGCCAGCATGCACGTCTGCAGGGCTGGAAGGAAGGGAGCCCGGGTGAGAGGAAGGAAAGGAGGTGAAAGGTGGGCAGGTCGGAGCATGTGGAGGGGCTCCATGGGTGCAGTGAGGACTTGGGGTATCGGTGGAAGGAGCAGGGGAGACCATCAAATTCCTGTTAAAGGAGGGCTCTGCCTCTGCGTGGACCATGGGATGCGGAATCCAAGGGTGGAGGCAGGGAGACCAGTGTGGGGCTACTGTCACCGGGCAGGAAATGGTGGTGGCTGGGCAATGGTGGTGGTGACAGTGGACTTCTTTAGGGAGGATTTGGGCAGACAGAGCCGGTGGGGTTTGCTGACAGCCAGGGTGAGTGACGTGAGCCAGGGCCGGATTAAAGCCCAGGGCTCGGAGCTCAGGCCCTCCGGGACCTGGAGGTTACTCAGCGGTTTTTAGGGGCTGGGTCTGCTTCCTGTGGGGAAAGAGATGATGAAGACCTGATGTCCACTCTCCACAGCTTGGACTTAGTGAAATATTCAATAAGCCTTCGTCCAGGGACCGGGTCGGATGACTCCCCAGCGCAGGGACGTCCCATCTGTGCCAGCTGTGGTCAGTTGATCTGATTAGAGATCCCTTGCTGGGCTCCTCGTAGGTAATGGGTGTCCAGGGAAACGCTGCCTTGACTTCAAGGACTCAGCTGGTAGGGCTCCACCGAGGTAGTGCCGTCTGCGTTAAGCACTTGCTAGAATTGGAAAGGATCAAAGAAATGGGTGAGACAGAATCAACACAGCTTCGCAGCGATTTCTATGTAACTCAGAGGTCGGACGGAGACTTCCCTCCCTCTGAGAGCTTCAGAAAGATCAGAACAAACTCTCCAATGCCATGTCCTGTGGAAGCCTAGATAAAAATTTCTGGGAACTGGCGGGGCAAGATCGGGATTCCTGTTACCCAGGTCACCTCTGTTTCCGGGCTATTGCTTCCCCTAATACCATCTTCACGCCACACTAAGCTGATGAGACACGAAGCTCACATCCCTCCTTATTTTCTGCTGTAAGCCGATTGCAAACACGTGGCTCCGTGTTTGGAGGGAGTTGGCTTCCAGATGCCCAGTCCAGCCAACAAAGTTATTAAAACGTAATTCCAATCTCCATTGCCATCTTTCAAGTCAAGCTGAAGAGGACCTCAATCAAATTTCGCAGTTTCTCTAGACTCTTCCTTGCCTTGTGCGTCCTCACTCCCGTCCCCACGGTGTCCTATGATTTTCACCTCCCAGACCTGCCCAACTTTCTCCCCAGCCTTCCCCTGCCCTTTGGCCCCTATAGTGTCTGTCTCTTTATCTCGGGCCATTCTTCAAATTAGCATTACAAAAGGGCTGTAAAAATAGAATCGAAAGACCAAACTTGTGTTTGTCTTTGGCGGGTGTGCGCACCTGCATGTCTGTGTGTGTTAGAGGCAGGTTTTATGAATGATTACTATCGCCCCAGTTTTGCTTACCAAGTAATGAAGGTGGTTTTATTTGCCCACGTCACTTCTCCTCTTCTGCCGCCCTCACACAGAGCAGTCCTGTGGGCAGGATGCTTCACTGAAAATTTGGTGGAGGAAGGGTATCTATAACAGAAATGCAAATTATTTTAAACTGCCCATCAAGCGTCTATGCTCTTAAAAGACTTTCCAGGCTCTGACCGGTGTGGCCCAGCTGCAATGTAGTCCCCTAAACCATCAACCGGAGGGTGACCCCTTCGATTCCCAGTCAGGGCACATGCCTAACTTGTGGGTTCAGTCCCCGAGTTGGGGTGTGTGCAGGAGGCCACCAATCGATGTTTCTCTCTCCCTCCCTTCCTTCACCTCTCTCTACAAATAAATAAGCATGTCCTCGGGTGAAGATAAAAAGAGAATAACCTTTCAGCCCCCTGCCACTGGGGGTTCGCCCCATGTGAGTCCATCTCAAGCCACTTTAATGGCTTCAGTCAAAAAAATATTTTATTTACTTGCTTTTAAAGAGAGGGGAAAGGAGGGAGAAAGAGGGGCAGAGAAACGTGATGTATGACAGAAACAGGGTGTGATTACCTCTCGTACACCCTCAACCAGGGACCTGGCCTGCAACCCAGGCACGGGCCCCGACTGGGAATTAACCAGCGACCCCTTGGTCCACAGGCCAGCACTCAATCCACTGAGCCACACCAGCCAGGGCTGATGGCTCCTTTATACCACCTGTCTACACGGATCTCCAGCGTCTCCCCTCTGTTCCTCTCAGGAGCAAAACCACGTGGACAAATTCCAGTCTGCATCTCAGGCAAAACATCGCTGATGATTAACCAAGGAATCGAAAGCATGGGTGCTGGAGCCAGGCTGGGTTTGACTCTCGCCTCTGCTTGTTTGCTGTGGAACCTTGGAAGAGCGTCATGACTTCCGGCCCCTTAGTTTCCTCACCCGCAAAATGGAACCAGGACTCACCCCTTCCTCGCAGGGTGGCGGGGAGGACCGAGTTCATCGGTGGGAAGTGCCTGGCACGCAGCAGGTGCTCACAAAGTGGGATTGCACGGTGGGTGCGATGCGGGCACCCCCCAGAACCGTGGTACCCATCTGATTCCGTCAAGTTCGCAGCCAGGGAGCTGAGCATCTGGCCTGGTTGGGCATGAGGACTGGCGGATGGGGGCTGCTCGGTGGTAGGGCAGCTGTGGAAGGTTCTGGCTGGGGTGTAAGACTATCAGTGTTATTATGAGTAACCACCAAGCAATAGGAACTGTCAAGCCCAGCATGATGGGGGCTGGGTTCTCTTATTTCTCCCATGTTACAGATGAGTAAACTCAAGCTCAGAGAGCAGAGGCCACCCATCACATCAGTGCTAGGACCTGGCTGACACTCAGGACCCCTGACCCCACATGGGATCAGCCCTGGGTGGCAGTGGGGGCCGCATTGTCCTGGTGTACCTGGCAGCCTGTGTGTATTAACAAGGGTCCTCTCCCAGGTGGGGGGCTGTGTTGCCTCCCCTTTCTCTCCCCAGAAGGGCACCAACGAGGACCCTTCAGGTCATCCTCAGCCCTTGGCGGTCTGTCATCCACGGAGTTGAGTTTAATGGCCTTCGTGGGTCTCAGAGTCCCAGGCCCCATCCCCTGCTTTCCTTGTCCGGCAGGGGTGGAAGAGGGGGGAGAGGCTCTTCTCCAATGAGAGAGGGGACTGCCCCTCTTCAACCCTGGTTTGGCATTTTATGTGCCTGGAATGAAAAACCCAGCGTTGCTATGGAAACTGCCATCCCCTGCTCCCTCTGTTATTCTCTGTGGGAAGCTCCTGTGTCAGGGGTGGGGGGCACTCCCCCTGTACAGGGCGTGGGAATGCAGCAGGACTGGCTCTGGGGTGGGGGGTACACGGGAGGATGGGAGCCGGAAGAGGGGCTCCGCAACCTGCTCCCAGGGGGGCTTCAGGGCAGCCGTGAGCTCAGGTGCTTCTGGGGAACTATCCTGGCAACGGGTCAGCCACACTCGGAAGGCACCGCAGTCAGACGGAAAGAGCTTGGGCCCTAGAGTTACCGAGACTCAGGCTCACATCCCAGCATGGCCAGCTTCCCCGAGCCTCAGTTTCCCCATGTCGAAGAGCTGCGCTGAGCGACACCCACCTCCCAGAGTGGTCATCCGGGATCGTGACTCTAGGCATCTGTCCCCTGCCTGGTGCCTGTACAGGAGGTGGCATCTAGGTCAAGAGGGTCCCTTCTCTCTTCGACACCTTGCCTGGTCCTACTCAGGTAGATAGGAGGAGCCCCACTTTGCAGGCGAGGAGACTGAGACCAGCCAAGGGGAGGAAGGGGCTCACAGGCCATTGGGAGTCGGGGCAGGGCGGGGACTGACCCAGGAGCCCCAGGCTCTTCCCCCTCCCCTCCAGCCCTCTTGCTCTGGCTGCTGGCCAGAGGCGGCCTCCACTGCCAGGCCTGCGACCAGCAGGACCCCTCGCCCTCAGCCAGGTGCGAAGCCCGAAGCACCAGGGTGACCAGGCCCGCAGTACCACACCCTTTTGACTTTTAACATTAAAGTAGAATGAACTGCTGCGCTTTCTCTGTGGGGAAAAGGGTAGGGTGGGGAGGAAAAACAGCCCTAACATTGCCACCTCCTGCCTGTGCCCCTCTCAGCTCCCAGAATGGAAAGGGTTCCTTCCAGGTGACTCGTTAGCTCTTTCTGGGGCAGAAGAAGGTGGAAAACTAATTTTGACTTCCCAGGGATTTGTTTTTTTTTAAGCTTTCCTGCTTATCAGAGCAGGGGTAGGACATCAGGGGCCTCTGAGGTGGGCGGAGAAAGAATTGAAGCAGGGGGTGACTTCTCCTCTACCAGCCAGATCTTGCAGGTCCCCGTGGGAGGGAGGCCGAGAAAGTCAAGATTGGCTGCAGCTCACTGTACCCCCTCTCCAGGAAAGCTCCTGCCCTGCCTCCTCCAGAGCCAAGGACAATGTCACCTCCAGAATTAGGAGGCTGAAGCCAGACGCATGCGTTTGTAAAACCTGCATTTGTTGTGTGGCTTTGGACATGTCACCTTCCCTCCTTGGGCCTCCGTGGTCTCACAGGGCACAGAGGGGACAGTCATTGCTGTCTTGCCCACTTCCCAGGGTAGCTGTGGAGGCTCCAAACATTGTTGGGCTGATTTTTTTGGCCTCAGCATGAAAAGGGACATAGCAAAGCTGGAGAGGGTCCCAAGAGGAGTGGTCATTTGTGCACTTTGTGAATGATGAGTCAGTGAGAGTTCCCATTGGGAACGGAGATGAAGATCAGCCTGGAGAGGAGGCTTAGGGGAAGTCAGCTCACCAACCTCCGAGCAGCAGAATGGCTGTGACGAGACCCGGGTTAGAGATGGTTAGAGACGGGCCACGGGAGTGGGAGTGGGGGCAATGAAGTTTTATTAAGCACCGGTGATGGGTCTGGGTCCTGAAGACAGACAGCTACATTTTATTAAGTCCTTGCTGAGAGGTTGTTAAGGTTCCATGAAGAGTCAGCGTCTGGAGCCGAGCTGCCTGTGTTCCAATCTTGGCTCTGCCACCCACCAGCTGTTTGGTCCTTGGAGAAGTGCTCCCCATCTTGGAGTCTCAGTTTCCTCATTTGCGCCCTGGGGGTATTCATGCCACCAGCGCAGGCGCAGCTGTGAGGATTGCGGCCTGTGAGTATCCCAGGTACATCGCCCTGTCCAGGAACAGAGCGGGCCAAGCAGTAGGTGTTCAAGTGCTGTGCAAGTGTTGGCCATTACTTTCCCTATGTCTCAAGCTACTGAGTTTCATTTATGTTCCCAACGATCCTGCGAGAGGTGCTGCTATTATCCCCATTATCCAGATGGGGAAACTGAGGCGCGTGCCGATTCAGCGATGCGCCCAAGGTTACCTATCTTGAAAGCGGCAGCAGCAGAACTTGAGCCCAGTTCTGTGCACTTGGGAGCCTGCCTCCTCATCACTGTAATGCTCCCCATCTAAGGTAGACCAGGCCCCCCTTTCCCAGGCCAGGAGGCAGAGGCCCAGAGAGCGAGTTCAGGACCTGAGGGCACAGAGCTGTCTACGGGCAGAATTCAGGTTTGCCTCCAGGGGCAGCCTTGCTTTCTGCTGCACCACACCTTCAGCCCACGGGCTTCATCGAGGTGGGAGCAGGTGGCCCAAGGGAGCAAGGAGCTACCTGTCCAGCATAGGTGGGATGGGCCCTTCATGATGGCACAAGGTGACCTTTCTGCTCCATTGTAGCCGGGGTTGAATGGTCAGATGAGAAGATGAATGTGGAAGCTCTCAAGAAGGTGAGGGCATCGCCCATGGGACATGAGCCCAGGTTCTTGTTGGGGGAAGCAGGGAGGCCCACCCTGGCCTGGCACGTCCTCCCCTCCCCCACCATCCCCCCAACCTGTCTCCCTCTCCTCTCAGTGTCACTGTCCCCTCTCTCTGTCCCACTCTCTCCCATCCTCTGTCCCCCCTTTTTGGGAAAATGAGTTGCACCCCACCCTGCCAGCCTCACTCAACCAAGAGCAGTAATTATTAATCCCCCATCTTCCTTATCTGGCCCCCTCAGATTTTGTTACTTGGGCCCTGAAGAATGTCCAAAGGCGTGTGATACCCAGGGTAAGTTACAGGATGTAACTGCATTTTTTCGGCAGGAAAACACGTAACCTTCAAAGGCCGGTTGATAAAAGGCACGACTGGATCCATGCAACGTCACCGGACGTCAGCCGGCTCACCATGTCAACGTAAGAAACCAGGGCAAAAATAGATAATCCACGAGTTATGTACACGCCTGTGTCACACACTATTTATCTGTTTCCCGAATTGAGTTAAAACTGCTCTCCAGGCATTTTAGAGAAGGATCCTGACATAAAGAGAGGAATAAGAGGGAATAACAGGAAGATGTTCTGGCCACAGGGTTTCTGACACTGAGATCCCATGAACTGGGGGAGTCAGAGATGTCTGGCTCTCATCCAGCCTCATAAACATCTTTTTTTTTTTCTCTCTCTCTCTTTCCTTTAGGATGGAGGGTTTATTCTGTCCTAGGCCATGGGAATACCAAACGGGTAGGAGACACTGAGAGGCCACAGGGACACCTCCCTGTCCTTCTGGAATTCTGGGCCCAGGGGAGGACAAGGCAGGTGGACAGGCATGAAGGTGGAGTGTGTGACATGCTTTGCAGGGGTGAGGGGAGAGCACGGGTGCCAGCAGAGGGGCCCGTTTGCTGGCACTGGGTGAGGACCTAGGGACATAGGCACAGCCCTGGACAGGCCTAGAGGCAAAGTGACCTTTAGCACCTGCGGTGAGCTGACCGATCCCAGGCCTGTGCGTGTGGCCTGCAGAATAGCCCAGGGCCAGGTGGGCTTCAGAGATGGGGAGGGAGCCCACTGAGGCACGCATGGTGCAACCGAAGCCACTGAGCCAGACGTGTGCAGGGGGTGCGGAGGGGTTCTGGGAAAGCTGGGTGATTCTAGCAGAGCTTCGTGTAGGGGAGGCAGGAGAAGGGGTTGGTGAGGATGTGGAGGGCACCCTGGGCACGATGGGGAGCCTGGAGGTCTCCAGGCTGGGCGGCGCGGCAGGCTGTGGGCTTCGCCTGGCTCCCTGCAAAGATTGGCTCCAGCCTGGGAAACAAGCCGGGCCAGGTGGGAGGCTTGTCCCTGCTAGCCATCTGTTGCAGAAGGGTCACGTAAGTGCCACCTGGCTTCCTGGGGGGAGATAGCATCTGGGTGGCAGGGAGCTCTCCTCCGGGGAAGATGCCTGATGGGCCGCGATCATGATTTATTCAGCAGCATCAGACACCTGCAGTCTGGGGCCGGTGCTGGCCTTGGCCGTTCTCCAGGGCTCATTCTGGGTGCACACGCCTGTCTCTTCGGGTGACTAGGGCATGGGGGATGGGTGACAGGGGTCATCCCAGAGGGAGAGGCCACCTCCTCCATCTTCAGCAGGGTGGGTGGCAGTGCAGGGTAGGGGGATGTGTCCAGCTCCCCTGGTGGCCAGCACTGCCTGCTGCAAGGGTCCCAAGGCCACTGCTCATGCCCAGAGAGTTCTGCTTCTAGGCTCAGCATGGCGTGACCCTGTTTCTTAACATTCCGGGACAGAATGCACTGCCTCCCACCCGCCGCAGACCCCACTCACGTTCTGTGTGTGCATCCATGTACATGCCGTGTGCTGACCACCTGGAGGTGTGCTGGGTTGTGTTAAATGCAAACTAGCTTTATGTGAGCATAAGAGTCAATCATCACCATTGAAGAAAGGATAACAACCAGCAGCTGAGGCCCGAGTGGGTGGTCCTTTGCGAGAACCTGCTCACACCCATAGTCCTTGGGCTGGTCTCCCCGGAATCCTGTGCAGTAGAGAGGGCAGGTAGCAGGTGGCGCAGAGAGAGGTCACCAGGCGGCGCATGGCTGAACCAGAAGCAGCCAAACCTCCTCGACCTCACCCTCATAGCGTTGCTCGAAGAGACAAAGATCTCATCAGCTGCCCTTGGAGCCAAGGCAGGTACTTCTCCAGGTTGTCCTGACACTTTTTAAAGCTGCTAATTTGATCATTTTGTTTCAACAACATGTTTGTATCTCGCTAATGGTTTAAGAGCAACCTGGGCATGGTAGCTGGTTAGCGTTAAGGTTAGTTAGCTGGGGTTGCTATTAGCCCATGCCTGGCTCTTCCCTGTGTACAATAAAACCAGTGCACTCACCCCATTCCGTCCCTGCCACGTGTGGCCCTAGAGGTTGAGACTGGCCATAGACAGGCCTCTCCCTGGCCCACCTGTCAATTTCCCTGATGACAACCACCTTCTGTTTTATTTTTTATTATTTTTAAATTAAAAAAATAAAAGATTTTATTCATTATTTTCAGAGAGAAGGGAAGGGAGGGAGGAAAAGAGGGCAAGAAAGCCCTGGCTGGTGGCACAGTGGATAAGGAGCCAGCCTGTGAACCCAGAGGTGGCTGGTTTGATTCCCAGCCAGGGCACATAACCAGGTTGAGCCAGGTCTCCAACCAGGTCCTTAGCTGGAGGCAGGTGGAAGGCAACTATACATTGATGTTTCTTTCCCTCTGCCTCTCTCCCTCTCTCCCTTCCTCTCTCTCTGGAAATAATAAATAAAACCTTAAAAAAAAAAAAAAAAAGGGAGAGAAGCATCAATGTATGGTTGCCTTTCACCTGCCTCCAGCTAAAGGCCTGGCAGGAGACCTGGCTTAACCTGGTTATGTGCCCTGACTAGGGATTGAACCAGTGACCTTTGGGTTGGCAGGCTGGCACCAATCCACTGAGCCATACCTTTTTTTTTTTTTTTTAAAAGCAGGCACTAAGCTAAGCACTTCGCAGGCATGATCTCAATGAATCATGACAACAAAACTATAAATGGTATTATTCCCATTTTGCAGATGAGGAAACTGAGGCTCAGGCTGTGACATGCTCCCAGTTACACAAGCCTGAGGTGGTAGTGCTCAGCTTTATATCCAGGTTGCTGGTCCCCAGCACCTGGGAGAGTCACCATTAGTCTTACTGCCTCCTTCTGCTCCAGTTTCTCTGCCACAGCAGGGCTCCTCTTCCCCTGCCAGGAACCTGCGGAGGACCATGGACCTGGGCAGCGGATGAGGATCGAGGGGGAGCCCTGACTTATAGCAGCAACCGCCCAAGGCCGGGGCTATTCTCCTGCATTAGGCTCCCATCCCAGCTGCTCTCTGCAGCCCCTCAGTTGTGAACTAACAGTGGTTCCCTAGTGGGAAAAGGGGGGAGGTGCCCGAGCGAGCATCCAGATGGCCCTGCCCGGGAGCGTGGGCTTCATCTGGTCCTTATGTAAAAGTTGCTCCGCTTCCCAGATTGCCTTTGACACAGCCATTTAGACACTTGTGTTTATGATACCGAGGAAGAAATGAAAAGGCCCCCAGAGGAAAAACAGGAATCCAAAAAAGACCAGGAGCGCTTCTGGAAGCTTGTCAGGCAAGATGGAGAGAGCAACAACCAGGTCTGGGACTGGTTTCAAGATTAGAGTGAGCAGGTGGCTTCCCCGGGCTTGGGTGGTGAGATCCAGGATTCCAGGGGCAGGGAGGAGGGTGAGTGTCCTTCTCGTGACAAAATGGGGCAAGCAAACTGCTGATGCCTGGAGTCTGCTGTGCGCTAAGGCTTTATGTACTGTCTCTCTAACTCTCGAGACATGCGACCCCCTGTTTCACAGACGGGGACAGGGAGGCCTGCGAAGGCTCATTGACTTGGCCCATGTCGGACTGTGGGAAGTTTTTCCCACTAGAATTGCTGGAATGCACACCTTCTGGTTCGCAGCCCAGGAATGCACCTACCACACCACAATCTCTTCACCGTCCGCTCATCTGTTCTCTGCTTTACTTTTTTCGTTTACTGCTTTGTGTGCTCATGAGCCTTCTTGCATTTCCTTGAACACACCACGCAGGTGCCCGCCTCAGAGCACCTCCACTTGCTGTTCCCTCTGCATGGAATGCTTTTCCCACAGGTGTCCACCTGGCTGGCCCCGTGCCTTGTTCTGTGAGGTATACTTTCCTGACCACCTGTCTCCCATCACTCCCCATCGCGCGCTCTCTCACCTGGCTGGTGCCATTTTTCTTCATAGTACTAATCGCTACTTGACCTTTTAATTTTTAAAGATGTTACTTATTATTTCCAGAGAAAGGGGCAGGGAGAGAGGCAGAGAGGGAGAGAGACATCAACGTATGGCTGTCTTTCACCTGCCTCCAGCCACAGACCTGACTGGAGACCTGGCTTGCAACCTGGCTATGTGCCCTGGCTGGGGAATCAAACCGCAACCTTTGGGTTTGCAGGCCAGTGCCTTATCCACTGAGCCACCAGCCAGAGCTTTGACCTTTTATTGTACTATATATTTATGGTATTACAGTTATTAAATATTCCCCTCTCTCTTCTACAGCATTGGCTCCTTGAGAGCAGGAACTTTGTGGTTCACCATTCTACCTGCAGTAGCTAGATTGGTGCACATGAAAGGTGCTTAAATACATTTCTATTTACTGAGCAGATGAGCACCTATTATGTGCCAGACCTACCCTGGACGTTGAGGACACACATGGGATGAAGACTATTTCCTCCTTGTAGGCAGCGCATAATAGAGAGATAAAGTAAGTAACCACAAGGGAATGGGGGGCCAAGGTGGGTTCCCAAGTAAGGTGTTTCTCTTTGTTCTGTAGGCAGAGCCTACTGAATGACCCTTCAATATCAATTCTCTTTTTTCTTAACCACAGAACCCCAAATTTAACTGGACATAAGGTCACTTCTTTAGAATAAACGCCACCTTTTAGAGTTTCCCTTGCAGCCTGGTGTGGCTGTGTGACTCAGTTGTGACCAATTTCCAGGAAGTGTCCTTAGAGAAAGGGGGTGTGCCCTTCTTCACCCCTTCCTCTGCTTATTGGATTGTGACTTGATGGCTGGCTTTGAGCAGCCATATTGGACCATGAGGATGGGCCCGTAACCCAGGGCTGGTGGAGCAGAAAGCCTGATGTCTGCCCCTGACCCATGGGGTTAATTTAGCAGAGTGAAAATAAACTCTCAGCCCTGGCTGGTAGCGCAGTGGATAAGGTGCCGGCCTGCAAACCCAAAGGTTGCTGGTTTGATTCCCCAGCCAAGGCACATAACCAGGTTGCAAACCAGGTCTCCAGCCAGGTCTGTAGCTGGAGGCAGGTGAAAGGCAACCATACATTGATGTCTCTCTCCCTCTTTGCCTCTCTCCCTTCCTTTCTCTCTAGAAATAATAAATTTTAAAAACTTGAAAAAAAAAATAAACTCTCTTGTTTAATCCACTTTTATTTTGCGTTTTCTGTAGTTTACAGTTGAACAATCCTAATCCTAACAGCCTTGCGTGGAATGAGGAGAAAGTGTCTGGGAGACATGCTTCTCCACACGATGTGAGGCGGCCCCATCCCTCATGAAGGGGCAGATGTGGCTGTATGTGTCTGGATCTAGGCTGTGGTGTGGCACAGGACATGTTGGCCTTGTGGGTAAATGAGCTATGGTAGCATTCGCTTGATCTCCACTCACCCACTTACCTTTCCATCCCTTTATTCCATCGTCCCATCATTCGCTCGTGAAGTTCGCTCACTCATCTACACCTACGTGAACACATCCCATGAAGCGGGTCCCCAAGGACTGGGACTTGAATTCTAACCAGACAGGGAAGCAATTTGCCGTTGAAGCTCCCCCAGAGACAAGCAGCAGACCAGGCTGGCTCGTTCACCAGGCCTCGGCCCCAACAGCCAGCATCTGTGAGAAGTGGTCATGTTCCAGGTTGCTCTGCAAGAAGGGCACTGGCCCCTCTAGGTCCCGGAGTTGTCTCCTCGTTCTTCCTGTGGCCAGGCAGGGGCTTCTCCCACCCCACCCCTGAATGAGGGCAAGAATGACCTCTAAAGCACACAGGGTGTTCACTGTGTCACGAAAGGTGGCTGGTTAGGAAAAGAATGGTACGTGTGTCTTGTAGCTTCTGAAGAATCTGTCTGGCGTAAAGCCTCTGCTTAGGACGACATGCTAAGAATATTCTCGAAGTGAGTCAGAAATTCATAAGGCCTTCCGCATTTGCTTTAAAACTGAGCCAGGATCCCAGGGGAGGGTGGTGTTAAAAAGATCACAGAGGCTCTCTGAGGCATTCTTAATAGGAAACAAAAGATGGCTTAGTGAGAAAAAGGGCTCCCTGGACGTTTGTCGCTGACTCAGAAGGAGCCACTGTTCTTGCTGGTACTTGATGGGCCTGTCCATCCTTGGAGACACTGGTCAAAATTGAGGGTTCTGAGACAGAAGCAAAGGCAACAGAGCTATTTCTGTTACCTTTTGTTGTAACAAACCATCTCGAAACGAAACTCATTGGCTTAAAATCACAATGGTTTTACAATTCCTCATGCTCCCACGGTGGGTCAGACAGGCTCCTGGTTCACAGTCATGGCCGAACACCCGGGCAGAGTGAAAGCAGAAGCTCCCCTGCCGCCTGGGGCCCAGGTTTGGAACCGGCACAGTGTGACTTCGGCCACATCCTGTCGGTCGAAGCAAGTCAGTGTCCTAGACTCCAGTGGGAAGCAAATCAACCCCATCCTTTGATGGGAGGGGTCCTGGGTGGACATCATGGCAGACAAACTTCCACAGGATGGGGATTGTGGAACCTGGGAGGGAGGTAAGGTACGATCCACACAAAATCCAACACACGCACAGCGTTGTGAAAGCCCGCTCTTCGCATAAAGCAAAGCTCACGGCTCACCTGCCCAGGGCTGGGGCTGGGGGACCGCACAGCTGGTTCTGCCTCCCCCACTACCCTGTTTTCCTGTTCTTCAAACCTCCCCACTGGCCGTAGGCCGCTAAAAGGAAAGAGAAGGACACCAAGGCCACAGTTCTTAGCAGCCTGGAATGGTGGACTCAATTTCTGGCAGATCTCAGGTAGTTGGCAAATCTCTACCCACTGCCCCTCCACTTTCTCATGGCTTCGAGGTAATGAGCCCAGAGATTTATGCAGCATTAGCAGACATGCCACGTGCTGGCCAAGAGAGGAAATAGACTCCTTGTGTTGAGTGAGGATCAGCTGGCACCCGGAGCTTGGGGTTCAGCTCTGGGCACTGGAAAGGACAACTCACGTTGATTGAGTGCCTACTGTGTGCCACATGCCTCGAGGCATGTCTGGTCCCTGCTTTTCTCTTGAAAAGCTTTTTCATCTTGCATTATTTTACCACCCCCTGCTTTCTAGGCAGTATAGGTATATTTTAGGTTTTCAAATGGGTTACTTCTTCTCATCCAGACTTTTGAATGTCCTGTTTCCTCTGCTTAGAACACTCTTTTTCTGGCTAATTCCAATGCGTTCCTCAAATCTTGGACTTTCTGCCTTCTGTGCCAGACCGCAGGCTCCTAGCCCAGTGCTCTCCAAGTATGTGTTGAATGACCGAGGGATGGAATGAACAAGTCCTCACAAGAGCCCATTTGACAGATGAGGCAACTGAGGCTCAGAGAGAACTAGCTTGTCCAAGGCCAAGGTAAGGTGAGAGGCAGAGCCAGGATTTAAACTCAAGATTGTTTGGTAGCCAAACTTGTACCACACCTTGCTCATGAGTAAATGGCAGTGGACAAGGGTGATGGGAGGGGGGTGGACAGTGCTGGTGGCATACGTGAGAGTCAAGGTACCTCTCGGTCCATTTTTCCCAGGGAGGGATGCCAGAGCCAGAGTGGAACCTGGGCCTGGCCGCTGAGCCCCACAGTGTTTGACTGAGCCTGTGAGCCTGGTCTCCCTCAGCCTCTCTTGAATCGACAGTTCACAGGGGCTTCTCTGTAAGAGAGGTGACAGGCCAGAGGCTCAGTTGGCGGTCAGAATTCATGGGGTTGGGCAAACTCCCGTGTCCTTGGCAACCTCTGGTTAAATGAGGGCAGATCCTAGGTCAGGTGTTACCCTCAGAGGAGTAGTCAGGACACCACCCTACAGTTGATGCCCCACAGCAGAGATAGCGCGGGCCCCAGGGCTCCGGACAGACTCAGCATGCCATCTCTACCAGCTGGGGCCTCTCTGAACCTCAGTCTCCTTGTCTGGAAAGTGGAGACAATAAGACACTCCTCGTAGGGTTGTTGAGGAAGCTAAATGAGTGAATTGTGCAGCATGTTAGAACAGGGCCTGCCTCCCCACACCCAGCCCAGTGTAGGGAAGCAGTTGATAAATGGGAGGTTAGAAGGCCTATTCTTCCATTGCTATGGAACCTCTCCTGGCTTAGCTTTGCTTCCATGTGAGTTTTTGTTCTGCATGTTACCTGGGGCTGTGGGAGAACCAGCTGTGATCGACACTGTAAAGTTTTCTCCAGAGGGCAAGGTGAGAGAGGCAGCTGCGTTGCCCTCGGGTTTCCATCCAGATCGTACCAGGACAAAGCCATGGGCCTGAGAACCATTTAGAGATAATCAGAAGCCTTGAGCTTGGGAGATGATGGTGATGATATTGATGATAGATATGATAATGGAGGAGCTGATGGAGATGAAGATGATGATGATGGTGGTAGTGATGGAAATGATGATGGTGGAGATGGTACAGATGATGATGGTGGGGATGGTGGTGGGTGAACGTGTGAATAGAGGAGAGGGCCTGTTAAAGTATGTTCAGGTCAACACTTCAGAAGACAACAGGAAGTCATCAAAAGATCAGAGGACTGGTTTTCAAAGACCCAGGTATTTTTTAGTCCAGGCTCTACCTCTGACTAGTCAAGTGACTTCGGGCAAATCACTGAACACCTCTGAGCTTTAGTTGCATCACCTGCAAAATGGGAACAAAAAAACCTTGCCCTGCTCACTTCACAGGGAAATTAGGGCCATGATCGTTTTCATGCCGCTGCCGTATCTGAGAGCAAACTCTACCCATAGGCAACTGTTGCTGCCAAGATGACTTGGTGACAATGTAGCATCTGTTACTTCTTTGTCCAGGTGTCTTGGAACAAGTTAGGTCCCTTTCAGCCTCCGTTTCCTCATTTACAGGTAAGTCTAATAGTGATACCCGCACATCATGTTGTGGCCTGGCCGAAACGGGTTCTTGAAATCACGGGGACCAACCCAGTGCCTACAAGGTCTGGGGACTGCATGAGCGGTCCTCATTATGATCAAAAGCTTTTGGTCTACTCGGAGTTTTTCTTTTCTGGCTACACCCTAACTTGGCCCCACCTGACATGATGATCACACCTTCCTGGCCATCATTGCTCCCTGCAAAACTGTACTGTGGGACACTCTCCCAGGACCAGGTGAGGCCCCAAAGGGCTGCCCCCTGCAGTTGCGCAGGTTGCTTACTACTCCAGGGCATTCAGCTAAGGAAATTCAGCTCGTGCTTTCCCCCTCTCCCCAGAGCTGCTGCTCCAGCTGTCTGGTGACAGGAGCCACCTTTGTTTAATTTGCATGAGAACGGCCTATGCACCTGACTCAGGCTAGAAGGCACCTGAGTCACCTGTAGTGGGATTCATCAAACTTAGATATGTGAAATCGGGTGGGGCCTCAGAGTAAGAGAGAGGGAACTGACCATTATTCATGCATTCAGTGAACTTTTACTGGACATCTGCTATGTGACAAGTGTCATCTCTACGCTCAGCAGGAGGCAGGCAGGGTCGGATGAAAGGAAGGGCACAGGTGGTGGGGCTGGTTCCACCTTCCTCCTGCTGGCTGACCTTTGGCCCTGGGGGCACTCCTCTGGCCTTATCACTCCGCCTCCCGGGATGTTTGGCAAAGTCCTGTCATGCCCGGAAGGGTGCCAGTCTACTCCAGCTCGCTGTTCTCTGCGCTGACTGGCACCTGACCCCGTGCCCTTGCTCCAGCTGGGCTTGTGCAGCTGGTGACTACTGACCCCACCATGGGCTGAAAGCTGATTCAGTGACTGTGTCTGTGGAGGCCAGGAACCCCGTTAGAGGCTGTGCAGCCCTGGCCGGTGCATTCTGCAGGAAAGAACCTCGTACTAGGAGCTGGGGCCTGACCTCTGGGGCTAGCCTGCCGTTCACATGTGCTGAACATGGTCAAGCCACAAACCATCTCTTTGTCTATGAAATGGGAAGGTTGGACCACGTGACTCCTGAGATTTTTGCCAACTCTAATCTTCTGGTCAGGGGTTCTCAAACTTTGGCTCACATTGGAATTCTGGGAGGGCTGGTTGAAACTCAGGTGGCCGGGCCCCACCTGAGAGCTTCCAATACAGTGGGCCCGGGGTGACACCTGTACTTCTACCAAGTCTTAGGTGATGCTGATACTCCTGGTTTAGGGACTGCACTTTGGGCATCACTGTTGTAGCAATTCTGGCTGCATATTAGGATCACTTTGGGGAGCTTTAAACAGGGTTGATACCGGGCAGATTAAATCCCAGAGCAATTAAATCAGCATCTCTGGGCAGGAGCCTGAGCTTTGTAATTGTTTAATAGCTCCCCGAGGTGACTCTTACTCTCTGCTGCGGGAGTAGGAGCCACTGTACTAGGAAAGTGGCTGGGGAAGTGACTGGACCTTGCTTGGGCAAACACCTTACATCCTCTTGGAGAAATAGGTCTCAGATCCCAGCTTAGCCTCTCATTAGCTGCGAGGCTTAGAACAGCCTCTCCAAGCCTCAGTTTCCCCTTCTGTGAGAAGGGTTGTTAGGGGGGATAAATAAAATACTGCCCTGGCTGGTAGCACAGTGGATAAGGTGCCGGCCTGCGAACAGTTGCAGGTTCGATTCCCAGCCAGGGCACATAACCAGGTTGCAAACCAAGTCTCCAGCCAGGTCTGTGGTGAAACGCAACCATACACTGATGTCTCTCTCCCTCTCTGCCTCTCTCCCTTCCCCTCTTTCTAAAAATAATGAAATAAAATCTTAAAAAAAAAAAAAAATACTGCCTAAGTGTGTCTGCCTGCTTCTTCCTTCCTCTTGCCTCCAAGGAGAACTTGTGCATTTCTTCTGCTCGGAGGCAGTTCAATTGAGCAGAATTTAATAAGCATTTATTAAAGACTCACAATGTGCAACATGCTGCCTTTAGTGATGTGAGAATACAAACATGAATGAAGCTTGTCCCCACTCCAGAGAGCTCGCATGCTAGTGGGGGTGACAGACACGTGTCCTAAACATGAGGCTGGATGTAACACAGGCCATACAGGGAGTCATATGATGAAGCCCACTGTATGCAAAGCCCCCCCTAATTCAAGGCACTTGATGGTGTATTTTAATCCTTCTAGCAACCTAGGAGCTACCGACTATTACAACACCCACTTTACAAGTGAAAACACTGAGGCTTAAGGGGATGGTCAGTTACCCAGGTTCTGTTGCTGAGGGAGCCCAGAGGATGGGAATTGCACCACTGTAGGTAGAGCGTGGACACCAAGCTTTGAAGGACGTGCAAAAGTTCAATGGATAAACAAGCTGTTCCAGAGAGAGGAATCAGCATGCACGAAGGTCTGGAGGAGGGAAGCCTCGCTTCTTTAGAGACCTGGAAGGGGTCTGACTGAAATGCCAGCTGATGGTGGGACATGACAGGAATTAGATCTTGGTTGGAGGCCATCTGTATTGAGCTAAGGAGTTTGTGTCTTTGTATTTCAGGCAATGGGGAGCCACTGAAAATTCTTGAACAGGAGGTGCCATTTTTAGAAAACCAAGTGGCCATGGGTTAAGGGAGAGGTAGGTGACAGACAGTAAGGAAGGAGGTGGCTAAGACACATGGTCCGTGTGAGAGGGGGAGCCACATGGAGGCAGGGTGGTACAGTGGGCATGCATGGGAGGTGTACAGTGACCCCATGAAGCTTGCTTGGGCATTGCTCCCGTATGTGTAGCTGCTTACTGGCTGAGCCATTCTGTGCTGGAGGGATGGGGACACGGGCCAGTGGGTCTCCCGGAGCCCCACAGCTCCACACGCAGCAGCCTTCGATATGGGGTGTGGTCAGTGGAGCGTGACCCTCTCCGGGTTAAGAATACAGGCTGAAGCAGCAGGGAATAGCTTCCTGGGTGGGCTCAGATCCGGCCAACTACCACATACCCAGGGCTGGGGGTGGGGGGGAACTGGCCCAGTGACCTGCATCCTCCCAAGGCTCGTCTTCCAGATGAAGCGTGCCACCCTGCCTGCCTCCCACTGCCAAGTTTACGGCCAGAGAAAGGCTCGCAACCTCTTTGTGATGAGCTGAGCACAAACCCTCCTGGGCTGAAGCCAGTTCTTAGAAGCAAAGCCTGGATGTGGAAAGAGCACTGGGCAGGGATCCTGCCACTTGCTGGCTGGGTGACCTGCATCCCTTAGCCCTTCTGAGACCTAGATTTCACTTCCTCCAGTTAGGGGGTTAAACACAAGTCAGGCAAGTGCGTGCCCTCTGACTCGTCCCTCCCTCTCCACCTGCCCCATACTCTGTGACCAACTGCCCTGGGGAATCTCAAGACTGCTCAGGAACCAGCAGAGCAAGCCACTTCCTAAAATCAAAGTCCAAGACCACGTTAGCCCTTTGGTCACTATGGACCTAGCATATTGTATCCATTTTTTAAAAATTTTCCTTCTTTCTTTTCTTTTTCTTCAAGATTTTATTATTTTTAGAGAGAAGGGAAAGGAGAGAGGCAGAGAGGGAGAGAGACATCCATGTATGGTTGCCTTTCACCTGCCTCCAGCTACAGAGCTGGCTGGAGACCTGGCTTGCAACCTGGTTATGTGCCCTGGCTGGGAATCGAACCAGTGACCTTTGGGTTCACAGGCTGGAGCCTTATCCACTGTGCCACCAGCCAGGGCTCATACCCATTTTATAGACAACACAACCAAGGCCCAGAGAAGTTCCATGGTTGGCCCAGGACTCAATTTGGTGACCTCCCCCTGCCCCAGGTCCCCACCGATTATCAAGAGTTGGGAAGATAAGTTTATTGGTGGGGGGTAGGGGAAGGATTGGCAGACACCCTCCAATTCCAGCTCTGGAAATGAGGAGTTGTTCTCCGGCTGATATAAACTATGTTTTAATAGACACAGTATTGTGTGTCCCTTCAGGACATCACAGTGAGAACATTCCATTTTCAGCTTCCAGATGACATGAAGGAGAAAGCGTCCGTGGATGCTGATAGGTCTTTAACACCTCCACATCACTTGCTAACTCCCCTTTTTCAGAGGGCACGTCGCAAGCCTTGGCAGGCCAGTTTCCAACTAGAATTTAATAACTTTGTTTTCACAGTACTTATTTTTACTCTTACCTTCTATTTATGGCAAGTGATACTGGTTTCCCATTTAAGGTAGTGATATAAGGATTCTCTGAGAAACCTGTTTAAGGAAAGGGAACCTGGGTCTTGGGTTTAAAGGAAATACTAACGAACGGTTTCTAGATGTGGCGCAATGAGAATGAGTGACATCTGCCCTCGTTCAAAGGGCGGGGAATGGCGGTGAGCGAGGTGCTGCCCAAGGGCGTCGGTACGTCCACAGGGCTCTCTCTACAGTGCTCTCCCCGACCTGCTCGCAGCGAAGACCTCCATCCAGGCGCGCTAGGCCAAGGTGACTCTACCGCCCCTCCTGGTGGCACGTGCTCGGCCCATGTGCCATCTCACGGGGTCCCGCGGGCCACGAGACCTCGGGAGGCTGCGGCTCAGGGTGTATAGCTGGGCACCTGGGGGTCTCCGCGATACGGAGGGTGCGGGAGCCGTGGCTGCGGCCCGTCCCAGCGCGAGCAGCTGGGGTCCCCGGCCACCTGGCAGCAGGAACTTCGCAAGTCACCTGCCGCCGGGTTGGTGCGCGTGTGAATGCGAGCGCAGACGTCAGCTTCTGAGACCCGTGCTGCCTTCCGGTCACGGCGCGCGTCCCCGGCCCCCGCTCCCCCGCTGCAGCGGTCCGGGCCCCACGCGCCAGGGCACGCGGAGCGCTAGGCTGCGGGGCCCCGGCAGGAGGGGGCGGGGCGGGCGGGGCGGGACCAGGCAGAGGGACCCATTGCCCATTGGCCGAGCGCAGTGCCGGGGGCGGGGCTCCTGGAGGAGGCTGGTGGGCAGGCTCCGGGAGGCGGAGGCTCGCGGGACAGCGGGATCCTGGGCTCCGGGCTGTAGAGTGGGTGGGTGGGCGCTGCGCGACAGGTCGCCAGGGGCCCTCGTAGGGACAGCAGAGGGCGCCCAGAGCTGTGCTGGGCAGGTGCTAATGCTTCTGCTGCTGCTGCTGCGACTGCCCTCAGGACACTGGGCTCCGACCACTTTTCCGAGGGACCGTTGACCTTGCTCTGCGGGGCGTTCGCCTTCGGGAGCGGGAAGCGGGGAGGAGTCGGGCCCCAGCAGACGGAAAGTTCCCTCGCCCTGGGGGCCGAGGCGGTGAATTGGGAGGAGGAGCCGGTTTGGGCGAACTCGGAGCTTCGAAACCTTGGGGCGGCGTTCAAGGCCCCCTCCCACACACGCGTGCGGAGCTCGGCGCCTTCCTCCTGCTCAAGCCGCCGGCGTCGCCCCGCAGGGTGTTAGGAAGCAGCCGTGCCTTCTGCTCCGGGAACGCCGCAGAGCTGCGGGCAGCGCAGGAGGCCGCGACCGGTCTGGGCAGCTCCCCGCCCCAAGCGACCCCCTTTGGGTTGGGCCAGGACGAGGGCGCCCACCCACGCACGCACCCACAGCCACCTCCAAAGGACCCTCTGGGAGTCTCCTACGACTCCCTTTAAGCCCCAGAGCCGCCCCTACCGCCCGCCCCCCAGCCCGGAGCCCCAGGCGGGGACCCCGGGATCCGGAGTCACCGCGCCTCCGGGCACCTGGCTCAGCAGGAGTTCCCCGGGTCGGGGCAGGGCAGGGCCGGCGGCGGTGAGCCGGAGCCCGCCCAGCGCCCAGGCCCCGCGGAGCCCTCGGAACCCACCCATGGGACACCGGCTGCCCGCGCCCCCTCGCCTGGCTGCGCGCAGCCCGGCGACCGGAGCGGCGCAGAGGAGGAGCCGGGCGCAGTGACCCCGGAGCCGCCGCAGTCCCCGGAAGGCTCCGCGGCCGAAGAGGCAGGCTGTTCTGAGCACCTCCAGGCGCTCCCAGGCAGCCCTCCGAGCCGAACCAGAGGCCCGGTCCGCCACTCCCAGGTAGGAGAGAGACACCCAACAGAACTGGGGTGCTGGGGGAAGGGGGGAGCCAGGAAAAAGGTTTGGGGGTTGTCGGAGAAAAGTGAGGTGACGCTCTCCATGGCTAGCATAGTAACACTGATTGAGCTCCTCATCTATGTCAGGTCCATGGGGCAACTCTAGGTACCTAGAGAAAATTAAATTAGGTGAGCACCTACTATGTGTTAGGGTGGGTTCCAGCTGGTTTACTTGTGCCTGGTAGGAAAGACTTGTTCAACTTCCACTCTTATTGATCTGGTGCTAGGAGCTTCCATTTAAGGGCCCGTTTAAATATGAGGAAACAGTCTCAGGCAACAAGAGGCACTTACCTTTCCCAAACACTCCCACCCCTCACTTCCCACACCAGCTGCTGCCCAGTACCTGGAAGAGGGGTGGAGCTGGGATGTGGCCACTTGGCCGCCCCCACCCCAGCTCTGGTGATGACCTCCTCTGAGGAGGAAGGATTAAGGAGCCCCTTCCTGGCCCAGAGTTTCTCCAGCCTTTTCTGGATGAGTTTCCTGAGTGACTCCTTCCCCGGTCGGGGTCCTGACCTCTCCTCCTTTTGCCCCAGCCCAGGGAGGAGGAGGAAGGCTGTTGTCCAGGACTTTGTGGGAGGTAGGAGGCCTGGCCGGGAAGGGCAGCCAGCTCAGGAGCCCATGACTCAGGCTTCTGCTGGCATCAGAGAGACAAGATGGGGTGCCCCAAACCCTCTGCCTGGACTCCCGTCCTGCCCACCTGGCTGCTCCAAAAAGCCCCTCGATGGCCAAGAATCACCACAGAGCAAGGCACCCCCTTGCGCTGGGATTGTTCCTGCCACATCCCTTTGAGGGGTGACCCCCACCCCCACCCCACTCCAGGCCAGGGCCTCTGCCCAGGGCGGCTGAGCTGGTGAGAGGCAGAGCTGGTCTGCGGACAGCTGGTGCCCCGACTGCTTCCTTCCACCTTGAGTTCGCCAAGTGTGGTGAGGTGAGCTCTTCAAAGCCCTGAGGACCCACTTCAGCGTGGGCATGGAGGCCAGTCTACCCATGTGTCCAGAGGCTGGGATGTACCCTGGTGGAGGAGGCAGGGGTGTGTGGGCGGGAGGGGGAGGGCCGTGCCCTGATGCCTGCCCAGGTGCTCACAGGGACGAGGACAGTTCAGACTCTCATCCGCCCCTGGCCTTGCTCAGCTGAACCCCATCTTCCAGGCAGGCGCTGGGAGGGGCGGAGGAAGAAGAGGGCGAATGCACAGATGCATTCTCTGGGAGCCGGGAGCAGGGTTCAGGGGAGAGCCCTGGGCAGGGTGCCTGCACCCAGCTGCCTGTAATGAAAGAGAGGGAACCAGAAGAAAATAGGGTCATCTCCCCTGTCTGACCCCAGCTGAGGCTTCCCTGGGTCAGACACTGTTTTGAAAGATTCTGTTTTGGCCTGAGGGTGGGTCTTCATGCAAAGGAGGAGCTCAGGCTTTGGAGCCAAAAGCCTGATTTAAATCCTGGCTGGTTATCTGTGTGAACCCAGGCAAGTGACTCCAGTGTCCCTATTGATCGGTCAGTGGTGGCCGCCTCTTCATGGGGCTGTTGAGAAGTCACTGAAATAAGGCACCCAGCCTGGCTGAAGCCTGCCTGGCTGTGATGGCCAGTCCCCCAGGATGGCCCCACCCCATCTCAGCTCCAGGCCTTTCTGCCTCCCAGGTGTCCTTAGAAGGGCCCTGGAGTGGGGTCTGCCAAGTCACAGGACCCGCCTTCTGGTCCTGGTGCTGCTGCCATCCCCATTAACCACAGGGTGGGATTCTGATCTCTACAAGGGCCCTTGGAACTCTGACCCTTGTCTGCTTCTCACTGTGCAGGGCCAGCCTGGCCAAAGGCAGGGGAGAGCAGCAGTGGAGGAGGAGAGAGGCTGTGCCCACAGCATGCCCAGCACCTCCTTCGGACAGGGGAGGGAGATGTGGGTGACAGCCCACACAGGTGCTGTCACCTGGCGTCCAGGTGTCTGGGCACCTCACAGCCCCGCATGGCTGAGGCCATGTGAAGACCCACAGTCTTCTCTTAGAGGAGAAAGCTGCAGATTGTTTTCCTTTTGCCTCTCCCTGACCTGCCTCCTCTCCCTGTACCTTAGCCCATTCAGTCACTGATATTAGCACGTCTGTAGCAGGAGCCCTAGGGGTAGAGGTTGGGGCAGGCAGTGACAGAGACAAATGCTGTCCCTGGGGGCCACTGGCCTCCTTCCTTCTCCATCTAGACAGGGGTGACCACCAAGCAGTCAAGTTCCTTGCAGAAGGACTTGGGGCAAGGGACGTCCTGGAGTGGGGTCTCTTTCCCCCATCCCCGCTGGAGGCACAGGCCGGCTCCCCCAGCCCCAAAGGAGACTGAGAAGGGTTTGCTGCTCTTGCTCTTATATCCTCTTCGCTCCCCACTGCCCGCCTATCAGCGTGTCCCAGGCACTGAGACCCTCTTCATCTCAGCCCCTGGGCCCGTCTTGTAGGGTGGGGGTGGAGGGAGAAGCCCCCAGAAGGAGGCTGCAAAGTGAGCTCCAGGGACAGAGACATTTGCTTCATTCCTTCATGGATCACTTATTGCGCACCTGTTGTGTACATGGCACTGAGACCCTGTAGGATGAATTGAAAGATGGCTTCAGACATGAATTGAGTGGGAGTCTTAGGCATGGAGTCACTGCCCTGGCTCCCTTATTAACTCATGGACCAGTCACGTCGCTTTTAAGCACCAGAGTCCTTATTTGTGAAATGGGGAAGATAATACATAGGGAGGTGGTGAGGAGACTCCATAGCATGGACTGCCTTTGGTCCAGCTCCTCCTTTGCTGGTTATGGGCTGTGCAACCATGAGCAAGTTACTCAACTTCTCTGTGCTTCAGGGTCTTCACCTGTAAACTGGGAGCACTCCACCTGCCTGCTGGGATGACAGAGGGATGAAGGGGGTTATTATGCATTCAGCTCTTAGACTATTCTGATTTTATTCATTATTTTTAGAGAGGAGGGCAGGAAGGGAGGAAGAAAGGGAGAGAGACCTCAATGTATGGTTGCCTTTTTCACCCTCTCCAGCTACGGACCTGGCTGGAAACCTGGCTTGCAACCTGGTTATGTGCCCTGGCTGGGAATCGAACCAGCAACCCTTGGGTTCACAGGTTGGCGTTTTATCCACTGAACTACCGGCCAGGGCATTCTGACATATATTAACTACAAAATAAACGCCAGCTATTATGGTCCTATACTTAGCACGGTGCTTGGCACACAGCAGGCGCTTGGTTAATGATGATCATTACCCTGGCTCTGGGCCTGGGGTCACCGTGTGCTGGGCAAGCTTATTGTGAGTGCCTCATAATTCATTCATCGACATCATCTCAGTAGGTGGGAGCTGGCCACAGTGACAGTATGTATGCCACGGAAAATGACAAGTGCTACCAGTAGGAGCTTTTTAAACACGTGTTTGAGAGCCAGTTTCCGGCACAGCGGCTCTCAGGGGCTGGGTGGGCAGATGGGGTTCCTGAGTGCCCGGGCCAGGACCTGGGCCAGGGGACCCGTGCATAGGCTTACCTCCACCTGGGGCCTCTCAGCGTCATGGCAGATAGAGCAAGTGACGTTGGAGAGTGCCTCCCGGTAAAGGGGTGTCTAGGGGTGGGCACCAGGTGGAGCCAGCACACACAGCCCCTCGGAGACTTCTCTGAGCAGATGAGCTCCGCAGAGACAGCCCCGTTTCCCCCCTAGCCTGATGCTTTGGCCGGTGCCCTGCCTGCACCACCGCCTGGGGTAGCTGGGGGTCCGAACTTCAGCAGGCCTGTGTCCAAGTCTAGCTCCTCTTCTCTAGAGAGGGGAGGGACTCCTGCTGCGGTGGGGGTGGGGGTGGGGAGGTCAGAGAAGCCTTCAGAGAGGAGGTGGCATTTGGATCAGACCCTGGAACTTAAAGGGAAGGGGGCCCGGGGAGGGACCAGCCCGAGCTAAGTTGAGGAGGCAGGTCTCAGCAGAGTTCAGACTGATAGAGTGTCTGGAGCTCAGGGATGCTGGGGGCATTCTGATGGGTCTGAAGATAGGAAAGGAGGGTGTCTGGGCTGTGATGGGCCTTTGGGGGGACCTAATGCAGCCTCCAGAGGTTGACTTACATCTACTAAAGGTTTGGAGTTTGGCTCCATTTCAGCCTCTTCTATGAGGCCAGGAGGTTCCCGTAGAAAATTCTGGGTGAATCCAGAACCTTTGGAGTCCTAGGAACCTGTGTTGTTCCAGGGCCACTTCTCTGACACCCATTCCCTGGTCCAGGTCCCTGGGTCTCCTGAGGTGGCCAACTTCTGGCGCCCGGGGGTGAAAAGCGTTGGACACCCCAGGCTCCGAGTGGAGGAGGTGGCCTGCACACAGCCTTTCCCTTCATCTGGGAGGGTGCAAGGCCACGCCACCCCCAATGTCACAAACGCTCTCGTGCCTTCCCCATGTCCTGTCCTAGAGTCACAAGATTCTGGGAGGGGTCAGGGAGAGAGCGGATTCTAACAAGAATGAATTATTTTTTAAAAAAGAAAATGTCAAGTTTAGTGTGAAATTAAAACCAAAATACAAAGAGAAAGAAGTCCTCTTTCTTTAATGTGCTAAAATGTTTGAGTAGAAACAGAAGCAAATTAAACATTATCAATACATTGACACCACTATCTAGTTCTTCATGTCAACTTGACTATCCAAACAATGGAAAGCAGGTGGCAATTGAAGGGTTGGGAGAGAAAGAAAACAAAACGACCCTTTCTTACCGTGTTCGTTCTATACCGTGTAGAGCTCTGCCCGCAGAGACAGCTTCTTTCACTTCCCCCCTGCGCAGGAATTCAGCTGCTTGTAAAGCTGAGCCTGCTCAAAAGCTGAGGGAGACGAGAAAGGTCCATATCCTGGCGTGTTGTCAGACAGTTCAAGCCATGGTGCGGCTACCAGCTTGTCATGTTCAGGGACTGCACACAAGGCTTTCTCTCGAAGTTGAACCGAGGGCAACTTCTTACGTCCCTTCGGTTTTGTAATATGTGCAGGAATGTACGGATACTGAGGAGGTTCAAATCAGGTCCCCACCAGGTCCCCACCAGGTATCAATGACCCGGTCTTGCAGGACTCCATCTTGACAAACTAGTGTCTGTCATTCAGCGTTTTAGTCCTTCCACGTCATCTTCTCCTGGGCTGAGTCCACCACCCGGTAATTTGAAGAAAGTTGTCCCCAATGGTACCAAATCCCTCCCTCGTGTGTTGAAACCTGCCTGCAACACAGCTGTCCCTCACGTAGAGGGACCCTTTTGCACCCAAAGCACGGTCAGTAGGAGGGAGCAGGCTGACTGTGTGCTCCACGGTGAGGAGCTTGGTCTGCTTCGTGTACTTGCTGCCAAATTGACACCCTGGGGCCAGCCGGTCCGCGAGCAAGTGGGCGGCACTGTCTCAGAGTTGACATTTCTGAGATCTTGCGGTGCACGGAGCCCTTTACGACAGCCGTGGTTGAGCCCATTGTAGAGCTGAGCAAAGTGGCTCAGGGAAGTTAGGCTACTTGCCCAGGAGCAGTAGTGAGTTTGTGGTAAAGGAAGGGTTCCAGCTGTAGCAGTCCCGTGCTGGAATAAATAAGGGGGTGAACGAATGAATGAGGGAGTGGAAGAACAAGAGGAAAGAAACAGGGGCATGATGAATGAACGGGCAGAACTCTAAAGCCCCTGAGAGAGACCCCAGTCTAGCTCTCCCATTTTACAGACGGGTAAGTGAGACCTAGTCAGGGCCAGGCAGAGGAGGCCAAGGCCTCCAGCCAGGGGCGTCGGGGCTGCGTCAGGGCCTCCTGACACCTGCTCCCCATTCTCTGTCACAGCCCCGAGCCATGATGAAGACCTTGTCCAGCGGGAACTGCACGTTCAGCGTGCCCGCCAAGAACTCGTACCGAATGGTGGTGCTGGGCGCCTCACGGGTCGGCAAGAGCTCCATTGTCTCACGCTTTCTCAACGGCCGCTTCGAGGACCAGTACACGCCCACCATTGAAGACTTCCACCGGAAGGTCTACAACATCCGCGGTGACATGTACCAGCTGGACATCCTGGACACGTCCGGCAACCACCCCTTCCCTGCCATGCGCAGACTGTCCATCCTCACAGGTGGGTGCCTGGGGTGGGCATGGGCGCCATGCATGTAGGCGTGTGTGCTCGGCCCTTCAGGAAAGCACCTGCGTGCCCGTCATCTGAGATGAAGGTCACAAGACACCCCCGTGCACTGTGAGGGTCAGAGAGGTGTTGCTGCTGGCCTGGGCACCTGTTGGAGCCAGGGTCCAATTTCCATTCCCTCTGATCCTGGATCAGTTGCTCATGATCCTGGTGCTGCGGATCAAGAGCTGACACAGATGGGCCCCGGGGATGTTCCCCTCCAAAAACAGAAGGGCTGCCGCCTTGCTCCTCTGGGAGGTGACCCAGCATTGCTCCAGGGCCCACGGTCAGTCTGTGGGGCTCAAGTCTCTTGGCACCCCATGTTCTTTGCCACCTCTCAGAGCAGTAACAACAGGGCCCGGGCAGCGGTCAGCCAGAGGGCAGGTGGAGGCCCTCCCCGTGCGATGGGCTTAACAGTAATTGTAGTAATGGTGATGGTAACAGCTAACACTTATCAAGGGCTACGTGGCTGGACCCAGTCTTAGAGCTTGGCATTTGTTTATTTAATCCTCATAACTAACCTAGGAGATGGGTATTTGCCTCCATTTTACAGGTGGGGAAACTGAGGCCCCGAGAGGTTAAGTTACTCTAGGTAGTAACACAGCTGGTAAATGGAAATCTGTCTCCTGTTTTACTTCTAAGCTGCCTCTTAGCCCTGCTGGCAGTGGTGGGAGGGAGAGGGAGTGGGTAGAAAGGGATCCAGGGCTGGGCGGGGATGTGGGGCAGGGCTGTCACCTGCATGACTCGGGCAGTTCCATGTGGTCGCCGAGGGCAGGCCTAGAAACCAGTCTGCCTGGGCCCGAGTCCTGGTTCCCTTGCTTCCTGGTTTCCTACCGGACATAGACTTTACCTTGTGGTACCTCAGTTTCTCACCTGCATTCTGGTATCACATAGCACCTGTCCCAAAGGTCATTGTGAGAATTAAATGAGTTAATATGTGATAAGTGCTGGGTGAGCACATAGTTAGTGCTCAGTAAATACTGGTCTTCAGTGGAGCAGCCTTGAGGGTGTGCTCCATGGGCTCTGTAGGGTCACGTCCCGAGCCAGGCCCCTGCCAGCTCAGGCAGTGATGACGGGGAGGAATGGGCTAGTCACCCACCCTCCAGTCGCTGCTGAATAGCCTGAATCAGATGCTTCTGCACCAAGAGAACCATGTGATGCCCACCCCTCCCCCCACGGCCTCTGGGGTTGCCCTGACAGCCGCCTCTTGAAATTGCCCTTGCTGACCACCTGACACAGGTCCCACTCAGACCCCCTCGGCCCATTCTTTGGCCTGTGTTTTGGAGACACGGTGTGCGGGTCGAAGGAGCCCTGGGTTGACCTGGGCTCGAGTCCTGGCTCCACCCCTGGGGCGGCTCGAGCATGCGACCAGCGGTCTGAATCTCAGTCTCGCCAGCTGCAGGGCCGGCATGGCCTGGCTTCCTCCAGGTGTGGCTGAGAGGGCTGGAAGGTGGGGCGACAACAGGAGCACCCCAGCTCACAGGACTATTGCAGGAACGTCAGCTCTCGGGAGGTGCCCGGGAGCCCAGCTGTGCAGAGAAGGCTAACGTCAGAGGGGAGGGGAGGGGCGATGCAGAGAGGCGCCACGTGCGTGTTTTCAAAACGAATTTTTAGTTTCACAAATAATGTGCAAACACGCCCGCCTTTAAACACACAGACAAGGCTGAAAAGCCCCCTTGACTCACGTCCCCAACCCCAGGCTCCTGCCCGCTACCCCTCCAGGTCACCCCATCAGTCTGGTATGAGCACTCCTGGTCCCCACCATGAACACACTGACGTTCATATTTGAATTCCTATAAAGGAGAGTCTCTCTCTCTCTCTCTCTCTCTCTCTCTCTCTCGTGCATATACCATTCCAAGCACATCTGTCTGCTGCTTGCTTTTCTGCTTGCGAATCGTACCTCATTTTCCAGCCTGGCACCGGTGCAAGGGTACTCTGAAACCACTCATTCCACCGCCACCAGCTCCTTCCAGCTGCCAGCCCGGCTGGCTGACTCTGAACCTTGGCACCCGCAGTCTTGCATTTGAATATGTCACGGCTGCCGAATCCTCAGGGGCCCAGGATTAGCCCCACGGGACGGTTCTGGCAGCCCGAGCAGGATGGGTTGCCAGGCCGGTGCTGCTCACACCAAATTCATTCCATCCTGCCTGGTCCCGCCTTTAGGAACACCCACTGTGCGCTGGGCACCGGGAGACGGGAGGGTGACACAGTGCCCCTCTGCTCCGGGGCTCACTGCTCAGGGCACACCCCCGGCCGGAACACAGCTCTGAACAAGGCACACGTGATCCTGGGGACGGACGTGCTCTGGGGAGCAGAGGAACGGGCAGCCGCTGGCAGTTCTCCTCTGGAGAACCTGGGCCCGTTGCTGACGCCTCTGAGCCCCCGTTTCCTCGTCTGTAAAACAGGGATCTTGACGTGTCCCCAAGTAAGGAAGGTCCTTTGAGCACAAGACTGATTCCTGTAGTCGGGCCTGGAAATTGGGAGGAAGGCACCAGCCCTCCCTGCCACCCCTGCCTCCTCCTCACCGTCCCGTTTCAGCCTCCCAGGGCCCGAGTGATGCAATGAGCTCAACCAGGGTAGCGTGGGCCTGGCAGGCCAGCGCGGCTCGTTCTCTCGGGGTTTTCTCAACACGCGGGGAGCGCCGGGCGCTGGCTGAGTGAGCACGGACTCGGGCCTGTGCCTCGGCCTGGCCACGTTAGGCCCGTGCGGCCTGGGGCAGTTGGCTCACCCTTTCCGAGTACCGTTTGGCCACCTCTACCATGAGGGTAATGAAATTTCACGGAGGTTTTGTAGAGTCAGGGGAAAATGGACACACAGTACGTGACCTGGGCAGGCTCCTGGGGGTGCTGGTTCTCATGACCATCGTTGATCCGTGAGACCGCTGGCCAGCGTCCCTCTGCAGCCATTATCTCCCGTGACCCTCGAGGTCACCCCACAAGGCAGCGTTTCACCCGAATGGGACAGATGGGAAAGTGAGATTGGGAGGGGGCTGCGTGGCCCCCTCAGGAGGCACCTGAGTCACGTCACTCTGGGTCCCTGCGGGGCGTCAGGTACAATTCCAGGCCCCAGGACAGGCAGGACCCCTCCTGCCCCGGGAATCGCGTTTATTCTTATTCTAACCCGGCCTCCACCAGCTCCGGGTCCCTCGCCCCGGCTCCGGCCCCGCAGGGAACTGGGGGCGAGTTACCGCGTCCAAACCAGGCTCTGCCGCCGCCGTGCGCCAACTCACCGCCGGGCTTTCTCTCCCCGCAGGTGACGTCTTCATCCTGGTGTTCAGCCTGGACAGCCGTGAGTCCTTCGACGAGGTCAAGCGGCTGCAGAAGCAGATCCTGGAGGTCAAGTCCTGCCTGAAGAACAAGACCAAGGAGGCGGCGGAGCTGCCCATGGTCATCTGCGGCAACAAGAACGACCACGGCGAGCTGTGCCGCCAGGTGCCCGCCACCGAGGCCGAGCGGCTGGTGTCCGGGGACGAGAACTGCGCCTACTTCGAGGTGTCGGCCAAGAAGAACACCAACGTGGACGAGATGTTCTACGTGCTCTTCAGCATGGCCAAGCTGCCGCACGAGATGAGCCCCGCCCTGCACCGCAAGATCTCCGTGCAGTACGGCGACACCTTCCACCCCCGGCCCTTCTGCATGCGGCGTGTCAAGGAGACGGACGCCTACGGCATGGTGTCGCCCTTCGCCCGCCGCCCCAGCGTCAACAGTGACCTCAAGTACATCAAGGCCAAGGTCCTCCGGGAGGGCCAGGCCCGGGAGCGGGACAAATGCACCATCCAGTGAGCGGGCGGGACGCTGGGGTGGGGCTCGGGCAGTGCCTTACGGGAGGTGGCCCCAGATGCCCGCACCCCCCATGAGAACTCAAGGGCGGTCGTATTGGAA
The DNA here is from genome assembly GCA_004026585.1 of Noctilio leporinus. NCBI lineage: Eukaryota > Metazoa > Chordata > Mammalia > Chiroptera > Noctilionidae > Noctilio > Noctilio leporinus. The sequence continues at coordinate 245,618 of PVIW01001557.1, forward strand.
GACCTTTGGCTCCAGCATGGAGCACCCCAGCCTTGAACCTCTGTCCCTTCTCTTGCCTTCTTGCCACTCCCCTCTGACTCCACGGCTCCCCGTGGCTCCAACTCTTCCGTGGGGATGGATCTCCGTAGAGTGGAGGACAAGTTGGGAGACATCCGGACTTCTGCAAGGATCCAGTTCAGAGCTTTCCTGTCCTTGGGTTGTGGGTGAAGGCAGCACCTGGGGCCAGGTTGGGGGAGTGCTCTGCTGTCCCTCTGTAAGAGCTGCTTGGTTTAGGTAGCAGCTAGGAGACCCTCCTGCCCACCTCCCAGTCTGGAAACTTGCCCTTTGGCTCAGCTGTTTCTACCCCTGTCCCCAACGTTGTCCCCTGGGTGTCCCTGACATCCAGCCAGGGGCCTCTGTGTGTTTGAAGGGGGAGCAGCCATGTCTCCCGGACCCCATCCAACTCCAGAGCCCCCTTCCTTGTCAGCCTCCTCTCCCAGGCTCCTCCCGTCTGCTGGCTGTGCTGGGCTGTTACAGCCGTTCTCATGTCGTGTGTAGCTGTAGCGTAGGAATGGAAATCCTCGTACTGTAAAAGCCTAGTTGGCCAGGCCCCGACCCAGTTCAGATCCACCGCCTTCCCCGCCGCACGGTGGGGTTGCCGAGGCCCGTCTGCCGCTGGACACTGCCCTCCATACTGAGCTTTACAGTTTACATCCGCCCAGGTGGGGCAGGCCGCCAGGGCCGCTTCCGCCCCAGCCACCCCCACCCCCGCTAGCCAGGGTGTAGTTCCGCCCAGAACCAGGTTGGTCTCCACTGGTTGTTCCTCAAGCATTCGTTGAGCCCCTGTTGGGTGCTGGGCCCACTGTGCGCTAGCAGACAGAGAGGGTGAGTGATGCACTTTACGACCCCAAGGCCAGGGCCTTCCCCAGACCTGGTCTGTCCTCTTCACCCGCCTGGCCTCTGCCCACCCCTGCTGTCCCGATGCCTTCTGCACATGTGGCTGTTGCGAGGCCTGAGGGAGTAGCCTGGAGCCAGAGCTGAGCCTGGGAGAGGCAGGTGGAAGAGTCCCAGCGGGGCACTTCCTTGCATCTGCGATTGGGCTGCACTGGATTCCAGGCCTGGAGGGACTTGAACCTCTAGACCAAAGGCTCTTGTCATCAGCTCTTAACAAATACATTTTGTAATTTAATCTCCTGAAAGGTATTGATGTTTAGGGCCATAAGGAACCTTAGTGGTCATCTAGTGACTTTCCAAGGCCCAGAGAGGGTAAGTAACTTGCCCTAGGTCACACAGCACACCCATGAGTGGCCGAAGCAGGGCTAGGTCTGGGCACTCGACACACACCATGATGTGTGTCCTCACTTCGTGCTGCCTCTGAGGGCTCCCGCAGGTTTTGTGTACATTGTGACCATGTATGTAATGAACACACAAACACACAAGCCCTGGCCTCAGCTCTGTACGCCCTCCATCCCTGTGCAGGCCCCTGCTGCTCCCTGCAGCAGTCCTGACCCTGCTTCTGTGCCCCCCACCCCATTCCCACCTGAACCCTCTAAGCAGACCGGGGACCTTGGCCAGGACAGGCGTGTGGCCTGGTCTCACCCCAATCTCTGTGTATACTCTCAAATAAAATGGGTTTGTTTCTAAGCCGTGTCCTTGACCATGTGTCTTTCCTGTATTTCCAAGAGGAGGTGTGCCTCTCCCTGCCACCAGAGCTGGCTTTTCCGTCCCCAGTAGCACCTGCCTGGGACCCTTCTCTGGGTGTTAGAGTCACTTCAAAGTTAAGTGTGTGGGGGAGGAGAGGAATAACACCCCAACTGTCTCGGCCCAGGCCCTTCTTGGCCTTCTGCATGTGGTCGGTACCGCGTCCAACCTTCTGGAGGGCCCTTCATGACACTGGGCCAGCAGAGCGCACCCTCCTGGGAGATGTGGGTGGGGTGGCGGGCAGAGGGAGAGGGAGGAGGTCTTGTCTGTACAACCCCAAACGTGCCACCATGGACCAGGGTCCTCCTTGGGCAGAGGGAAGCGAAGGGAAACAGTCATGTTGGGCTGCAAACTTCCACGCCTCGCCTTGTGCTGCCCGCAGGTCTCTAGCTCCTGGAGAAATAAATGCACTCCTCTGGTTTGCCTGTTTTCTGTATCATGGTGAAAAAGGCAGAGCTGACGAAGCAGCAGATGGAGGGCTGCAGAGCTTCCTGCGGGTGAGGAAACGATTTACACCTGGGAGCTGGAGAGGGGTCTGTCCTATCGATCACCCAGCAAAGGCTGCTGGGCATGTGGGTGCCAGGCCGAGAAGGAGGTCAGGCCGGGCCTTGCACCCACAACTCAGAAGTAGGACAGGCCCCTGCGTGATGAGAGTCGCGATTCAGAGCGAGAAGCTCCCACTTGCGGATTCACAAAGCCAGGTGAGCCCTGCTATGGTCCCGGGAAAACGGAGGTGAGCCTGGGAGGTGGGGGAGCAGGGGGAGCTCCCATCCTCTGCCCACCTGGGAACCCGGCCCCCTCGCACCCTTCGCCCACACCAACCAGAGCGGGTCAGGGTGGGAGGCAAGTTACTTTGATGCTTTCCAGGACTGGGTTTTGTAAACATGTAGCGGGGCAGCGAATCCTCTGCCCGGCAGAGAGACGGGGTCCACGAAGGTATCTGGGTTCACCAAAGCGAGCTTCCCAGAAGCATGGGGCCCAGCCCACCCCCTCCACCTGGGACCGCAAGTGAATCTCACCTCCCCCCGCCCCCCGACAGGTTTCAGTTGGTTTGGCTTTAAATGGGAGGTAGGAAGGACGGCGTCAGACAACCCTGGGACAGCCCCTGCGCTGTCCGCAGGAGAATTAATATTCCTATTACATAACCCACACATTCTGATCATTACTAAACAGAACATGCTGGCTCCCACCCCCTCCCTGCATCCCAGACCCGCCTGGAGAGGGGTTAACCCGCAAAGGGCTTTGGCAGAGGAGGAGGACTTCCTTGATGCATCTCTTCTGAGCCCTGGGACGAGGGGTGGAGTGAGATTGTAGGGAAGCTCCCCTCCCGGGAGACCCTTCAGAGACAAGCCCAGTATAGTCGGTTTTCATTCCTGACCCTAGGAAGGGAATGTTGGGAATCTGATTTCAGATAATTCTGCGCTGTGAATTCTAAGTACTTGTTCTGTTCCGCCTCCCTGAACCTGTCACTTAATCAAAAGAAAAACTTCAGTCGGCATCACAGCTTGGGGGGTGCTGACAGGCGGCCAGCCGGGGCTCACTGGCACAGGCTGCTGGAGGCAGGGGAAGGGAAAGGGGGGAGGGAAAGGGAGCTGGTTTGCGTTGAAGACTCACTGTGTACCCAGCACTGTGCTGGGTCTGTTACCTGTATCCTGGCATCGAATCCTCATGGCAAAGCTATGGAGAAGGATTTGAATGCCTCCTTTTTTTTCCATGAGGGACTGAGGATCAGAGAGGTGAAGCCACTTGCCCAGGGTTGCACAGCCGAGTGGCAGATCTGGGCTTGAACCAGCATCTAATTGAAAAGTGTGTTTTCTCCCCAGAGCTTTTGTAACGGGGCCTGCTGAGGGGCTGCTCTCTGGAGGGGGTGGCCAGCAGGTTGGGGTGCAATGACTGGGCATGGTTCAGAGAACTGGGGTGCCAGATGCCCTACCGCCCATAGCAGAAGGTCCAGCCACTGTACCAGGAAAACGTGGACTTCACTTTCATGGGAAAGTCCGAGATAAGTGTCCTAGGCCAGAGGGTGGTTCTGCTCTACCTGGTCACTCCGGGTCCTCTATTTTGGGGGCGTTGTCACCATCTTTGAGGCCGAAGCCACTGCCGCATTCAGGCTCTGCGGAGAGGTAAGGGAAAAGCGTGCAGAGGATGCATATCTACTGTTTTGGGGCCCTGGACACATGCTTCCTGCTTATTCTCCCCTGACAAGACTCGGTCATGTGACCTCACCTACTCATGACAAGGGCTGAGAAATTCAGTTTCTTGCTGGGTGGCCGCAGGCCCCATGGTGACTCATTACTGTGGAGAAAGAGGGCAAGCAATCTGGCTGGCCAGCTGACAGTCTCCACCCAGTCACCACATGCAGGGGGTGCAGGCCACCGGGCCCCACAGCAACGTGACGTCAAACTCTGCTCAGTGGACCTGACCAGAGAGCACACTGACCTCCGCTGCTCCTTTAAACTGCCTCTGACTCTGTTTACCCCGCCCCTTCAAAGAGCTCAGACTGGCCTGTGACTTGTCTCGTCTGTACCCAGGTGCTTCCAGTGGCAATTCCAGCCTCAAATAAAAATCCTTGGTCCATGTGAGGATGGACATTTCCGTCTTCATTCAGAAGAAAGACTTCCCCCAGCTGAGGTCCATGGTGCCCAGAAAGCTGGAAGCTGGGGAAGAGAAGCGCTAGCAGGTCCTCTTTTTCACTCTCCATCGGACCTTTTGCTAATTGCAGTTCCTCTCCCTTCCATTCTTAGGAGGTGGGTCGAGGGGTGGGGGCGGAAGAGTTCAGGGGACCTGGGGCATTTCCCTCTCCTGGTGCTGTGCTCAGAGCATGGGAGATGGTAAGCGATGGCACTAAAATTCCATAGATGATTCTGTAGAGTTTTTCCAAGACCATCTTGCCATCACTGACTGGGAAGCTCTCACCTGTGTGTGATTCTGAGTGTCTGTGTTTGGGTTGCTTGCTGAGTCCTTCTGTAGCCACGAGGCTTGTTCTGATACCTGTAGACCGTCGGGGCTGAGGCCTCGTGCCCCTCTAGGGCACTGGGTGCGGCTGAGGCATCTGCAGGCCAGCTTCCTCTTGCCCTTATCCGACATCTGGTCCACATGAAACACACATCCTTTACCTGACTCAACTCTAAGAGTGTAAGCTGATCTGAGTTCAGCAAAGATGTTTTGCATCTAACCACATCAATCTATCACCTCTTAGATTTATCAGGCAGAGGACAGACAGGTCCACAGAGCCTTCAGCTACAGGGACACATGTCAGACACTCCAGGCTTGAGATGAGGGGCACTCACAAAAATTCTTTTTCCCAAGAAATCCTCTTACTAGGGAAATGTTGCCTTTGACTCTAAAACCCTTCTTTGGAATCTGAGACCAATCTTGTGAGGGTCTTAGCTGAAATGAAGGGAAGAGGGCCAGGAGATCTGCCAGGTGGAAGTGGGCTAAGGAATGGTTCTCAGGGAGGGACTCCAGCCTCACCTGGGTCATTGGTCACCGAACAGGAAAGGGAGTTAGAGTCCAGTGTAAGCACTGAGCCAGCCCGGGTATCCTGAACACACACCTTAATGTGCATCTCAACAAGAGAAGCAAAACATTTTAATAAATAACAGAATCTGATCCAAGACTGCCTGGGTCCAAGTCTCAGGTCTGCTATCTGCAAGTTGAATGTCCTTAGGCAAATTGCTTTTTGTATTGGTCAGCAACCACTGCAATAATGCTGTGTAACAAACCAATCCCAAATTCAGTGGCTAACAACAAACACTTCTTCCGCATACTGGTCGCCGGGTCAGCTGCAGTTTGAATAGTCTAGGCTGGACATTGCTGACCTTATTTCAATACTGATCCTGTGTTTATTTAAAGCGTTAATCCTTTTTCATTGTGAAAGTTTTATTCCATTTAGGCTGCTATAACAAAAATAGCATAATTGGGTATTAACGACATATCCATATCACAACGTAAACTGAATTATAAATATCTTACATATTAACAACATGAACTGGCTTATAAACCACCAGCATTTATCTGTCACAGTTCTGGATGTTGGGAAGTACATGATCAAGGTGGGGGACCTGCTTCTTGGTTCATAGATGGCTGTCTTCTCCCTGTGACAGCAGGGAAAGGACATGGGATCACTCCTGGGTCTCTTTTGAAAGGTCACTAATACCATTCACAAGGGCTCCACCCTCATGACCTCATAACCTCCAAAAGGCCCCACCTCCTAACACTATCACACAGGCGGTTAGGTTTCAGCCTATGAATTTGGGGGAAACACAACCATTTAGTCTACAACAGCAGATTTTTGCATTCCTTTTTCTTTTTTTAAAGATTACATGAAATATTATTTAGCTCTACCTCTGAGGTTTTTGGCATCTTAAATTCTGCTCCAGGCCATGGAGCTGGGCTCTGGTCTGTTCCACATGTTCATTCTCTGATTCATGGGCTGGGGAGCCTGCAGCTTCTCTGCATATGCACTTCTGCCAATGAATCATTAGAATGCAAAAGGGTGGGTGGGACATGAGATGCCTGAGTATCATTGAGACCTCAACGGATACTATCACTTCCGCTGCATTTCATCAGCGAGGGCAAATGCTCAGCCAGCCCACAATCCAAAGGGTAGGAAATTTCCTGTGCCCACTCCAAGGGGATTGCATGGCAAAGGGCTTGCAGGTATGTCATAAGACAGGGAGGGTGTGAAGGATCCTGGACATGACAATCTACCACACTCCACTTCCTCTTTTGTAAGAAAGAGATGATACTTACCCAAATGCTAGCCTAAAAATAAAAAGATCTTTCCAAGTAAGAGTAAAACAACCATTTACTTGAGATTAATATAAATAACCGTAGATATTTAAGACTTATTAATGTGACAGAAGGCCAAACAATGTTTCAATGAAGAGACACAGGGACATGGACAACAGGTGGGATTGACTTTGGGGGGAATGGGTGGGTGGGGAGGGGGACAGAGGGGAGCAAAAAGGGGATGGATGTAATACAACAACAATAAAATTTAAAAAAAAAAAAAGAGACAAAGGCAATGGGTATTTATGAGAAGGGAAAGGGAGAAATTTAAAAAAGAGAGAGAGAGAGAGGTAATAACATGGCTATTTCATGGGGTTGTAATGAGAAATGAATGACTTGATGCTTATAAAATACTTAGAACCATGCCTGGCATGTGCTGAGTGCCAGCCATAATTATTTCTGTATAAGTGAGCGTCCCCGTGGGCCCCCTTGGGGTGGGCACACTCCAGATGTGGCCCAGCCCTGCAACACTGCAGCATCAGCGAGGGCCACGAAGTTCTGCCTGCTTTTCCAAGGCTGTTCTCTCCCTCTCAGGTTTTCTCTCTCTCCCTCCTTCCCTCCGTCCTTCCCTTCTTCCTCTGTGCTGCGAGAAGCCCCATCTGCATGGAGAGACTGTAGGGGGGACTTGGGGCACCGTCCTCCTGAGCCCCACCCCAATGCTAGATGGTGCCAGCCGGAGCGTGGCTCCAGCTCCGGTCATGGGGATTTTGGATGGGATGGAGCTGACATGAGCCATTTCCACTGGGCTCTGTCCAAATTCCTGACCCCAGGACCTAACAGCAGAATAAAGTAGTTGCTGTTTTATGCCACTCCATTTGGAAGCAACAACACAGATTTAAAACATTTACCAGCCCCCCTTCACGGTCCAGGTCTCAGGACACAGAAATGGATCAGAGACAGTCCCTGCCCAACCAAGAGCCAACCAACAGCCCAGAGGAAATCCTGTGCTCGGAGCACACCTGGAGGGCCATGTGGAATTTATTGGGTTTACTGGGGAAAGGAAAATGGAGAGCAGGGAAAATGGAGAGTGGCAAAGGAAGACTCTTAGAGAAGTCACCTTTGAAGTGACATCATCAGGTTGGGACTTTTATCCTGGTGGGTACGTGCAGCTTCACAGATACCTGGATCGAAGGAAGGTTAGTCTGTTAACTTAATTTCATTAGCAAGGAAGGGCTAAGTGGGCCTATCTGATTGAGCTGGTTGCTTTATTAACATCTCCCCAGGGATTCCGGGACAAGCTAACTTCATGAACTCACTCCTAAGAGTTTCCTGTCCGGTTCCTTGACCACATTCCTGCCAGGTTAGATATGTAAACATTGACTGTTAGAGTTTTAACTAAAGTCCAGGTACCATTAAAGTCTAAAGGTATGTACTGTCACCATGTTGTCCGCCCCTGCATCCTGACAAAACCCTGGTTTAGGAAAAGACAGCAGGGGATGAAGAAGGAAGAGAGGAGAGATGGGCTGAAAACCAGGGTGCGGGGCCGCAGAAGCTGGTGAGCAGGACAGCTGGAGAAGGAAGAGATGGATTTCGGTGTCCAAGCTGCCACGGAGGGGCTGAAGTTGGCCAGATGCCGGAAGAAGGTGCCCAGCTAAGGGACAGGCTGTGTGGGGAGGGAGGAGGGTATGGTGCACAAACAGCAAGTGCACCTCTCTCTCTTGTGAATTTTTAAATAAGCGAGGACAAGAACTGCAGTGCAAAACTAGAAAGGGAGAGGTTCAGGGAGGATGGTTGCTAGTATCCTGATCATTTTTTCTGAGTTGGAGAGGCCTGAATTTGCTGCGATGCTGTTGAACAAGATCTAGGAAAGACAGGTGACATGGAAGAGAAGGGAAGGGTAGTTGCTGGAGACACAGGGAGGCCTGGACTCCGATGGCCAGGCAGGCTGATCTCCAAGGGAACAGAAGGCAGGGAAGTGGCTTGTGACCAGTCCGTGAGCTGCATGGGGGCCTCTGTCCCGCCCTCCAGAGCAGTGGGCGTCCTGGCGTGCCGTCTGCTGGGGATGGAGGCCGGTCCCCACGGGAGTGTGTTCTCAGCTCTGTAATGTTCTTACAAGAAATTAAACCTGAAGCAGAAAAGCCTGAATTAATTTTACCCAAAGTGAGAAAGGAGCAGAGATGGTGGCTGCAGTCCTGGAGGGTGGGGAGTGGAATTGGCCAGAAACCACTGAAAGGAAGAAGACACGTGACATTGATTGTAATAGTCACCCCACAGATAGACCCAGGGGTGCTAGGAGCTGGGGCCAGTTAAATAAGGTTCTCAGGGAAAGGGTGAAAAAGCTTTCTCAGAGGAGTAACAATTTGAGCGGCCTCCGAAGGGTTTGCAGAATTTTACCAGGAAGAATTTCCTGGAGGTGAGGAATTATATTATGTTGCCTAATATGAATGTAATTCTACTTCACATAAAAGCTTTTAGCTCAGTGCCTGCCATAGCGTCTGCTCGCATTATAGATAAGCCATTCAAATAGCATTGCTACTCATATTCATGCGTTTGTAAGTTTGCATCCAATTCCCCCATTTCTTCCCTGATGCTTATAATTACCCTGGACCCTTGACATTGACAAGAAATCAGACTCCCGATCTTAAAGTTGTCACACTGGCAAGCACTGTCTCCAGCAAAAATGCAAAGGAGCAGGATGGAAGTGACTTGGGAGCCACTGCCTTGGGCGTTTGATGGCAGTGTAGTGAGGACTCCTGGGTCATGCACGTGTGTCCGTTGCTCATCAGCCTTGTTTTCTCCTCACTTGAGCTGCTCCCTAGAGCCTGTAGTCGGAGACCCCGTTTCCCTTGTCTCCCCGGAGGACAGCCTGTGGTGGGCTCCTCTGGAGCCGCAGGTCTCAGCCAGGGCCGAAGCAGGCTCTCTGCCCTTTCATCTCCCTGCTTCTGCTTCACAGACTCGCAGTCATCAGGGCTGCGACTGTCCTCGTCTTCCCTGCCCTGCTTCGCACGGGCCGGCGGAATTCTCCTGAGACCACATTCTGAGGGTTCAGTGCTCCTCACCGGGGTCAGCTGGGCTCGCTCCCTAGCTGGGTTCCATGCGGACATTTTTTGCCTCATCAAAGATATGAAGTATTACAAGCCCTGCTCCTTTGGGTCACTTGCAATGAACCCAAACTGCATGCTAAACCCTTGAATGTCAAGAACTTTACAGGCTTGTCAGCCTTTCCTCCTCCAGAACGTAGCCTTGAAGACACCTAATGCTCCGCACTGCCTAGCACTCACCTACATATACACGCACACATTGGCACAAGTGCACACCTGCACATACAAGCACACACATGCATATACAACGCACATGGACATGCTTGCATGCACACACAGGCATGTGTATTCACCCGTGCACACATGAGCTCACACATGCATGTAGGCATATCATAAAACACAAGCACATGCATACACACAGTTCACTCACACATATGCTTGCACACAGACACTAGCAATCACATGTGAACATACATGCATGCATGTGGAACACAGGCATGCACACATCCACCACAACCCATGGGTGCATGCACACAAATTTACAACACCACACACACAAGGAACATGCATGCAATTACAACCATACATGCACAGACACAAAATGCTTGCATCCATATGCACACATAATGTGCATGTACAGGTATACACTCACACACATGTACATGCAGCACGCATGCATGAAAGACACACCCTTGCAGGCCCACGCACACACGCAGCACATGCACACGTACGGTAGGTCCTCGTACACAAGGTGCCCATGTGCAGGTAGGGCGCGGCAGGCCCAGGCGGGCCCAGGCGGGCGCAGCACTTTGCCAAGAACAAGTGAGGAGGAGGAAGGTAGACACATCATTCTTTCCCTCCAATTCAAGTGACTTCTCTTCCTTGGCAGCAACTTTTGTTTTGATATCTTCGCTATTTTTTTAGATCATGAAGACATGAAACTGGAACGAAAGTCCCACTTTCACAGATGGGGGATGAGATTTCTAGCAATGAATCTTCTTGGACGAGATGACACAACAACAGAGGAACTCGGAGGCCTGGCGGAGCTTTTGCTGAAGTGCAGAAGCCCAGCCCCAGGCCCCTGCAGGCAGCCCGCCCAGCGGGGGGAAGCACCCTGGACCAGAAAGAAGCCTTGCTCTTATTTCTTGCAGCTTTTGCTGTGGGCACTTGGTCCATTCACTCAGTGTCTCTGGTCCTTCCAGCTTTGACATTTGAAGGTTTGGGTATCCCCTTGTAACGCTGGAGAAATTGGGGAACTTGCCTGCAACCACTTAGAACGCAAGTGTTGTAGTTCCCGTCCAGGGTCTCTTGCTAGATACATGCAGGGCTCCCGAATTCGAACATGCATCCAGGTCACCCGGGGATCTTGTATAACATGCTGAGTTACAGTCAGGAGGTCAGCAGGGGTCCTGAGACTCTGTCTAATAAGCTCCCAGGTGATGCCGATGCTGCTGGCCAGCAACTAGGAAGGTCATGCACACTCTTCCACACTTTTTGAAAAGTTAGAGTGAACCAGGGCTGCATGATGAAAGGGCACCTGGTCAGAGCACGGGCCTGGGTTGCAGGCCAGGTCCCTGGTTGGGGGCATGTGAGAGGCAACGGATTATTGATGTTTTGATGTTTTTCTCTTTCTCCCTCTCTTCCCCACTCTAAAAATAAATAAGTAAAATCTTTTTGAAAAAAGGGAGAGTGAGCTGAGGTTGTCTGCCCTGTCTCCACTGTACCCCACACCCCTGGCTGGGACAGAGATGGTGCCATTTCTCAGGGCAGGTCTTCTCCCTTTGGCTCCAGAGCACCCCCAGTGACCCCACCTCCCTTTGCGGAGGCCCCACCCCCACCTCTGGCGCTGTGGGCGTCAGAACACCCACAGTTCACGGCCTCTGAGTTCCTGACTACCAGACGCCTGGGACGAGTCCCTCCTGCTGCCAGAGCCTCAGTTTACCCATCTGCATGAAGAGGGTTTGCTCTCACCCTTGGCTGCACTCTGGCAGAGGTTTTACCAAGTTCCCCGGTCCGGGTACAGCTCTCAAAGATTTTATTTAATTGGATGGGATGAGGCCCACACACGGGTGTTTTGAAAACACTGCCCAGGGGCCTCTGAGGGATGCCAAGGCTGAGAACTGCAGGTCAGATGCCCGCTCAGGGTCAGCTCGGCACTGCTCACAGACGTGCTGTGGTTGCGGGGCTCAGGACGCCACGGAAAGGCCTCGGAGGGTCTTGGCCCAGCCGTCAGACAGGGTCCCCCAGCCCCCGGGGAGAGGGCCCTTGCAGTGATGCTCAGGGTAACCACCCTGGCTTTGAGCTGAACTTTCTTTTCTGACTGGCACTTGATGCACATTTTAATTAAAGATTCAACCACACACATCAATCACCCGCAGACCTCCCCCACCAACGCGCCTTCCCACAGGAAAGGGGGGCGGCAGGGCGGGGAGAGGGGAGGGAGGGAGGGGAGGAGGGGAGAGCTGGTACAGGTGGCTGTTGTGCGCTGGGTAACTTGATGTCCAGGCCAAAGAGGGGGCGCAATTAGCTAGAGCCCCCTTGGCTGCCTCCCCACAGAGCCCCAAACAGAGCCTTGAAAAGATTTCCTTGAAGCTGGTGATGGCAAGGCTGTAGAGTCCTATGGTTTCCATAGCGACTGTCTCTTCCCGGGGCTGACAATGGGCTCTGTCACAGTAGGTGGGGGGCCTCTCAGTATCGGAGAGGCCCAACGCAGGATGGGGTCACCAGACCCATCTAATCGCTCAGTGATGCCTGCTGGTGGCTCAGGGCACACGTCTTTGGGCAAGGGGTGGAGACACCAGACCGGCAGCCGCCTGGCCAGCACCGGCCCCCTCCCGCCCCAGCCCCAGGATGGGAAAGCAGTCATTATTAGGATCGGGACAGTCTGCAGGTACCTGTCCCTGGTCAAAGGCAGGATAGCGAGGTGGCCCAGCTGGGGACCTGGAGCCAGGCCACCTGCTGCTCAGGAACCGTGTGAAGCTCGGTGCTTCAGTCTCAACACACGTGTGAAGGGCCGGTGGTGATAACACGGCCCTCTGCACCGGACTCTTCTGAGGATTTTGCGAGTTAATGAAGGGAAATCCTCACAATAGCACCTGGCACAGCGCAGCCTCTGGGTTCCTCAGAGCCAGTGAGACAATCTCTGGGGTCCAGGTTAGAAAGGCTCGGCCCTGGCTGGTAGCACAGTGGATAAGGCGCCGGCCTGCAAACCCAAAGGTTGCAGGTTCGATTCCCTAGCCAGGACACATAACCAGGTTGCAAGCCAGGTCTCCAGCCAGGTCTGTGGCTGGAGGCAGGTGAAAAGCAACCATACATGGATGTCTCTCTCCCTCTCTGCCTCTCTCCCTTCCCCTCCTTCTAGAAATAATGAAATAAAATTTTAAATTAAAAAAAAAAAAGAAAGAAAGGCTCTGCTAGGGCCCTGGGCTCCCCGGAGCCAGGGTACCAGGTGCGGGGCTTGGCCCGGAGACCTCTCGTTATCCGGGTGCGCAGAGCACACTAGAACCTCTGAGAGGAACTTTGGCTGTAGGACCCTCCGCAGCAGTGCCAGGGCTCAGCCAAGGTTAACCCATAGAAATCTGGCAGTGTTTGCCTGCAAGTCTTACTCAGCTTGAGTCCCCAGGGAGCTCTGGAAGTCAGAGCAGACTTTGGGGACCGCACGGGACTACTGTGTGGCAGTGCTGCCACCTCTGCTCCTGCGACACGCCCAGGCTGGGCACACGGCCAGGAGTGAGGTGGGGGCCCTGCTCTGTGCTGCTTCCTGGCCTGTGGGGAGGCAGACAGGTGTCCATTTGCCACACAAACACACCTGTAAGGAGAAGTGACAGTGACGGCCATGAGGAGTGGCCTGAGGGGTCGGAGAAGGCTTCTCATTCGAGCTGAGGTCTGAAAGAGGAGAAGTTCCAGGTGGAAGGGGGGCATGTTCCAGGTGAAAAAAAGCCCACGCAGGTGACAGGCCCCAGGGCCAGATTGGACACAGCCCCTTCAAGAATCTCAAGGGCAGGCAGGGCAGGGAGGGCAGGGAGGTGCCGGGGCAGGTGAGCTGGGCCCGGTGGGGCCAGGCAGGGCCAGGCCGGGCCCACAGGCGGTGCCATCCAGCTGGGCTGTGTGCCTTTATCAGCCTAAGCCAGGCTAATCATAGGTTTTAGCACCAGATGATTTCGGATTGGCAACGTACAAGACCCTCTCGCTGCCGTTGGGTGAGCAGACCGTCAGCCTCACAGCTGCTGCCAGCCAAGTCCACTGGACAGGCAGTGACCCTGGGGCCCAAGAAACTGGGCCACCTGTCAGGTCACGCGGCAGGCAAGTGACGGAGGCTGCACCCCGGCCCAGGTCTTCACACCCAAGTCTGGGTCCTTTCCACCCGCTGCCGCGCTCACTGCTCCCGCTTCGGCCCCGCTGCTGTGGTCCGCTCCCGACTCCCCACAAGGCCCGCCTGTGAGTCCGCGTTGGACAATGTCCTTTCCTAAAGTGAGAACCTTCATTCTTTGAAGATCCACCTGATTTTGAGAAGCAGCCAGAGGCCAGTGGCAGTTGAACTTGATAGGAGAAGGGGGTGATTATATCAGTCACCTATTGCCGTATAACCTGTGACCTCACAACCAAGGGGCATAAGGCGCTAATCAACATTCATTACGTCACCCAGGGTCTAAGGGTCGGGAATCCGGGAGCGGCCTCGCTGGGTGGTCCTGGTTCAGGGTGGCCGGGGCCATGGTTCCCTGAAGGCTGGACTGGGGCTGGAGGGTAACTTCCAGGGTGGCTCCCTCCCGTGGCTGACATTGGCGATGGGCTGGAAGCCTTGTCCTGGCCGCGGGAGCCCCTCCACGTGTGTCCACACAGCTGACAACCCCACTCTGTTGTGCAGCCTCAGAAAGGAAGGCAACTTGAGCTACAAGGTGGATGGATCTTGAGGACATTGTGCTGAGTCACAAAAAACCCAATGCTGTGTGATTAAGTACGAATGTACTTAATGCCACCTTAAAGTGGTTAAAATGACGCATTCTACATTATGTGTATTTTTGCCACTTTAAAAAAAATGGAAAAACAATCTCCCCAGGATCCCAACTCCAAGATGCTCCTGGCCACCAGGTCCTTGTTCTTGGGAGAAGCAGCAGCTGCACCTCCAAGGCAGGAAGCTCATGTTTACTGAGCATCTGGAACTTTCTGGGTAGGGGAGGACAATGGTGAGCCCAGCTGAGCCCCCAAATGAGAGGCAGCCATGATGGAGCCCAACAAGTGGGACAGTTGGACCTCAGTCAACGAACCAGGGGGAAAGGGCACATCGCAGCTCCAGGGAAGGCTCCTGGGGGCAGAGATGGGGGAGCATGAAGGCACCCTGGGGAGCAGCTGTTCAACTGAGGTTTGAAGGAGAGAAGCAGGTAAAAACAAAATGAGGAAAAGGAAACCCACTCCTCGCAGGTCCGCGCTGACTTTTTCAGGGACGTTGATAGAGAGATGACAGGTCAGGGGAGATACAGCCAGCAATAGCCACTGGACCCTGAGCATGGTGACAGTCATGGAGCAGTGGCCCTGCCACCCTGGGTCGTCTCCCTGGGAGGCGTCCCCAGCCAGCCAGCATGCGCGCTCAGCACCCTGGCGGCACGGCCGAGGGATGCACTGTTCGCCCACCAGTCACTGCCCTGCTCACTGGGTCCAGCCCCTCGGAGCTGCACCCACACAGCCTGCTGCCTTGGGGGACAGTGTCCTCTGTCTCTCCCAGGGCCTCTGGCCATCTCTTCGTTGCTCAGTTGTCCCCCTGGTACCTTGATCTGCTCCCTCTCTTGGGCTATACCTCTGTCTCCTCAGCTTGACAGCTTTCTGCGTGTGCCTCTGTGTCTTGGGTAGAGCTGTTGCACCTGTTAGGTTGTAAGGGGCAGAGCCTTTGGTATTTGTCAGTGCAGGGTGACCTGTTTTACCACATTGTGGCATTGTGGGGGAGGGTCTGAGAGGGAACAATGCCACCTGCCCATGGAGACCAGCAGCGGGCCCCTGCCATGGACATGCAACAAGAGGGAGAAATACAGGGATGTACACAAGTAGGTTTACAGCTGCAATACAAATAACACAGCCGTTGATAAACACTAATACAAGAATAAACACCGTTTCATGTACTCACAACTGTGAGTTGCTGCTGTAAGAAACTGCAATTAGGGGTCACTTGTTACGCAGCATAACCTGCTGAAAACTGATACAGGTTCCTTCGCGCATCGATGTGATTAGCTCTTAGCTCCAGAGGGAGGAACTCAGGTGTGGAGTTTCTTTAATCACCTTGTGACCCTCCCTTAAAAACCCTCCTCCTCCTCACCTAATGCAGAAGTCTCAGATGGGTGGGTCCTTTCTATGTGCAACTTGCAGATGCAACATTTTTATCGACCCAAGTTATCCACTCACTTGTTCACTCCTTGGCTTTTTGTTCTTTTATTCATTTTGCAAACATACCAGGTGCCCATCCACCTACATGTGAATCCAGAGGGTCACACAACCGTGGGTTTCTGAGCTGCTGCTTGGGCGAATCCTCTCCGGTGAACGTCAGAGGTGCACCTGCTCTGCCAGGCCGCAGGGGTGAGAAAGAAGTAGCCCCCTGGCCCCTGACTCTCAGGATATTATACTCAGGGTAGGAAAAGAGTCTGAAATGAGTAAACCACCATCAACAACACACACGCACACAACCCTCTTCATCTCAAATTCAAAACGCAGAAGCCCCGTCATGTTTAGTTGATGAGGCCGGGTAATTTCAGAAATTGAGGGATACTTATAGCATACACAAGAAGAGCATTTTTGCAGCAGATCCTTTTGTCAGGCTCGCAGGCGGCTAAAAACATCCCCAAAGCATGCTTTTTAGCTGTCTTCGCTGAGGCTCATTTTCGCAAACATCATTTTGAAAGTGGGCCGTAGTGGGCCTGGGTGGGAAACGTGTACTGGGGGTCCTAGAGGCCGTCACTTCCCTCCGAGACCTGTATCGGCAACGTGGGCTGTGCACACAACTGAGGCTGGGCCGGATGCCCTCTTACTGTTTTAAGGCTCTCAGGCTGAACCCGGAACTTCAAGAGCATGTTCTTGTCCGTCAGTTAAGTCCAAGTGGCCTGCTGCCCAGAGGAGTGATTCCAAAGGATGTTCCCTGTGTCCAGCCCAACGAGGCACGGCTGGGCTTGGGGGCCTCCTCCCCACTCCCCAAGCACAAGATCCCTAAACAGCTTCCATACCACCTCCAGCCTTTCCTTCTCTGACCTCATCTGCTTCTCCGTTCCCTGCCCCCACCCTCACTACACTCCGGCCCCAGGGTCATTTTGGGCTTTTTGAAAGTGCCACCAGGTTACAGCCTCAGGGCTTTGCCCCTGCCATGCCCTCTGTCCAGAATGCACCTGCCCCAGATGTCCCCAGGGCCCCCACCTGACTTTTTCAGGCTCCTGCTCAAATGCCATCAACCCCTGGTCCTCAAGAGGCCTCTCTCTGACTCTCTACCTCAAGAGCACCCGGCACTGCACACCTCTCCTCTGCTGGTCACCACCTGCTACACAGAGCCTGACTGCCCTTCCAGAATGTCAGCTTCCTAAGGTATGACCTTGATCATTGCTGCCTCAGCACCTAGAACCTGGCACACAGTAGGTGTGCAACAGGTATTTGTTGGAGGCATGAGCACATGAACAAATATGCAGGTAGAAGGAGGCCCCCCTCTGACACTGCCACACTCTCGAACCCCCAGTCTTCCCAGGGAGACCCCTAGCTTTGTAAGCCTGGGGTGCCCGCCCAGCCAGCAGGATGGGGAAGCCAGTGCAGCTCTTAGAGAACCAGTTGCACAAAGGGGACACAGAGGACGGGAGAAGGGGGCTCTACACTCAACTCCACAATGTCATAGACCATGTTGTCCTGAGTCACTTTCCTGATGTCAAAAACCTATGGCTTCTTCAGTCATGTAGGCCACCCAGCCCATGTCGGGCCTCTGGCCACTGCCTCTGCTAAACCCCTGTCTGCAACCAGATGCCAAAGGTTGTCACTTCTGTCTCAGACCAGGAGTCCCTTTCTGCCTCCAAAGGGGACTGGTAGGAAGGCTGTGACACTGTTTTACATACATGCTCCTTCTCCTGTCACCTTCACCACAACCCTGTGGGGTAGGAGTAACTGTCCCCATTTCATGGATGAGCAGAGTGAGGCCCAGAGAAGCGCAGACACTTTGTCCAGGTCACACTCAGCCAGGAAATGGCCCAGCAAAGCAGGTTCCATTTTCTAGTCTGCAAACAGGCACCTAAGGTTAGGGCTGCAGCTGGGGAGCTCTGGGGACCCAGAGGGAACACTGTCAGTCAGCAGGGAGCTCCGTTCCTCCCCCCTCCCACGGCACCTGCCACCTCCCGGTGTCACGTGGCACCTGGAGGGAGTGAAGCCTGTGGGGGTGTGTCCCCTGGGAGGCTGTGCAGGCAGCCCCAGGAGCTGCACCGTGTGGGTGGTGGCAGGGGGTGTGCACGTGTTTGGTGCAGGCACGTGCTCGCTCCCCCCACCCCCCACCCCCCACCCCCACTTCCTGAGGCTCCTGCAGACAGGGGGCTCCTGCAGAGAAGCCTCTGCTGTCAGAAACAGCAGGAAGCCTTGGAGACCAGCCAGGCCAGCTCCGCTCAAGAGCCCTGTGTGTCAGATTTTGGGCAGGCCTGGGGTGAGGTCAGGGTCCTTTTGGAAACACACCCTGAGCATGTCTGTTAAATGCAAGAGCGCCGGTGTTGGAGCACCTGGGTTATCATCCGGGCTGTCTCCCAGCTGGCTGACCCCAGACAAGTTCTTTGATGTCTCAGAACTCCCATTTCTGCATCTACTTTAAGATAAGATTTACGGAGCCCTTGTTTGGTGACAGGAGTGGTCCATTGTTCTGTGTTGGTACTTGCTGCTCCATCCAATTCAAGAAGCAAATATTTGTGTCATCTGATTTGTATCTGAGGGAACCAAGGCACAGAGTGGTTAGGTAACTTGCTCAAAATCACACAGCTGGGAAGCAACAGAGCCAGGATTTGATCCCAGATGACGAGGCCCCAGAGTTCCTAAGTTACACCATTGTTCCAGTCTAGGTCTACTGTCTACTGAAGATTAAAAGGAGACATGGGCCCTGGCTGGTGTGGCTCAGTGGGTTGAGCCCCAGCCTGTGAATCAAAGAGTCACCGGTTCAATTCCCAGTCAGGGCACATGCTTCGGTTGCAGGCCAAGTCCTCAATAGGGTACCTGCAAGAGGCAACCACCTGCTGATGTCTCTCTCCCTCTCTTTCTCCCTCCCTTCCTCTTTCTCTAAAAATAAATAAGTCTTTAAAAAAATGAGATATGGTATATTAAACACCGGGTTCAGGTTAGTGCTCCATAAATTATCATCAATAGTGACCATCTACTGGCCTGTTGAGAATCTGATGAAAGATCCAGCTCTTCCTGGTAGGTGACGCAGGTCCACACACAGCACTGCACACAACTTCCGGGTGTTCCTGCTCCCGAAGCCCACCTACCAGCCCACGTTGGGAACCCTTACTCAAGCCCAACCTGTCATTCCACACTAGGAAGGGAGAGAAAAGGGCATGCTGAGTGTGTTCACATCCTGTTCCTTCATTTGATTGTCCGAGGTGGGCATTACTGACCCATTGGGCTGATGAGAAGACTGAGGGAGACGCCATGGTCCCAGAGCAAGCTGGTGATAGATGCTCTCCTCTTCTCATGGAGTTCTTCCCTCATGGTGTGGTGACTGGCCCAGAGGCCAACGTAAGAAATGAAGTCATCAGGCCCTGGCTGGTAGCACAGTGGATAAGGCGCCGGCCTGCGAACCCAAACGTCGCAGGTTCGATTCCCCAGCCAGGGCACATAACCAGGTTGCAAACCAGGTCTCCAGTCAGGTCTGTGGCTGGAGGCAGGTGAAAAGCAGCCATACATGGATGTCTGTCTCCCTCTCTGCCTCTCTCCCTTCCCCTCTTTCTAAAAATAATGAAATAAAATCTTTAAAATAAAAAAATAAAGAAATGAAGTCATCAGGCTCATGTCCTGGTGTTGTACATACTCAGTAAAGGGTAGCTGGTGAGTGAGTGAGTGAAACGGAGTCACAAGTGGGCCCTCACTGGGCCAAGCCATGTCCAAGCCCAGGGACTTGGGGCTTCCCTGGCTCAGCTCCTCTCCTTTACTGTTCATCAGGAGGAGACCAGGAAAGAAATGGAAGAAGAGCTGAAGCTCATGTCCGAAGTCATGCTCATAACACCCTCATTTACAGGCAAAAAAAAAAAAAAAAAATCCCGGAGGCCCGGAGCCTGACCTGACACACACAGACACGTCAGGTGGTGGCCAGAGCTGGATATCAGGTCTCTGGGCGCCCAGGCCAGAGCTCAGGCAGTGGTGGTCAGAGGAACTGTCACTCATGGGAGCTGTGACTTTAGGCATACCGCATGACCCAATTTCCACACTTGCACAATGGTGACAGTATCTGCCTTGTAAAACTGCTTTTAGAATTAAGCAATTTGACAGTTTTCTAGTTGAAGCTGTCCGGCATGTTCCCCTTGTTTGTCAAAGGAGGGTGGATTGTTGTGAGGATGAAATGAGAATGTAGGCAGAGCACCTGACATAAAACAAGTGTTCAGTAAGTGGTAGCTATTACTATAAACATTATTATTACAGTGCTGAGTACACAAGACCTCCCTCTGTTGCATGAATAGGTGGGTGCACCAGGAGATTGGCTGATAAGTTGGTTGGCAGAGGAGTAGAGAGGGGGTGAGGGGTGGATGGAGGAGAAGAAGGTGGCCAGGGGATGGAAAGGTGGGGAGATTGGCAGGAGGATAGGTGGATGGAGGCATAGGCAGAGCAATGGATAGGCAGGAAGGTTTCTGGGCAGATGATAGGTGGATGAGGGAGTGTAATGGATGGATGGGTTGGATGGATGAGGGACTGGACCACAGTAATCAGACAGAGATGGATGGATGGATGGATGGGGTAATTGGGTAGAGGGTGAAAAGAGGAATGAATGAACCAGGGGGTAGGAAGACAGGGAGGTAGTGGATGGAAGACCAGAGTGGATGGATGGTGGATGCTCTTTCCCCTGGAACTGAAGCTGAGGAGCTGGTAGCAGGAGCTACAGAACTGACAAGAATATCCACAGGGCAGGGAAGAGAGAGAGGTCGGGAGCGTCTTGCTCCAACAGGGCAATCCTGGATGTGGGGCAGAAAGAGCTACCGTCTCCCACTGCCCGTGTTCAGATGAAGTCCTGAGGAGCAAGGTGCCTGGAAGGAGGGCCGGCACGGGCCCCATCTGCACGTGCACATGGGCTCCTCGATGCCAAGTGCAGTGGAAGGGCTACCTTAGCAGGGCACAGCCTCCACCAGACCTGGCAGAAGCCCCGCAGCCTGGAAGGGACCCTTAGCTGGAGAGGCCTTGGCAAAGGCAAACCAGAATGTGCCCCTGGGGACAACTTGGCTCCAGCTGGAAGTACAAGGCGTCCTGTTCACTGAGAGCGCTGCAGCAGGGGGGCCTGCTCTTGCGGGAGGGGCCCGGGCCTTTGTTGCTGACAGTGGAGGCACTGGGGGACTGCGGGCCAGCCCCCTCCCCTCCCCAGCCTCCTTCCCTCACCTGTAAGCGCAGCCCAATCACCTCCAAGGTTCCTGTGAGTGCTGAAACCTTGTGTCAGGCACAGGTTCCCGGGAGCATCACACAGAGCGGGTGAGGCACAGGGAGGGGCTGACCATGAGGACTCCTGGGGGGTGGCTCCCGCCTCCCTCATGTGGAAGCCGAAGTCCGCCTCACGGTCCCCGTGGCCTGTGGCTCTGCTCTAACCCACCACCTCCCTGCCTTCTCCTGCCACCGTCTAACCGCCTGCCCCACTCCAGCCACGCTGACCTCTCAGTGTCGCCTCAACGCGCCAGACAGCCGCCACCGCGCTCTGCCGGGCCAGCCCTCCCCCAGAGCATCATGTGGCCGCTCCTCCCGTCCTACGTGACCTGCCTCCATCGCACTCTTTGCCCCCACCCAGCATGCCCTGTCACCCCGCATGTACTACTTTCTGTTTTTTTAAAGGCTTTAGTCCTTTCTTTTTATTTTTTTTTAATTTTAAAAAATATTTCATTCATTATTTTTAGAGAGAAGGGCAGGGAGGAAGGAAGAAAGGGAGAGAAGCATCAAGTGTGGTTGCCTTTCACCTGCCTTCAGCTATGGACCTGGCTGGAGACCTGGCTTGCAATCTAGTTACGTGGCCCTGGCTGGGAATCGAACCAGTGACCTTTGGGTTCGCAGGCCAACACCTTAGCCACTGAGCCACCAGCCAGGGCTACTGTCTTTATTTTAAAAGATTTTATTTATTATTTTTAGAGAGAAGGCAAGGAAGAGAGGCAAAGAGGGAGAGAGACATCAATGTATGGTTGCTTTTCACCTGCCTCCAGCTGCAGACCTGGCTGGAGACCTGGTTTGCAACCTGGTTACGTGCCCTGGCTGGGAATGACTTTTGGGTTCACAGGCCGGTGCTTTATCAACTGTGCCACCAGCCAAGGCCTACTTTCCTTTTAAAATGTCTTTAAATTATTTATTTACTTATTTATTTGCTTTCAGAGGAGAACGCAGGGAGGAAAAGGAGAGGAAACATTGCTAGGTTGCCCCCACCCCCCAAACAGGGACCTGGACTGCAACCCAGGCATGTACCCTGACCTGAACCAGCAACCCTTTGGTCCACAGGCTGGCACTTAATCCACTGAGCCACACCAGCCGGGTCAGCATCTATGACTTTCTAATACACTCTTTAAGGTACTTATTTTTGTTTACTGGTTGTCTTTTTCAGGACCAGAATGTCAGTTCCGAGGGCAGGGGCTTTTGTGCTGGGTTCTGTGAAAATTAATAGGAAAATCTCAACTAAAATAGGAGTTGGGACAGCCCGTAGAGAAACTCCCTACCACCCATCGTCGACCAGCTCAGACAGGAAGAGACATACCTGGCATTCCCAACCAGAAGCTGTCTCCACTGACCACCCCTGCAGGAGGATTTTCTTCTTGCCCAGCAATAAGCCCAGCCAATAAAAAATTACACAGCAGCTCAGCCAACGAGAAGCCACGATCACCCTAAACTCCCACTTTCCTCTAATGATCTTCCTTCCTTCCCTCCATCCCTAATGATCTTATCCTGGCCTCCTTGTCCCACCCTTCTTTCTATAGAAATGTTTTGTTCTGTACAACTCCTCACAGTGTTTCTCTTCTTGCTAGATGAGATGCTGCCCTATTCATACATCATTTAATAAAGCCAATTAGAGACTCAAAATTTCTGAGTTGAATGTTTTTAACCGTTCCTGGCACCCAGTACCACACAGCATTATCTGCGTTATCCAACACCTGCAGACCTGCAGACCTGCAGGGTGATCACGTGGCGGGTATGCAGTAATGGGTGTTCCCCCATGCGCTGGGAGCAGGGCTCTCCCACTCACTCCCCAGGGTGCCCCCATGAGGTAGGCACAGTTATTATCTCCTAGTTTACTGAGAAGAGAGCAGAATCTGCGAGAGGGATTTTGCTCAGGCCCCACAGCAAAATGGGGACCAGAACATGCCAGAGTCAGCTCTGGGGGTCATCCCAAGAGAGCTCATGGAGTTAGCAGAGTCCCCAGTGCTGCCACCATGGGACCTTGACTGGGCCTCTGAGTCTTGGTCTCTTCATCTGTAAAATGGGACAGTAGCAGCCTCACCTTGGCAGAGCTGTTGTAAGGATTGAGGGTATCAGTAGGGGGAGTGCTTTGTGCAACAAACGTGCCTGGGTGGGGAGAGTCATGGTCCCCCAGATAAACCCAGGGCCTCAGGCCTGGATTAGGATAATCCAGGATAATGCTTGGGATCAGGATCAAGTCCCTGCTTTCTAAGAGGTTCTTTGCTCCCAGCTCCGCTAGACCCTGCCTCTAGGGGACTTCTCACAGCTGTCCTGGACAGGGCCCTGGGATCCCAGGAGCAAGGGGTGGGGACGGGAAGGCCTTATTGCTTTCCCAGGCTGAAGGCCACCAAGGAGTTGCTCTTTAATTCCTCCACCACAGCTGGGCTGCTCCCGCAGTGGCTTTCCCAGACCCCGATGGCCCGTCTGCTGGGGATAATTCTGGAGGAGCCAGCTCAGAGGGGGAGGGGCGGGCCTGGAGAAGTAGAGCACTCAGGTTCCAGCAGGCGCACATCCGGTCAGCTTGGGGCTGGGGTTGCATTTCTCTTGGGCAGCTCCAAGTCTTGGGTTTCCTCACCTAGGAACTGAGATTGGACTGGGTGATCTCACCCACCCAGCCTGGCGCTGGCGTCCAGAACCGCTCCCTCCCCCCAACTCGCCTCTGTGGGGTGCCGGCAAATGGTTCCCTAACTCCTGCCTCAGCCTGCACGCGTGTGACATGGCCTGGCTGGGTGGGAAGACCCCGGAAATCCTTTCCTCCTCTGCCATCCTTTTACATCTGGGAGAGCAACCAGGCATGAGGCTGGGGAGAGCATTTGGTGAGCTCCAACTGTGTGCCAGGGGCTCACTTGTCTGTGTCAGCTTCCTATGGGCGCTGCAACAGGTCACCACCACCTTGGTGGCCTAACAACACAACACTCATTGATGACCTGGTGGTAGAAGCCCGGAACCAGGGCGGCTGGGTGAAAGGTGTCCGCAGGGCCGGCTCCTTCTGGAAGCTCTAGGGGAGAATCCTCTCCGTGCCTTTTCTAGAATGGATGCTGTCTTCATCTCACCAATCTCCCTCCCCGGCCTCCGTCCCATCTGCCGCCTCCCACTCCGCCTCCCGTCTCCCTCCGAGAAGAACCCTTGTGATGACAGCGGGCTCCTCGGATAATCCAGGATAATGCTCCTATCTTGAGATCCTTAACTCAATCGCAGCGGCCAAGTTCCCTGTGCCAAGGGAGCGTTCTGGGCAGTGGAATGCGGGCGGCTTTGGAGGCCAGTCTTCAAGTTCCTGCATCTGTCGGCGCAGCAGCGACTTGGAGCGCAGCGTTAACCCTTTAACCCGGCTTCTTCTTCTTCTTCTTCTCCTTTAAGATTTTATTTATTATTTTTAGAGAGAGGGGATGGGAAAGAGGAGAGAGGGAGAGAAACATCAATGTGAGGTTGCCTTTCGCCTGCCTCCAGCTACGGACCTGGCTGGAGAAGACCTGGCTTGCAACCTGGTTATGTGCCCTGGCTGGGAATCGAACCAGCGACCTTTGGGTTCACAGGCTGCGCCTTATCTACTGAGCCACCAGACAGGGCTTCATTAACCAGC
The DNA here is from genome assembly GCA_004026585.1 of Noctilio leporinus. Classification (NCBI taxonomy): domain Eukaryota; kingdom Metazoa; phylum Chordata; class Mammalia; order Chiroptera; family Noctilionidae; genus Noctilio; species Noctilio leporinus. The sequence continues at coordinate 270,269 of PVIW01001557.1, forward strand.
TCTGACCCCGCCGCTGCGCCGTCTGCACAGGGACCTGCCCTCTGGGCCTGTCACCTCACCTGCGACACAGGGACGAGGAACAGCACAGGAAAAGCGCGCAAACCGTGCCGCCACCGTTGCTGCGGGAACGTGAACAGTAACCGCAGCGAAAATGGTGGTAACGGCAACGCTTGTTTACCGAGCACGTGCTGCGCGCCGAGCTGAACGTGGAGTTCCCGGAGGCGAGGGAAATAGCCCGGCCTCGGCGCTGGGAGAAAAGACAGCAGAGCCAAGCAGACAGACTTGGAGGAAAGGCAGAACCACGAATAGTCCACTGCCGCAGAGGCGCGGGGAGACCAGGGTGGCGGCCGCGGTTCACGCCCAGGTCTGCCTGGCTCCCAAGTCCTTGGTTCCCCGCCGCTCCTGTCCCGCAGGGTAGCCGAGGCCAGCATAGGGCTGGGACGCGCGCCCGCGCTTTCCCCGCGGGGCACCGCAGCCGCGAGGCCGCCCAGGGACAGGCGGCGCTGCGGGCCTGCCGCCCGGGCCGGGACACACGGCAGACGTTACCCGCCCGGGGCTCTTGCGTCCCCCAGGCCCGGGAGGAGAGGCCGGTAACCCTGGTCCTCCGACCGAGCGCCTGTCTGCGGTCGCCTGGGAGCGCACTGCGGCGCAGGGCCGGCGTGGAGCCTGCGGGTTCCCATGTGCGGGGTCCCGCCGCCTGTCCGCGGTGCCCGCGCGCGCACTGCCCGCCCGCTGGCCTTGCACGACGGGGACAGCGTGGCGCGGAGGTGTCGCCGCAGGGCGGCTTCCTCCCGCGAATACGCGGCCTGCGGGCGCCACCCAGTGGCTGTCGGCGGGCCTGCCTCTGTCCCGGGAGCCCGCGGCCGGGCAAAGGGAACCCTAGCGACCCAGGGAACGGCCTCCTTCTCCTCCCCGCTGCGTCCTTGCAGCAAAGCCATGACGCTGAGCTAAACGTGGGGGACAGCACCAGCTTCTTGTGCGGCGGAAACCGGGGCCCAGGCAGAGCGCGACACGCGCAGCCGTCGGAGGCAGCCAGGTGGCTGCGGGGCTGAGCCGGGCAGCGTCGGCCTCGGCGGCGGGCGCGGGCAGTGACGCGGGCAGAGGGCGAGGGTCTCGCCTGGGCTCCCATCTCGTGCCCGAGGCCAGGTGAGGCCCCCAGGACGCCTGTCCCCCCACTTCAGCTCCACCCAGGCGCAGGACCCCAGGTCACTCGTGGGTAGGTCGTGGAAGCCCAGAGCGGGGGCCGGGGCGTTGCGGGAGATGCCGCTCTGCCTACGGCAGGGACTAGGACCCGGGCGGAGAGCGGGTGTGGCCCGTAGGAGCTGGTGATGGCGGGGTTCCTGAGGACGGAGAAGGGAGGCTGGGAAGAGAGACTGGGTTCTCTTGGCAGAAGTGATAACCACAGCTCTTCCCATAGAGGTGTCACTATTCTAATGGACCAATATGGCTGGAGAAACCCCATGACTCTTAGTGACACACGTGGTTAGAAAAATGCCATGATTCATAGGGACTGTGATAGCTGAAGAAAGCCCGTGATTCTCTTTTATTTTAAGACTGTATTTATTTCTTTGAGAAGGAAAGGGGAAAAGGAGGAGGGGATGAACCCCCAGCTCGGCCCTGTGCCCCCAGTGGCAGTGGAACCGGCCACCTTTTGTTTCGCTGGACGATGCCCAACCAACTGAGCCCCACGAGTCGGGGCATGAAATCACCGACCACCGGCTCTGTGCCTGTCGTGTGAGGGGCGCTGAGGACCCCGAGACAACCCAGATCTGGTTCCTGCTCTGTGAGAGCCCCCGGCCCACAGGGCAGACAGACGACCAGAGGATCAGGGTAGCCCGACCTGCGAGGCGCGGGCGCAGCGGGGCTCCATAGCCACACGGTTGGCTGACGACGCTGACCAAGGAGAGCGTCCAGCGTTTGCCGCCTGCCCGCCCCGTGCCAGGCTCTACTGGAAGCACGTCCCATGGGTTAGCTGCTGTAGTGCCATCTTGACCCTCGCTTCTAAATGTGCGACTTGGAGCAAATGACTTAACCTCTCTGGTCCTCGAGATTCTTACCTGCGGCATGAAAGCCCCAACAGCCAGCTGGAGAGGTGGTGGGGGCTCCGGGTGGATGGTGTGTGAGTGCGTGTGAGGGTGATGTGAGTGCAGAGTGTAAAACGCAGCACTGCAAGCATCAGGAGGGACAATCTAGGAAGCAGCCAGGGCAGGGTCGGGGGAAGCCGTCTTCGGGACGAGGTGCTGGCATGGGGCCGCAGGGTGAAACCAGCTGCCCAGCGACGGGCAGCAGGAAGGGTGCTGGAGGTCAAGGGAACAGTGGCCACATGGGGAGGACGGGAGGGGCCCCAGCAGCCAGCGTGTACCCACCCTCCGTATGGGGGAGCAGCCCTGGGAAAGGGCCCGCCGGCTCCCCTCCAGCCTTCAGGTGCCTCTGGCCTCGTGCGAATTCTGCGCCCGACACGCCCTGCGCTGCGAACTCCTGTCCCGCGGGGGTTGCGTGAGATAATGTGGGTTGTTGGAAGCCACTGAAGTTTTGGACTACTTTGTTGTGAAGCCTTAGATAAGTGGGTTCGGTGCTTATTAAATATCTGTACGCGCAGGCGGGTAGCGGGATGGTGAATGACTCCGGCTCCCACTCACCACTCCTGTCTCTGTCATGGACACGGTGCTGGAGAGGTGTTGCTTCGTAGTAATTGTCACAGCAGCGCTATGAGATGGCTGCTACCCTGCCCATTTTGGGGATAAGGCCTAGGCACAGCGAGGTTGCATGAGACCCGAGCGTCACGCTGGCAGAACCGGGGCTCCACCCTGGCACTTTTGGGGGGGGGTCCCTGTCCCAGTCCAGTCCCTCCTCACCAGCTCACTGGGCACCAGGAAAGGGTCCCTCCCAGAGACCTTGAGGTCCTGTAGGACTGACCCTGGAGCTGAGTGGACGTAGGTGGCAGAGGGAGAGGGTGCCAGAGCTCATGGCCCAGAGCCTATTCCTCTTGTCCGGCTGCTGGGAGCACTGCCCTGTCCCCTCCTTTTAGGTGCCAGCTGGACGAGACAGGGTGAGGGGGCAGATTCTGTCAAGTCACCCCGGTGGAACCAAGTCTCCGTGGGGGTGGGGGTGGGGTGGGGTCAGAGAGCTCAGATTCTAGTCAGCTTGTCACCACTAGGCTCAGCCAAACCACTCAGGTTACACGGTGCAGGGCGCTGGCTGGGCTCACAGGGACCTCAGGAGCTCCGTTCCCTGGATTCGAAACAATGTGGTGGGGGCAGAGCTAAAAATAGCCATGGCAAACCACCAGCACCCTCACCGTCTAAGAAAAGGTGGCTGAAAGGGTCTATGGACGTCTCCAGAGTGCCCAGTACGTTTCTGCCCACACTGTCGTAGGACAGGAACTGGCTGGCACCAAGCCGAGCCCCTTGGGAGAGGTGTGGGGTCGATCCAAGGGCCTGGGCCCTGGCCGCCGGGGTCCAAGTCAGGCCCTACCTGCCACATTCACTGTGTGACCTAAAGCAAGTTCCTCAACCTCTCTGTGCCTCTGTAAAGCTCATGTGAAAACATTGGTGGTGAGGATAGCACCTGCTCCCCAGGGATGAGCGAGCCTGGTGCTCCTGTGTCCCGGAACTATCGGTTCACCCGGAGTCTTTGCAAGGACCTTAACAGGTGGCTGTTGTGACCGCCATTTACAGATGAAGGAGCTGAGGTTATGGCTCCCTTGGGGTCCACACAGACTGTTCTTGTCCTTATTCCTTGTTGAGATTTTAGGGCCTTCCCCTTTGGGTGACACTGCTAAAGGCAGTCATTGCTGTTAAGCAAATAGAATGGGTTTTGAGGGTGGGTAGTGAGAGTCCCATCATTCCAGAGGTATGCAAGCACAGCCTGAGCATGGTAAGGGCCTTCAAAGGTTGGATTGGAACTTCAGGTTGAGTGCCATTTAAGGTTCCTTTCTGCCCCTGGATGCGAGGGTTCATCACTTTCCTCTCCTAGAAGACAAAGAAGATATGAGGGTGATTAGGCTTATTTTTGTTTTTTTTTAATCCTCACCTGAAGACATGCCCATTGATTTTAGAACAAAGGGAAGGGAGGGAGAGAAGCATCAACGTGAGAGAGAAACATAGGTCGGTTGCCTCTCGCACACGCCCTGACCAGGGACCAAACCCCCAGCCTAGGAATGTGCCCTGCCTGGGAACCAAACCCGTGACCTTTTGGTTTATGGGATGATTCTCCAGCCAGCGGAGCCACGCCAGCTAGTGGGGGAACCTGAGCCCTGGAGCCAGGCCTTTCCCCAATGTCACATATCCGGCTCAGGGCGACTCCAGTCGGGACCTTAGTCACGGTAGGGGGCGCCCAGTCAGCCCCCCTTACCCTCCACCAGGCCTTGTGGGGGTCAAAGGTAGGGGGGCTCCTGCCTCCGAATGATGAGAAGGCACACGGTGGAATGAAGACGCAGGACCTTGGACAAGCAGGGGCAATCCTAGAGTGGGGCGGGGGGTTCCGTGTGCAGGCCACCAAAATTTCGGACCTTGCACTCCTTTGGTCCAATTGCATCATTGGGCAGATGAGAACCCAGAGAGGAGAGTCTCCTGTCCCAGTCCTGTTGTATTAATGTCATTCAGGGCACAGGGCTGCCGAGAAAGCAGGGGGAGGGGAAGGGCTGCGCTGGGGGAAGCCTGGTGCCCCAGCCACGGGGGATAGTTCAGACTGGGGAGCAGGACTGGGTTCGGGTCTCCCTGCCTCACTCAGCGGCACTCCCGCTCCTGCACCAGCCAACAGAGGAGCCTCACTTCCCCGGGAGTCAGGATACGCTGAGCCCTGTTCCCGGTGTTCTGCATGGATTATCATTTATCCTACCCGGTCCTGGGGGGCGGGACTGGGGTATCATCGCCTCATTTCTTCGGAAGAGGAAGCTGTGGCCGGAGAGGTTCCCTTCCTTGAGGCCACAGAGCCTGCTGAGTCCCAGGTCTTTGTCCCAGGTCACTCTGGCTCCAGTGGCCTCCTTCTGAGGGGTGAGGATGGACCCTCCTTTCCTCCGAGTCCCTCCCATCTGACCGTCAGGGGGAGACTCACACACCCTCAGCTCCTGCTCAGGACGGGGCCAGCTGACACGGCAGCCACCATCCATTTTAGACCCGTCCCCCCCCCCCAAACACCCTGTCCCCCTTCGCAGTCACTTCCCCACCCTGCTGCCCTAGTCAACCACCAATCTATTTTCTGTCTCTGTGGATTTGCCTCTTCTGGATGGTTCCATAAATAGAATCACATGATACATGGCACCTCTTTTTGAAGCTTCATCTTTTGCAGTTACAATGGTGGTCTTTCCATTTTGCAGGTGAGGGAATGCAGCTCAGAGTGGTCAAGTAACTTTCCCAAAGTCATCCAGCTTGGGCATGGTGGACCAATTCGGATTATGTCAGGCTGGCTCCCGTCCCCCTCTTCGGCCTGGAACCCGAAGTTGCCCCACAGCTTCAGGGGCCTGAAGCAGGGGGAATTTAAGGGGTGGGAGGAAGGCCGAGAGTAGGGGGAGAGTGTGGGTGCAAAGCACTCGGGGAGGCACTGGGTTCTGTCACCAGATACCAGGATCCCTGGGAGGAAAGGAAATAAGCAGGGCAGGTGGTGGGGACAGGTGGGGGCAGGTGCTAGGGCAGGCAGATGAGGGAGGGGTGGCTGAATGTCCCCTGGGGGCAGCTTTCCGGGGCTTTCTGCCCTTCCGGCTGATTGGCTCCTTCACATCTCCTGACTCCCCACCCGGCCTCTCCCTCCGGGAATAGCCTTCTTCCCTCCGGGTCCCAGACCCTGGCTAGGATGACTCAGCCCGAGCAGGGAGCTGGCTGTCCCTCCCCACCTCCTCCACCCCCACACCTGTCCCTATTTGCCGGAAGCTCCCAGGATGTAATTACCACCAACCTCCGGGGCCAGCGTCCAAGGGTGGGCAGCTGTGACCCTGACTGTGTCCTCTGGGTCAGCCTTTCATTAGGGGGCACCCCCACCCCTTACTGGCAGGCCCCCTTTGGATGAGCAGAACCTCAGGTCCTCTCTCAATGTTCTTTGCGTTTTTTGAAGTGGGTTCCATATCTTGAGCAAAAGAAATCAAATTTTAGAATGTGCTTTTTTAGATTATTCTCAGCTTTGGATTCCAACCCAACCCATCCCACCAGCCCCTTGGGAACCATTGACTAAATGAACCCCTGACACACGTAAAAAGTGTCCCCTCTGATGGGTGGGGAAACTGAGGATCAGAGAGGGAAAGGGACTTCCCTAGGATCACTCTGCTGCAAAGGGGCAGGCTGGTGGTGTGCCTGTGTCCTGGCTCCCAGCACCATGGCTCAATTCTGAATGTGAGGTTGGGGACCCCGCCTGCCAGTATGGGGCCACGGGACCCTCAACTTGATTCACTTCCCCGTCCACTAAGTCATTTAGAGCCAGGCAGTCTGTAAACCTCGTGCTCTGTGACTTGGGGCAAGTTGGTTAACCAACCTCTTTGAGCCTCAGTCTCCTCATCTATGAAATGGGTGTAAAAAGAATAGCCCCCCTTGCCTCATAGGGCTGCAGTGAAGATTGAATGAGCTAATATGGGGGCTCACGTTGAGTGCTTGATGAACCACTGTGAGCTAGCACTGTTATTATGTGGGTGAGCGCATTCTGTGGGCAGAGCTCAACACTGCCCCTCCCCCAACCCCAAGAAGCTCCCAGTGAAGTGCAGGGGACAGTGAAGAAAATAGGGTATTATGACCCGGAGAGGTGAGGCCTGGGATGAGGTTTCTCCGTAACTGGGACGTGGCCTAGCCTGGGGGTCCCTAGGGGAGTTCATGTGTTATGGAGGAGTGTCAGCTGCGAGTCAGAGGCCTAGGTTCTGGCTCCAGTTCCGCTGTCCTGTGACCTTGGGCGGGTCACCTGCCCCGTCTGGGTTGTGAGTTCTTGCTCTGCCCGTGGAAGTGCTGGGCTGTCCGCAGGGGCCTGGGCAGCAGGACCGCAGGAGGTCAGCCTGACTCCCAGGCTATTTTTATGGGACTGTGGGCAGCCAGGCCGCACGTCTTGGGATCAGAACCTGCAGGTGCAAGGAGCCTGAAGGTCGCGCAGCCTGACCCCTCCCGGGTCTCGGGCCAGCTGCTCCCTCACCAGCCTCCTAGGGCCTGTGCAACCCGAGGTGGGGGTGTAGCTGGACCCCACTCTGAGCCTCGCTTCCCTGCACCCCGCGCTTATAAACATTTTTATTTCAGGCTGTTTACAAAGTCCCTGAAGGGTTATGGGATTGGAGGTGGGGAGAGGAAGACGGTGGAGCTGCTTCCAAGTGGCAGAGATAAAGAGACGCGGAGACAGGCTGAGAGAGAACAGAGACGGAGGGGAAGGACGGATGAAACCAGGCACGATGACAGTAACAACGTGAAGAGAGATGAAGTCAGATACAAGGAGGCAAGGAAAGAAAACCAGAAACGGACTTAAAGAGAAGGAGGGGAAGACACAGAAAAAGAAACAAGAGAGACCAGATGGAGACAGGAAGACAGAGGGCAGAGGTGGCTTCCTCAGGGCCAGGCCTGGGGACCTGACTAAGGCTTGTGTTCTCTGAGCCCCACGTTCCTCCTCTGTGAAACCCACCCTGAGCTGAGGGGCCCCGAGGGCACCCTGGACACTGGCGTTGAGACCTTGCGGCGTGGGGCATGGTGGGGAGGACAGGACAGGCCCCTGGGTGCTGAGTGCCGCTGGCTGGTCTCCGCCGCTGCCTCCTGTGTCTGCAGACACACATGCCGTGTCGTTCTTGGCTGTCCCATCGACGGCCTCCTCTGCTTCACCCCTTTCTGGCCCTCGGTGCTCTGGGGACAAGGACGGAAGTGACCCAGCCACACACAGGCACTTCTCACAAGGCCGGGGACCCTCTCAGCAAAGGGCAGGGCTCCCTCCTCCCCGCTTCCTCAGCGAGAAACTGCACCTGGGACCCTGTCACTAAGGACAGACCTGAATCCAGGGCCACAGGGCTCTGCTTGTGGCAGAGCTCCCACACGCTCGAGTTACGGCTGATGGTGGAGAGCGCCATCAGGAGCTAATCTGTGGACTCCGCATGAAGGCCTTCTGGGGTAAATAATAAGAAATCGTTAGGACTTTTATCCTACAGATGAGGGGACCGAGGCACAGGGTGGTGGCATGACTTGCCCTGAATTGCAACGCCACCCTGAGCTCCTGCACCGATGGTGACAGGTGTGTCCCACCGACCACTGTCCTACCCTCACGCATGGGTCTGTCCAGGGGTGACGGCTTACCCTCACAGCGAGTCCCCATGTGCCAGCGCCAAGCCAAGGGCTTTGTCATCACAGAGTTCCCTGCCTGGTAGCCCATCTTCCTTGCCTAAGAGTCCATGTTGGTTTGGGGGCGGTTCACCTCCGAGGAAGACAACTCAGCCCCAGCCCCGGAGGTGAGTTAGTGGCTCTCAGCCCTCGTGGTGGCCCTGCCCCACGGTTGGCACAGCCCACGGTTGGCGCAGATGTGGACAGGCAGTCAAGTCCTGGAGAACGGGGGCTGGGAGGGAATCTGTCGGAGAGCGGAGGGGGAGGGCTTCTAGGAAGTTCTTGCTTTCACACGGGGACACGAAGCAGGGACTAGCCTCTTCCTGCGTTTGGATGTTGGGCGAGGGTGCGATGCTGTAGCAGCCGTTGTGTAGCCTTGAGGGGAAGCTGCGTGGTAGAGAAGCAGACCTACAGCCCAGTGTGTGGCCCTGGGCCAGCATCCCCTCACTGGGCGCTGTCAACCCCGAGCACCACGAGGGGTCATCTCGACGTTTTGAACTGCTCTGTTGTAAACCAGTACATTTTCAGGGCTTTATTGTGCAGCAAGAGAAGTCAGATATTCTATGAAATAAATGCACGAGGTACGTAACTAGGTACTTTTTTAAAAAAGAGCAGCAGTTGTGTTAAAGAGTCCCAGGGTCTCCCTCGAGGGGCAGTGACCTCAGGTGCCCTGGAGTGGCTCACCTCTGCTCCAGACACTGCGTCCCACAGCCACTGCCACGTAAGGCGAGAGGTGAGGTATGAGTGGCCTGGATCCAGCCAACCCAGTAGCCTCTGGAATATCACCCGGCGCTTAGGATCCTCGCCAGCCCAGCCTGTAGACACTTAGTGGGGGATTTGGTCACTTGTCTTCAACTGGCAGCTTAGCGGGTCTCGCCTGGAGAATGTCATCGAATGTCATCAGCACCCACAGGGTGCCGGCAGAATGGAGGGCAGGCCTGACTCCAGGACACAGGTTGCCCGACGAGGACGTGCCAGCCTGCCCTGAAAAGGTATTGACATCACCACCGCGTGGCCGGTGGCTCCTGCCCGGCCTTCCCCACCCAGTGCTCCCAGGTGTCCTTGCTGCCTCTTCCTGTACCTAGTAGACACTTCTCTCTCTCTCTCTCCCTCTCCCTCTGGATCGCAAATTGCCTAAAGGTGGAGGTTCGTTGTCTCATGCATCTTGTTTCTTCTTGTCTAACAGAGGCATTTGATACATGTTGCTGAGTGAGTGGCAGCCAGCAGGCGTGCAGTCCATTCTTGGTTGTGACTGGTGATGGGGAGCTCACTTCCCCCCCAGGCAACCCTTTCCATGTTTACAGCTCTAACCACTGAGATGGCACAAAACGTATGAGTGGGGGACACCCTGTCCCTCCCCTGGACCTGGCTGAAGGCCATCTTTTGATTATTTACCTACTTTATGCCTTCTTTTCATCTTCCTAAAAAAAGAAAGGCAATCAAAAAAAATTTTTTTTAATTTAAATTGCAGTGGACATTCAATATTATATTAGTTTCCGGTGTATAGCATAGTGGTTAGACATGTATACAAGTTATGAGGTGCCAGTGCCCGCCTGGCCCCACACTGTTATTGCTACATTATTGACTACCTCCCCCGTGTGGCACTTGACAGCCCTGTGGCTATTTTCTAACTGCCAGTTTGTACTGCTGAATCCCCTCGCCGTTTTCACCCATTCCCTCCAACCTCCTCCTGTGTGGCGACCACCAGTCTGTGCTCTCTGAGTTGCTTGTGTTTTGTTTCATCACTTATTTTGTTTTTTAGATTCCACGTATCAGTGAAATCATACGGTATTTATCTTTCTCTGTGAGGCTTACTTCACTTACCCCAACACTCTCTAGGTCCGTTCATGTTGTTGCAGATGTTAAGATTTCATTCTTTTTTTATGGCTGAAAATCTAGCTTAGGACCAGCCTGCACCCTTTCAGAAGTGAAGTTATTATCTATCATGTGACTGTCACGGATATTCTTCCTTCTACCACCCTGCCTCCTATTCTGTTTGAATGCCAGGACAGGAGCTGGCACCAACGCAGAACCCCCAGGGTCAGCAATTAGCAACAGCAGGTACCACCGCCTTCTTTATAACAAATATTTGGTAACATCCCTTTGAGAGCCTGAAGTGAAGCTCATTGATGCTATAACCTTCCCACATCCACAATTTTAAACACTCAGTATCATAGCCTAACTGTAACAGGTATAAAGATAAACCAAGTTGTTTTTTTTTTAAAATTCTCACCCAAGACTATGTTTATTGATTTGGGAGAGAGAGAGAGAGAAACAATGATGTGAGATAGAGACATTGATTGGCTACGCCCTGTACGCACCCCAACTGGGACTGAAACCCAGCCTAGGTATGTGCCCTGCCTAGGAATTGAACCAGCAACCCTTTGGTGTAGGAGATGATGCTCCAACCAACTGAGCCACCTGGCCAGGGCAAAGTGTTTTTAATAATAAAGTGTTTTCCAATATTTATATGCTGGTGTGTGACGGTACTAGAGGAGATGGGAGGTGGTTGGAGTCTTGCACCTGTTCATAGAATCACCGCTATGCCATGCTTACCTGCACACGTGTTGAGTCTGTGACCGCATAGCTAGGACAGGCTAGGTTTTGCTGCAATAACAAATACCCCAGGCATCGCACCACTCCACAGTGCTTTCCTTACCCGCATTTCCTGTTCAGTGTGGGGATTGGGGGTTTTTCTCTTTCTAAAGAGACCCAGCTGGGTCACAGAGGTGCCATCTACACCTGCATGGTCATGTTCAATGCTCCTAAGACTTCTACTGGAAATAAAAGACATATCCACTCCCATTTCACTGGACCATATAAGCAATAATCCTGCACCTAACTTCAAAGGGTTAGGAGGAATGCCCTCCTACTATGTACCTGAAAGGAGAAGACACCTAGAGTGATTGCCACAGCCCCTGAAATTTCATGGTGGCACTGCCTTAGGGTGGATTGGTGCCATTTTCTAAAATGGTGAACAAGCCTTGGTAAAGTTCCCAATAAAATTTCCCCACCAATTATTCAATGTATTTTTAAAGAGTTCAAAGGTAATGTATTTAGGCCCAAGCTGGTAGCTCAGTGGATAGGTGCTAGCCTGTGAACCCAAAGGTTGCTGGTTCAATTCCCAGCCAGGGCACATAACCAGGTTGCAAGCCAGGTCTCCAGCTAGGTCCGTAGGTGGAGGCAAATGAAAGGCAACCATACATTGGTGTTTTTCTCCCTTTCTTCCTCCCTCCTTGTTCCTCTCTCTAAAAATAATGAATAAAATCTTTAAAAAGGCTAATATATTTATAAATAAAAACTATAAACTCTAGAGTTAAGGTCAAGAACGTGGGATAAAACCTTCACTATGTGTGTTTTTCCTACATATTAGAACACCTACCATCCCTTCTACCCCTCCCCTCACTAAGTGTCAGTCTGTCACTGGAACAAAATGCAAAAACCAGGTGTCTCCTCAGGGGACAATACAACCCCAATGAGGGCCACCAATTTTGACTTGTGGTTGCAGCAAACCTGCTGCAGCAGGATAGCCCCACTTGGCTTATTTCTGGTGAAATATCATACAGAGCTCCAACTACACATCGGCTGAAAGTGCCACCACTCTGGTTGAAGCTGGGATGCCCATCCTGTCCGACCTCCATGCCAAGTGCTCCCCCCATTTATCAGAAGGACCTGGAGGCCCTCAAAACTGAGGCTCCAAATAATCCAGTTTTCTAATGCACTAGGCCCACAGAATTATCCCTGCTCTCTGAAGCATATGGGGAGGGTGGGCCCGTCTGCCCTCTGAGTGTTTGAATCTGATAAGTTGTGTGCAAACTAGATGAGGCAGTTGAAAGCTCCAGGCATCGTGGGGGGCGGCGGGGGTTGGGGGAGGCTGGAGCCCAAGTTTGAAGAGCTTGCGACAGTCAAGACGTTCGTTTCCAATGGGAAACTGGCCTCCTCTGCTGAGCAGAAATAATGTCAGCGAAGCCCCTGCTCTTCTAAATGTGTTAACGCACAGGTTCAATATTTTGTTTCTATTTCCGTATGACATGCCAGCACGGAAAGACTTTTTGTATTCATGGGGAATCTGGCCGGGCAAAGGCCACAGAATCGATGTGGGTCAACACGGAAGGTTTTGTGGCTATTTTGTAAAAAAGTTGCACCTGTGCCCTATTTGGGGTCACTGAACAAGTGGAGAGAGCCAGAGAGGACGCACGGCACACAGTGGAACAGTAAACGAGTCATTCTGTAAATTACCAATGAAATGGCAGACCTGTGTGCATGTTTATGACATACTCTGTGAGGCCTGTGCCACCGTTTTTCAGTCACCTGAGGCCTCTAGCTCCACTTGGTGGCGGGAGCTCAAGAGACTAGCCTCACAGCGAGGCCTGCACACTCCCTGCCCTCCCTGCCCTCGCCTGCTTTCAGCCTGGCTCCCCGCAGAAAGCCAGAGCCCCGCAGTCACTGCAGCTGCCCCGGGGATGTGGCTCCTGCGGATTTGGAGCTACAGGTACAGGGACTGAGAGTCAAGATCAGACCTCACAGAGAGCGAGTGACGCTCAAGCACTCAGTCTCACACAGAGATGCACACACCCAGGTCTTCATGGAGACACTGCACATGCAGTCGTGGCCGCGCACAGACACACACACACACAGAGCTCACGTTCAGGAACTGGACATTCAGAACCAGGCTCAATGGTGCTGACATTGACTGAGCATCAGGCCAGGGATCCATTCTTTGCAATGATGAGCAGAAGAGAGGGGGCCCCTGCGCTCCCTGCCCCATAAGGGAGAAACAGATAAAATCCAAACAGGTAAAAACAAAAACAAAAAATACCCCTACCAAATCCATAGTTGTAAGAAGCTGAGATAAAGATTCCCATTTTTGAAAGTACGATACACAAGATATTGTAAAATACACTCCATTCCTAGTGCCACAGTAACTCTGGATAAAAATGCTTAACAATCTTTAAAAAATGGGTAACTGAGCGAGCAAGAAAATCAAGGACACCCTTATTCGGAATACAAAAGAGCAGGGGGGAGGAAAGCAGGAGGGGTCGTGAAGGGCAGCGTGAACCTGACCAAAGCACACCCCGCAGGAAACACGTGGTGAGGGGAGACACCAGAGGCTGAAGGAGAGGCGATATTTTTTATTTACTTTAGTTTTATTGTTGTTGTATTACATTTCTCCCATTTTACCCCCCACTGCTCTCCGCAAAGGTGACATTTGAGGAGATATTGTCTATGTATTTATATGTGTAAGTTAGTCATATTATATACCTGTATATGTTATATATTCTTAAACGTTTTATATATAAATTACGTGATATATTCTTATGCATTCTATGTGACACCTCTTCAAATGTAGTATTTTGTATATCTAAGCAAAATAGAACCGGAGGCGTGGAAACAAGGAACAGACTGACAGTGACCAGAGGGGAGGGGGAGGGGCATAAGGGGGAAAGAAGGGGAAGGGTCTAGTCAAGGAACATGTATAAGTGACCCACGGACATGGACAACAGGGTGGGGATTGACTATGGGAACAAGGGTGTTGGCTGGAGGGAGAAAGACAAAGGCCAAGGTGAAAAAATTGTAATAGAATATCATTTTAAAAATTTAAATATAGATAGAATCCAAGATGGAGGCGTAAATAGACATACTGCTTCTCCCTCCACAACCAGAAGCTGGTACGTGTACCTCAAAATAAGGAACACCCAGAAATCCCAGAATATCGAGCTGCATGGAAGTCCAACAAAGAAAAGATATAAGGGAGAAATCCTCATCTGGACAGGTTGGAGGGGTGGAGCTGGGACAGGGGACGTGGTTTGGTGATGTGGGCTGGCAGCATGGCAGCTGCAGTGGGACCGTGACTGTGGTGAGCCAGCAGAAAACGCAGTCCCATAGGGACACCTGTTGAGTTCTCCCAGCACCAGACCAGACCATGGCTCACGGTTCCAGCGCCAGGGAAAATTAAGTCACGTTGCTTCTGACTGGAAACCAGTGGAGGTTGGGGCGGAGGAAGACACTGCCAGTCTCTCGGCAGAGTCTGTATATTTAGAGGCCCCCATGGTCTTGGAATATCCGCAGACCCACCCACTCTGGGAACCACGGCCAAGGCAACAGCTGAAGAAGTGCTAGTCCCATACAGGAAGCAGCAGGAGTGCCTAGAAAAGGGGCGAGTGCTGAGCAAGCAGCATTGTTCCCCCTCAGACCCTCCCCCACATACAGTGCCACAACATGGAGAACAAAGTTGACTGTATCTACAAAAGTACCCAAGGCTCCGCCTCTTACAATGTAACAGGTGCGACAGCTCTACCTAAGACAGAGAAAAAATAGAGGAGTCTGCCAAGATGAGGAGACAGAGAAGTATGGCACCAAAAAGGCAACAAATCAAGGTCCTAGTGGGCGAACTAAGTGACAAAGAAATAGCCAGACTGACAGATGCACAGCTTAAAATGTTGGTGATAAATGTACTCACAGATTTGACAGATATTCTTGAGTACAGCAAATGCAGAAGAGAAGAAGTGAAGGCTAGGCTAAGTGAAATGAAGGAAAATACACATGAAACCAATGGTGAAGGGACAGAAAACAGGGTTCAAATCAATAATTTGGGATGTAAGGTAGAAATAAACAGTCAACCAATACAAAATGAGGAAACAAGAATTGAAAAATATGAGGAGAGGTTTAAGAATCTCTGGAATGGCTTTATATGTGCCAACATCTGAATCATAGGGGTGCCAGAAGGAGAAAAGGAAGAGCAAGAAATTGAAAACTTATGTGAAAAAATAATGAAACAAAACTTACCAAAATTGGTGAAAGAAATAGACATACAGATCCAGGAAGCACAGAGAGTCCCAAATAGGCTAGATCCCAATTGGACCACACCAAGACACATCATAAGTGAAATGCCAAAGGTTAGAGATAAAGAGAGAATCTTAAACGCAGCAAGAGAAAAGAAGAGAGTTACCTACAAAGGGGTTGCTATAAGACTATCAGCTGATTTCTCAAAAGAAACTTTGCAGGCAAGAAGGGATTGGCAAGATGTATTCAAAGTGATGAAAAGCAAGGACCTACAACCAAGATTACTCTACCCAGCAAAGCTATATTCAGAATGGAAGGACAGATTAAGTGCTTCTTAGACAGGTAAAGGTAAAGGAGTTCATCATCACCAAGCCCTTATTATATGAAATGTTAAAGGGACTTATTTAAGCAAAAGAGGTTCAAAATTATGACATTAAAAAGATGACAAGTTCTTGTCCTGGCTGGTGGCACACTGGATAAGGCACCAGTCTGCAAACCCAAAGGTTGCTGGTTCAATTCCCCAGCCAGGGCACATAACCAGGTTGCAAGCCAGGTCTCCAGCCAGGTCAGTACCTGAAGGCAGGTGAAAGGCAACCATACATTGATGTTTCTCTCTGTTTCTTCCTTCCTCCCTGCCCTTCTCTCTGGAAATAATGAATAAAATCTTAAAAAACAAAATAAAGCAAAACAACAAACATAACTATCAACAACAACAAAGCAAAACAAAACAAAACAAAAAACCCCAAAACAAAAAGCAAACTAAGCAAACAACCAGAATGGGAACAGAATCATAGGTATGGGGACAATTTGGAGGTTTATCAGCTGGGAGGGGGAAGGGAGCGAAAAGGGGAAATGGTGCGGAGGTTAGGGGACATAAGTGGTGGGTACAATATAAACAGGGGGGCATTAAGAATAATATATGGAGAGTATGATGCTTAGTGAAATAAGCCAGTCAGTGAAGGACAAGTATCATATGATCTCACCCATTATGGGACAATAATGAGCAAAACTAACAACAAGCAAAACAGAACCAAGTATATGAATACAGTGACTAGGCCTTCAGTGGTCAGGGGATGGGGGTTGTGGGGAGGGGGGAGGCAGAGGCAAGGAAGGGGAGCAGTTTAGACAAGAACC
>PVIW01001558.1:0-285869 GCA_004026585.1 Noctilio leporinus
AAGAAAAGACAGTTTGTGGGGGTCTGGGGAGACCAGTGTGACCGGCAGATCAGGAAATAATAGATTTTTATTATGAGAAAGATTGCATCATTCATACTTGAAATTCTCATTTGGTACAATTTGATTAAAGTTTCATGCCGTCCAGGTTTCCAGAGGGATCATGGATCCTGAAAGAGTAAAAAAGTGCCCAAGACACTGGATCAAAGATTAGGAATTCTTTGACAGCAAAGTTGGTGCATAACTTGCATGAGGATCAACACTCTAAAACATGAGCGAACACATTGTTCTCCATTTATTGAGCACTACACTGAGGCATTCATTCTCTCTGGAGGGTAGGTCCCATAAAAAGTCTGTGCACTAAAAAAATGCGCATCCACATAAAGCTGAGTTATAACTGCTGGACGAATCTCTCACATAAGAAATTCTTGGAAAAGAATCATGGTTTATATCATTCATGACTTATCTGGATCCAAATGCACTGAAGCACGAAACACTCTTGAGTTGGAACAACACCTATGTCCTCCAAAGTCTCTCCTGCCTCCAAGAGAGGGACTTGGGACAGGCTACCCTCCTCACTTATGGAGGACAATAGAAACACACAGCTGCTGATTCCATGGTGCTGTCCCCAGACACTGGGCTCCTTGTTTTAAACTCAATTCAATAAGTATTTTTGAGCATTTTCTATGTGCTGGAGATTTTCTGTCCAGGACAGTGGGGATTCAAAGATGACTGGGATCCACTGCCCACTGAATCAGTCCCTTGGAAGCCCAGTTGCTATAAGGACTCTACAGAGACCGTCTTCTTCTGGCAAAGGTGCCAGGGAGCTCTTCATAAATAGGCAGTGCTGGAGAAGGACATGAAGGATGTGGGGGCCTTTCTGTGCTGCATAAGCCTGAGAGAATGAAGGAAGGGCCTGTCTCCTTCCAGGATCCTGTGAAGACAGTGGTCTTGCCCTCATTGCTGGCCAGCAGCCTACTTCCAGAGTAGATAGCTGTCGTGCACGGTCCTTTTCCTGTGGCGGGAGGAGGCTGGGGGCACCAGTCATGCATGGGCACAAATGGAAAGATGTCGCCAGCAGTGTAGGGATGGGACCCTTCTCTACCCAGCCTGCACAGATGCCCTCCCAACTTCTGGACTGGAGCCTCTGCTTGGGCCCTGAGCTCCTCTGGGGGTTGGGACAAGGAAGAGGGATGCAGGGGGCAGTGTTGCCATGGGCTCCTGAGTGGCCTTCTTCCCAGGCACCCATGGTCTTCCCCAGGGGGTGCATTTGTTCTCTAGGAGCTGCACAACACACACTTGGGGTCCCAGATAGCAGCATTCCCTGAAGTGGGTGACGGCCTGTCCAGCCACCTCATCTCTTGCCCTGGCTCTGCCAGTGCACACCTTTGCACCTTGAGGTGCTTTGAGATAAGCATCCAGATGGCAAATGGGAAGACTCATGCCACCCATCATGTGAAGTGGCAGGAGTGCTTTCAGACAATGGCACCCACTTCCCCTGGTCCTGCCAGGAGACTTCTCCAGGAAGGTGCTGAGATCTGTCTTCTTCCTGGAAGCCTGGGTGCCAGGAGGGGCCTTAGGGTACAACCCTTCAGTCGACAGCTTAATTGAGGAGCTCTCTTGTGACTCTCACTTAGCTTGCGATCAGAATGTGGGGCTGGGAGGGACAGGGGAAAATGCTCTTTCCACCCAGACTTTCCCAAGAGAAAAGATGTCAAGAAAGCATATGATGAAATGACCAAAGACAGCGCAGGCAGCAAGTTAAGTGTTTCAGGAACTCAGAGCTAGAGGTCAGCTGGTATTTCCTCCTGGACTGGTAGGTTGAATTTGTTCTGGAATTGTAACAAGATAAGTTCTGCTTTCCAATGAAGTGGACTTTGATGCATTGTTTGGTGGCAGGTCCACTTGCTAAGATCAGATGTACCACACTTCCCCTAGCTCACAAATAGGACATGGAGATGAAACACTTGGCAGAACTGAACTTAAGGGAAGGTCTGGTTATTAGGGGAGAAAACATCTGGCCTGAAGGACGTTGAGTCACTCATAATGCTTCGAGGTTTCTTTGATGGGAGATGGGAATTATTTATTTGGTGAAATGTCAAGGTACAGCACAGGGATCAGAGTGTCCCTGGGTTTCCACGGGGTGCCTCCATACCAGGGTGCCCAACAGAAGCCCCAAGGGATGTGCCCAGCAGAGAATAAGGGTCTTCCTAATTACAAGGACCTTCTCCAGGTGCAAGGAAGAAAGTCCCCTGTCACCAGAGGTGTTTAAGCAGAGTCTGCACAATCACAGGGCACTGGCCTTGATGCTTCTCACCAATCCCACTAAATTGAAACCTCCTTACAGAAAATCTTTAGAGCCCTCAGACCTCTGGTGGTTTAGAAACTCTGATTATTATCTAGCCCTGACTGTCTGGTTTTAAGGACCTGGATCATCATTTCTTCATTAGGAGATGTCTGATTCTTTTGTGGTGTTGTTCCCACCCATGTGAGGTCAGCTGGGAGCTAACCCATTATCTGGCCTGGTGCTTTTCATAACAGGCAGTGCCAGGCACATTTGAGGGAGGTAACAGCTAATGGAGAGGAGTTACCTGAAGGGTTCAGTGTTCGAATTCATGCACCCCTGGGCAAGGCTCTTCTGGTAGCACCTGAACAGGCCAGAGCCCTAGGGTGTAGGTGGCCAGCTCCTAGGAAGGGGAAGGTGTCCAGCTCTCCCTAGCAGGTCATTGCTAGGCCTGCCAATGCTGCCAGAATGCTCATCACTCAAGCATTTATTTCTTTATTTCAAGGCTTTGGATTTGGGGGTAGGGGGATGGGGAGAGGGGGAGGAGGAGGAGGAGCAAAGGGGGAATTTTTCAACTCTTATGCAATATAATTCTATAGTACAGCAGTGGCTTATAAAAAAATCACATTACGTGGGATTGACTTTGGGGGGGAATGGGTGGGTGGGGAGGGGGACAGAGGGGAGCAAAAAGGGGATGGATGTAATACAACAACAATAAAATTTTTAAAAAATCACATTACTTATGGAATTAAAAAATGCAAAAAATCTATTTTAACATTTCTCACTTGCAGTGAAGTGATCCCTGTTATAACGCACTGGTTCATTAACCTGACAACACCCTCTGAGCCCTGAAGCCTGGCTAGTCCATCAGATTTCCTAAAATGGAACAATACAGAAAGAAGAAATGGATTTATGAGTGATGGGTGGCAGGACGGTCGGGAGGGTAACATTTTAAATGCAGGTCCCCAAGGAAACACACTGTTAAAACATTCCTGGGCTGTGGGACACTTAGCAGGAAATCTATTTGTCCAGTATTTTCTTCCTGTGTTTCCCAAAGACCTAGGAGTCAGTGGGGTCTCGTCCCCTTGCCCCTTCAACTAGAGCACCTCTCCTTTGCTGTGCTTTCATAGTCTGGCCTAGCAAGGGCTCTTGGCTAAAAAGAATATGAAGCTGCTGGTGCAGCCCACATATCTTGTGTTATAGATGAGGAGTCTGGAGGTCAAGAGAGAAGAAGGTTTGTGGATATCATGTCTTCAGTGCAGACCTGGAGTCATGCTCAGGCCCTCAGGGCAGGCAGGCCTAGAAGGTGTCCTTAACTCTCCTGTGCAACATAAGGAGCTGGTGAGATATCGAGCCTTTTCTGAGAAAAACCAGGGTCCCAAGTTTAAAAGGGCAGCTTGGGTTGTGTGTGTATATTTGGAGGTGAGGGCCAGTAAAAAGATCCAGGATGCTGAGTGCTTCCAGTCAAGAGGTGCTGAACAAAGACAAATTGTATACTCAACAACTCTGCTTAGTGTACAGGGACTAACTGCTCCATCACTGGGGCACTGCTGCTGCCATCAGTGGTCCACCCTAAACAAGCTTCAGAAAGTCCTGTATTTCCTGACCTTGTACAGGAATACTGTATGTGGACTCTGGGATAAAGGTTGTTAGGCAAGGGAGCCCAGGGCATTTGCGATAATCACACTCTCACAAGACGAAATGCAGACTTTGCGCTCTTTTTTCCAAGAACTTCTATAGCTGCTCCTGCACTTCTTTCAGGGTCAGAACTAAAGTCACACTTAAGCATCCAAATTTGGGATTGTTATTCTGTACCAGATTGCTTATTTGTGTGTGGGGGGAGGAAGGTGGGCAGTGGAGTTCATGGGGAGAGAGAGACTGTGCATTCCGTCAGCGTGTGTGTGTGTGTGTGTGTGTGAATGTGTGTGTTTATGAGTGAGCAGACATTTGTAAGCTGGCTATGACTCAGAACTAGGGCACCCATGTTTCTTCCCTCTTCCTTCTTTCTGTCTGGACTCAGAGCTCCTCTGCTCTGAAGACATGCACCGTGTCTTTTGCCAAAAGCTCCCCTCATCTGTGCGGCTTTTCAGGGCGCGGCTCCAGGGGCGTGCCAGCAACTTGGGCCAATGGCAACAGCGGAAACCAAGACAGCTCTGGAAAAATATTTGTTTAATTAGCAGAAATGATCTGTGTATGCCTCCGAGGGATCCGAATCCATTTTTAACTGGCTGATCTGGAGCAGAGCCTGATGAGTTTTCCTGCAGGACTGTGTTTGGTTTAGGATTGAATAATTGGTGTCCAGCTCCGATCTGCTTGCTGGGATGTGAAGGCCAGTTCAGACCCAGTGCTTTTCATAACAGGCAGTGCCAAGAACATTTGAGGGAATCATGAGGGAAGTGAGGGCACCCCGGGACATGTCAGATCCTCACAGAATGGCCAAAATCATTCTCGGATCCTAGAACCATCCTTGTCATTCTAGAATTCCTCTGAGGACTTGGACTGTGCCAGTGTCCATCAGGCCTCTGAGGTAAGAGCCCTTAGGATCATTGTGGAGGTAGAATTCCCATTTTCCAGGGCTCACTGTTTACAGAAAGATAGTTTTTCTCCAGGGGGCTTTGGGCGTGCTGGGGACCTTTCAGTTGCCCCTCCAGGCCCATCCTGCTCCCTCCCCTGAGAATGACCTGCGTGGGCTTATTCTCTGCCTTCTGGTGCGGTTGTGCAGTGGGGAGCCCCAGCTGGAGCTCAGAGTGGGGAGAGTGAGGTGCAGGTGTTATTCTGCTTCCTTGCCTGCTGGGTCAGGTCAGGCTCCCTATGTCTCACCCAGAGGTCACAGCTCCTTTCAACCCTCTTTCTATTTTTCACTTGACCCTACCCCTGGATCCTCAAGTCTCTGCCATTGTCATATGGGGCACAACCTGACCCCGTGTTTTCCCTACATGCTGTATAACCTTCTTAGCCAGTCCTGTGATCGAACCCTTCTCAAATTATACTAATTGGAAAACTATTTTTTTCTGGAATTTGCTCTAAAGTGAGGTTTGACAGTCTTGTTCTCTGAGAACAAAGCTCCTCAAACACATGTGTTGGAAAGCAAACAAGCGGTGGAAACGTTTTTTTAAGGCCCTGGGGAGCAGAGCTGCAGTATCAATGGTCTGATACTGGGCAGGGCGACCACATAGCCAAACCGAGTAGCATTAGAGCTGTGCCGAGTCTCTGGGTGAGGTGACCTCTACTGATTTCACAGAGGGGTGGATAAGACCTGGGATCCCTCACTTCTGCTGGCAGCTAAATGGAAATCCTTTGCCTGTGGGGCTCTGCTCTGGTCATTGTATTGAAAAGCTCCCATGGTCCTGTGTGCACTCATCTCCTGGCCACAGGTAGGAAGATATCAAATCAAAGACAGCCTGCTGGTGCACTAGCCAGGATTCCTCAGAGAGACAGAACCAATACAATCTACAGATGAATAGAAAGAGCTTTATGGTAGACATTGACTCACATGGTTACGGAGGCCTGGCAGTCCCATGATCGGCTGTCTACAAGCTGCAGGCCCAGGAAAGCCAATGGTGTAACTCAGTCCAGGTTCAAAGGCCTGAGAACCAGACGTCTGAGGGCAGAAGATGTAGCAGTTCAAGCAGAGAGAATCCACTCTTCCTCCTTCTTTTTGTTCTATTTGGGCCCCCCCATGTTTTAGATGAGGCCCACCCACATCAGAAAGAGTGACCTGCTTTACTCAGTCCACTGAATCAAATGCTATCTCTTCTTGAAACACCCTCATACATATGCAGGAATCATGTTTTACCAGCTCTCTGGCTATCCCTTAGCCCCATAATGTAGATATGTCAAATTTACCATCGCATAAACTGAAGTAGCGAGACAGAAGAAATGTCAGAGTTGGGTTCCAGCATCATCTGAGTGGGCTGTGAGGTTTTCCAACCTTGGCAGAGCCTGCAGGTCTGGTGAAGATGCAAGAGTGAGCCAGTGTGAATATGAGTTGTGTTTTTAGGAAGAGGCTGAATAGAAACATTCAGCATCTACGAGCCAGAGGGTCAGGCTGGGGAGCTGGCTGCACTTGGCGGCTTTCGCAACACTTATAAAAACTTGATTTCACCCCACTTCAGACACACCAGCACCAGCTGAAGCCCATCCTCTGAGGTAAGGTCCCAGGCCCACAGGCCCCTCTCCAAGTTCCAAGTTTTAATCATCCCAGCCTCTTCCCTTTGCTCCCTCAGCCTCAGAAGTGATACTATATAGTTCTCATTTTACCTTTGTAGTCACCAGGTTAGCAATCTCATATCTGTGCTAGTGTGTGTATTAAATCTCTATTCAAGTAATGGTGGGTCTCTCATCTGAAGCATGACCATACTCTTCAGAGCTCCCCAGTTTGTGGGAGTGATTCCAGCTTGGCCTGGAGGGAAGGGAGGGGAGGAAAGAGGGGAGATATTTCTGGGACCCCTGTGGAGGAGGAAATGGGGGAGCAAGTTCTGAGGCAGCTGAGTCACTTCTGCTGCCTAGGTCAGTTAGGGGGCCTGGGTGGTCTGGGGAGAAGAAATTAGGTATGTTCTTCTCTCAGAAATTAGGAGTCCTGGGCATGCCATGGGGGCTGTTGATAGGTATGCCTCCTCTCTCCCTGGCCACCATCCCTGCAAAGAGCCACTCAGACAGGGCAGGTCTAAACTGCAGCCCCTTTGCATGGTGCCGGCGGCCTGCCAGTCTGATCTGTGCTCATTCATTCCCTGAAGGACTAGGAGGCTGTGGGGATTTTCCTGGAAGACAGAGTAAATGATCCCATACCCACCTGAGAACCCTTGGTGCCTCTGTCCATCTGTCCTCACCTGAGTCCTCTCTCAGGATCCTCAGTCCCCCTGGCCTAACCTGATGGGTTCTCCAGGCAAATTGCCACCAGTTCACTGGCAGTGGCTGCTTAGGCTTAAGTGGAGCCCTCAGGAGGTCAGGAAGTTACCCTATGGGGCCTCATAGGAATGAGGCACCCCCAAACTCACCTGTTGAAGCCCTAACCTCCAGGACCTCAGAGTGTGATTAGATTTGGAGACGGGGCCTTTAGAGAGGTGACTGAGACAAAATGAAGTTTGTAATCCAATCGAGCTGGTACCCCTATAAGAAGAGATTAGGACACAGAAACACCAGGAGTGCAAGTTCAGAGGGATGGCAGTCTGCATGTCCAGAAGAGAGGATGCAGAGGTAGCCAACCCTGCTGGTGCCTTGACCTTGGGCTTCCAGCCTCCAGAACTGTGTGAAAGAAAGTGTTTGTTGTGTAGCCATGGTGTGGTATTTCGCTGGGGTGACTGAGTTGGCAGAGACAGTCCCACTATCTTCTCCTGATGTGAATCTCCACTGTTCTCGTTTTTCTCTGTTGGTTTCCTATGGAGGGCATAACAAATGACCACAAACTTGGTTGTTTAAACAACTCAAATCTATTCTTGTATAGCCCTGGAGGTCAGGATCTAAAACCAAGGTTTTTGGCAGGCTGGTTCTTTCTAGAAGCTTCAGGGAAGAACCTACTTCCTTGCCTTTTCCTAGAGGCCTCGTTCTCGAGTCACACCTACCACTGTGAACCCCCACTACAGACTCTGACCATTCTTGCCTGCCTCTTGTGAGTAACAGCCCGGTGGTGTGGTCAGTTCAGACCTGAAGTCCTGAGCACCAGGGAGATGCTGCACAAGGTCAGGGCAAGATGGGTGGCCCATGTTCCATGGCCCTGTGGTTACACCAGGCTATCTTCCCATCTCAAAGTTTTCAGTTTATTCAGGTCTGCAAAGTCCCTTTTACCTTATGAGGTACCAGTCACAGGTTCTAGGAATTAGGGTGATGACATCTTTAGGTTTAGGAGGCATGATTCAGATGAATTCATACCCATCTCTCCACTCTGGCTCCCTAACGCACACCTCCTTATATGTCCCCAGAAGTTGCTGGGAAAATCAGAAATCAGCCAGGAAACAAAGATAATAGGGTCTTTGGCTTCCCACTCCAACAACCACTTACACCCCCAATTGGCGTCCACTGTGTGGGGCCCATTAGGACCTGTGCGGAACAGAGCAGGGGAAAGGGGAGGAGAGAGGAAAAGGCCCTGGGGTGGCTTTGGTCTAGTCCTGCTCTGGACATCCATTTACTGAAGCATTAGACATGCCAGAAAACTGAAAGTAATTATTTCACCCTGGGGACTGGGCAAACAGCATTGTCACCTGAGGATAGGTAGCCCACATAGTAGAGGCTTTTATGGCATCGAATAAAAGCCTCTACTATTATGGCTTTTATGGGAGAGGAAGAGTCAGATGGTTGATAGGGGGCCCTTCTGCCACTTATAGTCATGGGAACTTCAAACTTACCCAAGTTCTGAGCCCCAGTATCCTCATCTGGAAAAGAATAATGGTTTCTGCCTCACTGGGTGGGTTGTTGTGAGAATTAATAGGAAAAAAAAAATTTTTTTTCTGCATGGAAAGAGCTTAGCATAATGCCTGGCACATCCTGAGTGTGTAGTAAATGCTGCTTATAATGATAATATTTAGTATTTCTAGTCTTTCATCTACTTAGCACTACAGTGCTTGGGGAGCTGAGCAGGCTACGCTGCTGCTGTATGTGTGCATATACATGTGTGTATAGGGTGGGCTATGAGACTGGTGGTCATGAGGCAGGGTGGAGTTTTTGAATCATTAATGCAGAACCTCTGACAATGAGAATTTCCTATGAGGGAACCTCCTGTGCCCCTGCCTCAAATGTGGGCTTCTGAAATAACTTCCTTCCCTCCTCATTATTTCTAGACATTCCAATAGTAGGAAATGGCATTAAATTGACTTCATTCTCCACCAAAAAACTATCAGAACTAATACATTAATGCAATAAAGTTGCAGGATACAGATTCAATATACAAAAATCTGTTGTGTTTCTAGACACCAATAACAAAGGCTTAGAAGGAGACAATAAGAAAAGATTCCCAGGCCCTGGCAGGTGGCATAGTGGATTAGGAACCGGCCTATGAACCCAATGGTTGCTGGTTCAATTCCCAGCCAGGGCACATAACTAGGTTGCAAGCCAGGTCTCCAGCCAGGTCCTTAGCTGGAGGCAGGTGAAAAGCAACCATACATTGATGTCTCTCTCCCTCTCTGCCTCTCTCCCTTCCCCTCTCTCTAAAAAAATAAATAAAATCTTTAAAAGAAAGACTCCCATTTATAACTGAATCAAAAAGCTTAAAATATCCAGGAATAATTTTAACTAAAGTGGTAAAAGACCTGTACTCTGAAAACTATAAGAAATTGAAGAAGATACAAATAAATAAAAGAATATACTGTGTTCATGGATTAGAAGGATTAATATTGTTAGTGTCCTTACTAACTAAAGTAATATACAGGTTCAATGCAATCCCTGTTAAAGTACCAATGGTGTTTTTCTAGGAATTAGAACTAATTCTAAAATATATATGGAATTACAAAAGACCCCAAATAGCCAAAGAAATCTTGAGAAAGAACAAAGAAGAAGGTATCATGTGTCCTGATACCAAACAATATTACAAAGCTACAATAATCAAAACAGTATGGCACTGGCATACAAACATATAAGTAGATGAATGGAATAAAATAGAGAGCCCAGAAATAAGTCCTTGCCTATATTGTCAATCTATGACAAAGAAGATAGGATATGCAATAGGGTAAAGTCAGTTTCTTCAATAAGTAGTATTGAGAAAACTGAACAGATACATGCAAAACAATTGAACCAGTTTCTTACACTATCTGCAAGAATAAAGTCAAAATGAATTAAAGACTTAACTGTAAGACCTGAAACAATAAACTCTTAGAAAAAAACATAGGTAGTAAACTCTTTAACATCAGTCTTAGCAATATTTTTTGATATATCTTTTTGATGAAGACCAACAATAGAAAAATTAAACAAATGGAACTTCACCAAAGTAAAAAGTTTTTGCACAGCAAAGGAAACTATTAACAAAATGAAAATACAACTATTGAATGGGAGAAGATAATAGAAAAATGATACATCAGATATGGAGGTAATGTTGAAAACACATAAGGAACTCATACAACTTAACAACCCCCAAAAATCTCTAATTAAAAAATGGACAAAGGACCTAAATTGACACCTCTAAAGAGAATATACAGATGGCCAACAGACATATGAAAAGATGCTCAACATCACTAATCATCAGAGAAAGGCAAATTAAAATCATAATGAGATATCACTTCACATCTGTCAGAATGGCTATCAATAAATGAACAACCAACTATTGGCAAGAATGTTGAGGAAAGAGAACCCTCATGCCCTGTTATTGAGATTGCAAATGGGAGAATCCCCTACGAAAACCAGTATGGAGACTCTTCATTGCTGCCATACAATCCAGCAATCCCACTTCTGGGTATTTATTTGAAGAAAGGAAAAATGCTAATTTGAAAAGATATATGCACCCTTATTTTTATTGCAGCATTATTTATGGTAGCCAAGACATGGAAGCAACCGAAGTGTCCATCGATAGATGACTGGATAAGGAAGATGTAGTGTGTGTATACATACACAGTGGAATACTATATATATATATATATATATATATACACACACATACATACATATATATATTTACACACACAGTGGAATATTATATATATACACATATATGTATATATACATCTATATACACATGTATGTGTATATACACACATATATACACACATATGTATACACACACACACCACACACACATTATATATATATATATATATATAGGAATATTACTTGGCTACAAAGAGAGAAAATCTTGCCATTTGAGACAACATGGATGGACTACAGGGTATTATGCTAAGTGTAATAAGTCAGACAAAGACCAAAACCATGTGATTTCACTTATATGTGGAATCTTAAAAACAAACAAACATAAAAACACAAATGAATAAACAAGACAGAAACAGACACATAGATATGGTTGGAGTTGCCAAAGGGGAAGAGAGTGCAGGGAAGGAGCTCTAAATAAATAAATGACTTCATCCCGCCCCCTAGAATTTACACCCATCATTAGTCACTCTGATGAATGGGTGAACTGTTTACAGGGCCTGAGGTCACCTAGAGATAGCTTGTTCCTGGAAGGTACCTGTGCTTTATCTCACTGTAGTAGGCTGGGAGGAGTGTGAGTGTGAGAGAGTGACAGTGTGTGTATGTGCAGGGGTGAGTGTGACTGTAGGTGAGTGTGAAATGCGCAGGAGAGGGGGCTGGCACCCCCTGCAGCAGGAGGCCAGAGCAGAGGAGTCAGAGTTTACAGGTGCTTGTACTGGAATTTAAACTTGTTTTTTTTTCCTTAGGACTGAGGAAATGGTGCCCTGGCCTGAGTGATTTGGAGACAGCT
Source organism: Noctilio leporinus (assembly GCA_004026585.1). Lineage (NCBI taxonomy): Eukaryota > Metazoa > Chordata > Mammalia > Chiroptera > Noctilionidae > Noctilio > Noctilio leporinus. Next base: position 11,637 of record PVIW01001558.1, read on the forward strand.
TCAAGCACCCTAAAGAAGCTGCCTGCTTGGAGGATCTGGGTTCTGAGGGACTGAGAAGAATGGGAGGAGGCTGGGGGTCTGTCTCTGGGGAGCGGACATGGCCCAGAAAAGGAGCACAGGCCTTAGGTTTGACTCACCTGGTGTCATAACCGCCAGCAAATTGACACAACCTAATGAGTCCCCATTTTCTAATTAAGAAAATGGGCGGTGGTCTTCACCAGCTTGGCTGGAGAGGATTAAATGAGCTGACGTGCATAGGTTCCAATACACGAATACACTGAAGGGCTTGCTCAGCACCTGTGCTCAGAAATGCCAGTCACAGTAACTAGGGCCCCATGCGCTTGGCACAGCGCCTGCTCTCCCCTTCATGGTTCATGGATGCCCCCCGCCCCCATCCCCAATTCCTGCCCAGTCTCTGCACACAGGAGGCCTCCTGGAAAGTCTTGCCAAAAAGCTCATTTAGGTCCCAGCCAGGTTCCTGTTTACCTAAACTAAAGCTGCCAGGTCTTCAAAGGAGCCTAGCAGAGAAGGGTTGTTATTTTTCCTCTCCTACAGAAGAAGGAGATGGAAAAGTTTGCTAAGTCAGCCCCCATTAAACTCACAAAAAGCCTCTTTGTTCCAGCTGAGACGGGTGAAGAAATCAGAAGCGGTGGAGCACATGGGCTGGTTTCCCGGTCTGTAGAGTATTTAGGTAAGACTAGCCCCACCTGGCTCTCCCATCGTTCTCCCTTCACTGAATCCTCTTCCAGCCCTAATATTATCTTTTGTATCCTGTAGAACCACCCAGCCAGAATCACTTTGAAGGCATTTTAGTCCAGTGGGATTTGAACTTTCAAAATAGTGATATATATATATATATATATATATATATATATATATATGTGTGTGTGTGTGTGTATATATATATATATACTCACTAAGTTATATAGTTTCTGAAGTACTTGTACATGTTTTATATAGTTGGAATGAGGCAAGTAAGACCCTTGCCTGAGGTCGAACAGCTGTTCCTGGTTGGGCTGGGGCTGGAACCAGGTCACTTGGACCTCAGCCTGGGCTTAACCTCTTGTCCAATACTGCTTATCATTCCTGGCTGATATGGACAAGTCTGCTTGTTCCCAACTCTTTTATAGTGTACAGTAAAGAGAGATCTGTATTACAGTTTGTCCCCATTAAATCACAAATCCCCCCAGGCAGGTCACCATGTGATCGGCACCCCCTGCAGTTGTGCATTGTGCAGGCGGTGAGACTGAACGTGGTGGTCCTGCTTCTGGGTTTAATCCAATGATAATAATTCATCCTTGCAGCGCCTGGCATGGTGTCCTAAGGGGGAAATGATGCCTTTGCTCCTAAGACTGGTGGACTTAATCACATAATTCAGGAGCTGAGCCCAGCTGTGTTGAAAGAAACCAGGAAGGCAGCAGAGAAAGGGCCTCTCTCTCCCGAGCACCCAGCTGTGGGAGGCGGCCTGGGCTCTCAGCGGCCCACTGGTGGCAGCCAGCATGTGGGCAGGGGGCCTGGGCCTTAGGTGAGGGGGCAGGAGGGCTCTGATGGGGTGGAGCCATCCGGCCCAGGTTTCATCTGAAGGCAGCTAAAGAAGGAAGAAGTCTGGTTGTTGTTTCTGTCCTGACTCAGAGGTGACGTGCAAGTTTAGGAGCTTTCCTTCTTGTGGCTTCATTTCCTTATCTGTTAAAAAGTGGCAGAACCAAGCCTCTCCCACACCTGCTCTTAAAAACAGAGCCAAAAAGGGCTGGGTTTTCAGAAATATCCCTAGGCATAGCTTGAGGTCACAATACCTATGTGGCACGGTGCCTGGGTGTTTCTGTGGGGAAGGCTGGCACTGCCACAGGAGCGGGCTTATTCAGGGGGGAGGGGACCTCAGGAGCAGCACCATGGTTGTCTTCATGCTGAGCACACCCTTCTTTTGCGCCACGAAAGGAATATCCTGTCCATCGCACCTTTTTCTTTTCCAGTAAGAGAGCCCAGGGGCAGGTTAGAATGCTTTTAAACCAACCGTTTTGTTGAGGAAAAACAGAAACAGGAGAAACTGCACGTGTTTAAAGTAGACAATTTGATACATTTTGACATGTGAATACACAAATGAAACCATCACCCCAAATAATATCATGAACATAACCATCACTCCCAAAAGTTTACCTGTGCCTCTCCTGCCCCTACACCCAGGCTACAACAACCACTGTCAATGCTAATTTAAAAATACTTGCAATCCTAAACTGCTCTGTGACCTCAGGGATCTCTTAGGCCAAAGCGGGAAGGAGCTTGTCTGGCTGAAGAAAGGTGAGGAAGAGCCTGCTGGTGGATGAGAATTGGAGGGAGTAGTAGTTAGGGTCGGGAAAAGCATTTACCCCTAAGTCACCTTTGGCAAATGTCAAAGATAAGCTGGCTACCACTGGCTAGGGGAGGCAAGAGTCCAGTGAAAAGGGTACTGGCAGGCCCAGGTTGTAGTTTTTTCTCTGCCACTTTGCTATGTGACCTTGGGCAAGGATCCTAACCCCTGCAAGCCTCAGTTTTCCTATCTGTGAAGTGGGAATAATGATAGTATTTGCCAGAGGGAAGGGCACAAATACACAAATATTTAGTCCATAACAGTCTGTGTATGGTGACAACATTTACATTGGTCACACCAATGCTGTTCCATGTTTCCCAGGAATGCCCACACTTGCAGGTGGCCCTCAACTCCTGTAGCCTTGCAAACAACGGGCTCAGGTTGGTCAGCCCAGCTCTCTCTAGCCCAGGCATTGGGCCAGGCCTTGGGCCTGCACTGTCTTTGAGGAAGAATGCCCTTCAGCTCTGACACATTGGGCTCCCAGACATGGACACATGATTTGCAATGACTTTTCCAGCTGTTTTTCGCTCCCGACTACTGACTACTGTTCAGCCTGTGACCTGACCTGAGGCCCCTCCCTGGGGCACTATCCTCTCTGTCCTCTACCGAGGAAGTGGAGCCTACCAGGCTCCTAATAGTTGCCTGCAGGAAACCCAGCCTGCATCTGCCCTGCTCTTTGATACACTGTGTTTGGGATGACTCATCACTATTCTTTCCTGTTAACAACAACAAACACTGGGCAAAAGCCCAAGGGACCATCTTGGCTCCACATGTCTTGAAGCTGAACTGAAAGGGAAAACCCATTACACAGAGGGCTTTGCAGGGAAAGAGAGGAGGAGAAGGAGCCAGAATTAACACAAGGCAAGCCAAACCCTGGAGCTTGGGTGAAAGCTCAGGCTGGTCAGCTGATGTCCACTCTAGGGGGGCCGAGGGGGGTGCAGAAATCTTCAGGGTGATCTCTTTCACTCCTGCCCCACTTGCTCACAGCCAGCCCTTGGCAGGTCCTTCCCGGCCCAGGGAAGATCTACATTGGATGGACCCTTTGCACCGCTGGTCAGAATAGACCTGAAAGGGGTTCCAGGCCACATCCTGGTATCATCATAAATGAGAAGATCATCATGGACTTTTAATTGGGAAGACCTGGCTGTAAGTCTACTTTGCTGCTTAACTGGCTTTATGGCCGCAGGAAAGTCATTTAAGCTCCATGGAACTCAGTTTCTTCATCTATAAAATGGGTCTAATGCTACTACCGTCAAGATTGCTGTGAAGATTAAAAATCATATACATGTCTCTCTCCCTCTCTGCTTCCCTCTCTTCCCCTCTTTCTAAAAATAATGAAATAAAATATTTAAACAAAAATCATATACATGAAGTGCCGGAAACAAAGGAGATACTTATTATCTAGGGGCTAATCTTATTGCATTAGATAGATTCATCTTATAGCGAATGTTAATAAAAATTTATTTGAGCCAAACAGAGGATACATCTGGAAGCAAGATCTCAACGGATTGAGATAAATGCTTCTGAGAATAGCAGTTTACAGTTTCTTTTAGGCATTTGAGATTAAGGAGAGAATTTACATGAAAGTGGGAGAAAGCAATTTGAGGGATGGGATTATAGGATAGTTAAGATCGCATGCTCTCTGGGGGATAGTTATTTAAAAGGTGTGCTAACCAAGATGCACAAAATCAATGGGCAGGGCTTGCTTGAGGCAAATGTACATGTTTTACTAAAAAGTTATATGCCTGAGGCATGACTGTCCACTATGACCTACCCTGTTAAGAATTTATGATCAGCCCTGGCTGGATGGCTCAGTTGGTTCTAACATCATCCTGAGCACCAAAAAAGGTTGCAGGTTCAAACCCCAGTCAGGGACGTATCTAGGTTTCGGGTTCATTCCCCAGTTGGTCCCTGGTTGGGGCATGTAAAGGAGGCAACTGATCCATTTTTCTCACATTGATGTTTCTCTCTCCCCTCCTCTCTCTCTAAAATCAATAAACATTTCCTTAGGCGAGGCTAATTTCCATAGAACCCCCTTTTTATTCACTGTACCTCTGTGAAATCAGGCAGATCTCTTGTGAGCCATAGGACAAATGCCCTTGAACACTCCAGGGTCTCTGTACAAGCAACCAGGGTGGAGGCATGGATTCTCCTCTGGCTCTTCAAGGTCTCTGGCACCCACTGTCCTCTGGGCCACCGAGGAAGGCTCCGAGCTTGTGAAAAGATTCCCAGAAAAGAAATCTGCTGTGGACCATGCTGCAAGACTGAGTAAAGACTACCAATTAGACTTTCTGGAGGACGCATTTCATTCTGATGGCAGGAAGAACTTTCTATCAGTAAAAACAAAACTTCACACCAGAGGTATGGGTTTGCTCACACCCCTACCTTCTCTATCCCTCTCTAACCTAACCACTGGTGCTAGTGGGGACATACTGAAATTGTGCCCAGCAGCCACATTCAAAATAGAAAAAGGAGCATCTGCTTGTCCTCAGGTTCTATTAAAGTAGATATGTCTGAACCAACCACTGACCCCCAACATCAAGTTCTGCTGAAAACCTTGATGCTCAGTGACAAACAGGTTAAGCAGTGCTTCTTTAAAAATGACCCTTGACAAGACTCATTCACGTCTGGACGTGTATGATTCCATTTCTTAGGATATGTCTAGAATATATCTCCATAGGCAGGTTTATAGAGAGAAAGTATAGATTAGTCGTTGGTTAAGGCTGGGGTAGGCAAGTGGGGAGGAATGAGGTTGATTGCTAACGGGTATGGGGGTTTATTTTAGGGGGAATGAAGCATTTCAAAATTAAATTGTGGTGATGGTTTCACAACATTGTAAATATACTAAAACCCGTTAAATTGTATACTTTAAATAGGTAAATTGTATGGTTTGTTGTTTAGATTTTAGTGTAGCTTTTTTAAAAAATGGGCACTAGGATGTTCTCAGCATTTTGTAATAATAGTAACAAAATATTTGAAACAATCAGATCTCTAGGAAAAAGAATAATTAAATAATTATGTTACATCCATAAAGGAAATACAAAGCAGTCAATAAATATAGTATATAGGAATATTGTAGGATGACCCATGGACATGGACAAGTGGGGAGGGGGGGAATGGGAGGGTGGAGAAGGGGAAAGTGGGGGTGAGGGGGAATGAGATGAATGTAACACAACAACAATAAAATTAAAAATAATAATAATTCTTAAAAATATAAAATAATAAAAAATCACTTCCGAAAAATAAAAAAAGAGTATTTTAGACAATGAGGAAATAATCTTGATGTATTATTAAATATAAAATATAGAATCTGTGTAAAGTGTATCCCAATTTTATTTTTTATTTAAAAAACTAAACTCAAAAATTTTATTTTTGAGATAATTATAGATTCACATGTAGTTTATCAATTTTATTGTTCTTATAAAAATTGATTCTTTGTTTCATTGATTTCCCCTCTATTTTCTGCTTTTAATTTCATTGGTTTTGGCTTTTATCTTTAAAACTTCTTATTTCTGCTTTTTAAAATTGATCTTACTCTTCTTTTTCTAGGTTTTTTGAGGTGGGAGCTTAAACTATTGATTTATGTTTTTCTTCTTTTTAGTATGTTTATTTAGTTTTATACATTTTCCTTCCAGGGCTGCTGTAGCTGTGTTCCACACATTTCAACATGGTATGTTGAAATTTTCATTCAGTTCAATGTGTTCCTTTAAAATTACTTTGAGATGTCCTCTTTGACCCATGGATTATTTAGAAGCATGCTATTTAGTTTACAAATGGTTTGAGAGTTTCCTGTTTTCTTCTTGTTTATTTGATTTCATGTGGTTGGATAACACATTCGTGTAAGATTTCAATTTTTTTTAGTATGTTGAGGTTTGTTTTGTGGTCCAGAAGAACATGGTCTAACTTGGCATGTATATCTTAGACCATGAGAAAATGCTTGTGATGTAATTTTTTCTAATATTAATTTTTAAATATTTTTATTGCTTTAGAGAGAGGAAGGGAGAGAGAGAAACATTTGTTGTTGCACTTCTTTATTCAAATCTTGGTTACTTCTTGTAAACTCTATAACTGGAAATCAAACCCACAACCTCGGTGTATTGGGGTGTATTGTGAGCCACTCAGCCACAGCTGCTTGTGATATGCTGTCATATAAAAATATAAATTATGCTCTGACTGGTTTGGCTCTGTGAGTTGTCATTGTTCTGCAAATGAAAGGTCTCTGGTTCAATCTCAGTCAGGGCACATGCCTGGGTTGCAGTCCAGGTTCGCAGATGGGGACATACAAGAGGCAACTGATTGTTTCTTTCTCACATCAATGCTTCTCTCCTTATCCCTCTCTTCCTCTCTCTCTAAAAATAAATAAATAAAATCTCTAAAAAAATATAAATGATAACATAGAGTGTGATCCATGTTTCATATATATATTTTTTCATATATATATATTTATTTATTTATATACGAAAAATCTTGGAAGGCTATACACCAAATGTTTACTGAATTTTACTTTGTTCCATATTATCTTTTGAATTACCTAAAGTTAAAAAATCTAGCTTTTTAAGGTGAGAAACTTTTTAAAAAGAGAGCCGTGGAATTAATCTGAAACTAATATAATATTGTATGTAATTGAAAAAATTGATTAATTAAAATTAAAAACATAGGTTCAAAAACCAGTCTGTCATTTAGTTAATCTTGTGACCCAGCCATCTCATTGTTAGTATATATGAAATATAATATGCATCTCATAGAATTGTTGTATTACAGAAGCCACAGCCAACATTTGTTAAATCACTTGGAAATGCTAAAGCACTGTGCGCATGTGTTAGTAATGTTTTTATTATGGTGAGGAAGCTGGACTTTTTAATCTCTTGGGTTCCTTCCAATTATTTGTTTTTAAGTTCCCATGGTTCCTTCACTGAAGAGCAAATAGGAGAACAACGGAGTTAAAAGGACTCTGAAGTATGTTGTGCCTGTGGGTAGATTTCACCATATATTGCTGTTCTTCAGATATTTCTGGAAGCCTTTGTGTGTAATTGCAATGTAATTAATTTGGCTTTTTCAGGAAAATTCCTATTTCAAGTGTTCTGTCCTGTTGCTCTCCTGGTATAAGAGGACTCACACCACATAATTTCATTTCTGGTTAGGAAAATATGGATGTTAGGTTCCAAGATTCACCTGAAAGGGGAAGAAAAATTCTTGAACATTTGCTGTACACCTTACTCCTGCTTGGGCCCCAAAGCAGGTGATGGCAATAAAAAAAAAATGGCTATCGGTTGGTTATATACGACCTGAATTTTCCAATGGCAGGAAGGGGCCTGCGGGATGTGTCAGGAGGGACAGGCAGGCTTGGTGGTGATGGGGTTCCTTGAAGTATTACTAATTTTAATTTGTTTTCTCTCTTTCCATGACTGCCAATTCACTGCTGGGAAATTCCCTGCTGACCAGGAGAGACATGGTGCAAGCTCTTCTAAGAATGTTCTAGAGTATCGAAGATCTGTCCAGTCGATGACCCCTCAGCCACTCTCAAGGCTCTGTGATGCCGCCTCCCCACACTCCCCTTTTGTTCGACGTTTAGTGCGTATTGACAAATACGCCTGCTCCCCCTGTGCCAGCTAGTCACCTCAATCTCTGTGGTCTCAGTGGTTGATGCTTATTTACACACGGTACCAATCTTATTATATGCCCTTCACCACCCACGACTGCGAGTTTCTTGGGTTCATGGATTTTCTTGTTTGTTTTTATTTATTTGTTTATTTTTATTTTTTTTAAAGATTTTTATTGTTATTACTTTTAGAAAGAGGGGAAGAGAGAGAGGGAGAGAGACATCAATGTATGGTTGCTTTTCACCTGCCTCCAGCCACAGACCTGACTGGAGACCTGGCTTGCAACCTAGTTATGTTGCCCTGGCTGGGAATTGAACCTGCAACCTTTGGGTTCACAGGCCAGCGCCTTATCCACTGTGCTACCAGCCAGGGCTTGTTTTTATTTATTTATTTATATTGTAGTAAAATGTACATAACAAAAGTTATCATTTTAACCAAGTATATAATTCAGTGGCATGAAGTATTTACAATATCGTGCAACACCACCAGTATCCATTTTTAGAACTTTTCATCAGTCCAAATGGATACCCTCTACCCATTAAACAGTAACACCATTTATCTGTATATCTTCTCTCTCCTCTGTAAGGACAACTGCCTTATGCTTGTCCAGGGACAGCAATTTACGTAGGACACAGTGCAAAGGTGCCCTTGGAGTTATGCAAGGCCATGCTTCTAGCCCACATCCGGACACATTGTGGGAACTTAAATGCTCTTAAAAGTTGAACCAACTGGGAAATTGGGTGTTATGGACATCAATTTAAATTCTTGGCACTTGGGCTAAGCTATTCTCAAGAAAGACCTTGATTTTTCACCCTGGGGAAAGATCTTTTTTCTATGGACCTTTAAATTCTGTGGTTTGTGGCATCAATTTTGTTCAAGATGATTGCATTCATTTGGTATTTAGAAGGAACCCAGCAAGGCCCTTGGCTGTGACACCTGAATGAAATGAAAACTAAAGCAATGGGACCCTTTCCCTCAAGTTGTCCATAACCTGGGGGTGGGGGGCAGGGGACAATGGCATGTCCATCTATGTATTATGTATATGTAGCCCATGTCTTTAAAATCGTGACTGTGATGATGATGAGCCCAGAGAAACTTTCTCTGCCACGTGAGGACACGATGAGGAGGCTGCTGTGGAAGTGGGAGCCTGGAAGTGGGCTCTTACCAGATGCCAAATTTTGGCAGACCTTAATCTTGGATTTCCAGCCTCAAGAACTGTGAGAAACAAACTCCTGTTGTTCAGGCCATGCAGCCTGTGGTCTTCCATCATGGCAGCATGATTTGACTGAAACAGCTCCCGGGGCTTTGTGTCCATGGTGTGGACACCCCACCCCACTCCCATCTATCATCACCTCACTCTCCTCGCACCTCAACTAGCTGCCAAGGCTCCGCTTTGCTCAAGCTGCTGCTCCTCCTGGAAGACACCCTTTTCCCTCTGTGGACTTCAAGGAAGTGCCCGCTCTTCCCTCAAGTCTCCCTTGATTCTTCAGGCTTCAGTTCTCCCTCCTCAGAGCGGGCATGTTTATAGCCAACATTGTACATTTTATTACTTACATGTCCTCTGACTGTTTATAGGTGATAGTTTTGTGTCCGTAAATGCTGGAGGATATGTCTTTTATAAACATACAGATACACATTTCTGTAGAAGGGCAGACAAAAACATATGGAATTAGAGGAAAAAACAAAGAGCTAATAAGGAGTCCTAAGCAACTGACATGTGTTTCTCTTCTTGGCTTCCCAGTCGTGTCTGAGATCCAGCATGTACCAAGAAACCGTACTCTGCAGGGCAATGCCAAGAAAAACAAAGGCAAGAGGCCCTGGACAAACTCCTACTGTTTCTGGTCTTGAGGGAAAGGCTGCGCAAAGGCTGCCATACCTCAGGAAGGAAAAACTGCAATGAGGCCATGTCCTGAGAATAAATCCTTGATCCAAAAATGAATACATAGGGGAAAATGTTAGGATGGAGTGGAGTTTGAGTTGAACTTGAGAAGACGTGGAAGGACCAGGGAAAGGTGAGGGGACATTGAGAGAAAGAAAGGAAGGCACAGGGCCACTAGTGATAGAGAAAAAGGTTGGAGTACCAAGTGAGAAGAGACAGAGACTGGAGCAGAGATAGTGAAACAGAAAGATGACAATAGTGCCAGAGAGGTGAGAGAGAGAAGGAAAAGAAAGGAGGAGAGGAAAGAAGGGAGGAGGGAAGACAGAGTAATACAGATCTGAAAAAAGTGAAGCGTTGAAAGAAAACAGTGAGCAGACTTACAAAGAGAAATGGGAGACTGTGAGAATTAGAAATAGAAAATAAACAGCATGGGAAGGTCTGGCAGAGAGAAGTCCACACATGAGGGAAATGAGGGAGGGAGAGAGGAGGTCAGATCTAAACACTGAGGAAAGGGTTTAGTGTCACAACATGTTTTATTGGCATGATTTAAATATACGTTTGTGACTTGAACATAGACCTGAGGTGACCTCTAGGGCTGAGATTCTCAGCAATCAATACATAGTCTCCTGGTGCTCCACAGGGAAAAACAGGGATCGAGGATATTCAAAGGGCTTGAAACGTCACCCAGATATGTATTTACCACAATGAAAAGTACGCTCAAGCTTCTACTTCAGGACCCTCTCCTATAAGAGCCATTCCAAAGCCCCAGGGGAGCCCTACAAGGCGTTTTCCATGGTCATATGTTTTTGTGCAATTTTCAGAGATCATCTATTGAAGTGCTGTCAAGTTGCAGTGTCTTCCTCTCAAACCTAAGCAGTTTGCTATCATTCTGTGTATTCACAGAAGTCCTAGTAGAGAAATGTGTCAGGAAGACTTCTGCCACTATTGGCGTAATTCCATGCAGGTACACATGTGGCCTGTGGTCCTCCTGCTGGGTGACTGCCCCCTGTGGTGCTGGGTCCCTGAGAGGCAAGGGAGGTGCAGTGGAAAAGAAACCAGGCTGCAAGTGTACAGAGCCAGAAGCTGGGCTGGGGACAATTCTTCCAATTATTAGATGCAAAGTGGTAAGTAGAGGATTTAGTTTCTATCAAAGCCTAATCAAAAACTAAGGTTCTCATGTATTAGAAATACACACCATGCTATGCCAGTGAGGTCATGGCACACTGTGCTTCTCATTTGTTCCTGTTTGGGCTGCATCACCAGTCCTGGAGATATTTGAGACACCTGTTCATGCTCTTTACTACACATTAGCCACATAAAGATTTATAAATGAATGAATAAATGAATGAATGAGTGAATGAAATGTTCAGTTTTCAGATGCCATCCATAGGGCCTGGCCATCACTATAGCAAAAGAAACTATCACAGTAAAGATGTCCCATACGTGGGCACTGTCTTTTCCCCCTACCTCCCACACTCCCTTCCATCAGGTTGAATGTTGTTGGGCTCAGATTCCAGATTCCAACATCCCATTTCCTTCATTTTGTTGAAGTCCCCATATTCTGGGTTAAAGAATCTGTTTTCAGCCATTCTTGGGAGTTTCCTGATGTCCCCGCAGCTCTTTTAACAGAGGGCTCACTTGTTGCAAAACCTCTATGCCTGTTTTTGTTCCCTGTGAGTGGAAACCTCTATCTGGCAACAGAACTAAAGTTTCCTCACAGGTTTTGAGTTGCAAATAGAGTCTTGCTCCATCCTCAGAGAGTTGCCTTTGGGAACATGGCATTATTTTTCAAAGTTGTGACTGTGCAGAATCTGGGACTTACATAAGGCCGCAAAGACTCTGGATTCAAGAACTGAAAATTTACTTTTAAAATTAGGTAGAGGACTTTGTACCGAAGTCCTGATTTGGAGAGTCGGGTTCTTGGAAATGCAGCTGGTATTTCTGGAGATATTCTGAAAACCATTTCATACATAACTCCAGACATTTCCTTAGGGACACCAGAGCAAATCACTGCAACGGGACATCATGAACACAAACTCTTTCCCTCACCTAGGCAGTGCTCCACACAGATTAAAATTTCTACAGTTTGGTGTCCTCAGTAAGCATCTCAAAATCTGTACTATTGTGAAATTTTTCACTTCCGATCAAATTCTCTGTGGCTGTTTAAGACCATTCTTGTGGTTTAGCCCTTACTGGAAAAGAAAACCTTCTGCCTTGTCATCCCTTTCTGAATTGGAAGACTTAAATCCAATCACTCTGCAGTGTTTTTCTTTTTCTCCTTTGCTGGTGGTGGCGGCGATGGCAGAGCTGGGTCTGGGGAGAATTTATGATCTCAGGCCAAGCTGATCATACAGGTTGAGTTATTAACATCTCTTTTCCAATTAGATCTGTCATCTTGGCTGGGATGGGAGAAGTTCTAGGGCTTCAAGCCAAGTGTGGACAGGTGACTGAGGATGAGGCCTGAGCTGGCTGCCTGGCTGCCCAGCATGCGGTGGATGGGGAAGTAAAATGTCATTTGGTGTTAGTGGTCTCTCCAGTCTGCAGGGGATGGTTATCACTAGTCATCATCCCCGCCATTCAGGGTGTGATTTCCTGATACCAGCACTGCTTTCTGGACAGAGAAGCTACTGAAAGAACAAGCCCAAGTTGTGTCGACAGTCCAGGTGGAATCAAACAGCCCCTTGGCAGAGATTCTGCTTTGCTCTTTCATGTGGGAAGATGGAGGGGTCCCACTGGGATCGGAGACAGTCTGAGAACAGCAGGCTGCTCAGTGGCTCTAGGCCTCAACTGGAAGAATCCTGTGCCGTAGTGACACTGAGCCACCCTCACACGTCATGACCCAGGGCAAAGAGCATGTGGCCTGCCAGCTTCTCTCTGAAACTTTCTCCTCCTCAGCTTTCCACCAACCTGTAGCTCCCGGTTCTCCTCTTTCTGTCTCCTTTTTGGGCACCCATTTCCCCACTCACCTGCTGCACTGTCCACACATGGCAAGCCCTGCTCTAGGAGCTCAGGATATTATGATGAGCAGGATGAGCTACATGATGTACGCAGCCCACTGCAATATTAAAATGCAGGTCCCTTTATTTGTAATTAAAATTATTGAGAATATCGAAATGGTGACAGTGAGCATTAAACCAAGTTTAGGCTCTTCAAAGAAAGAGCCCTATATGACAGCATGTGAGTTGGGATTCCATCTGTAGTCCATTTCTCTCCTCTATACTCCTCGCTTAATTCACCAATTCTTACAGCTTTGTGGTCATAGATACACTGATGTTTCCCCAGATCTTCAACCTAGTTCTGCCCAAACTCATACTTCTGGTTATATGGCAGTCCCATTACCTAAAAATCCACAAGATCAAGAAAGTATTTAGATTTTGTTATTTTGTTCCTCTTCCCATGTTCTCCAACTATCAGAATAAAATAGAAATCTGCCTCTTTCTCAATTCTTGCTTTCAGACAGGGATTATACTATAACCCAGTTAGTTGCCCAAGTTCTTCTGGCATCTTCCTTTGCTGAATTCCCAATCAAGTTCTATCTCTTTATCTTTTTAATCCATTTCCCTCTTTCTATTATTGTGCACTCCCTATTGCCACAATATCGCTCCATGACCTGTCGCCTCTCTCTTGGGCTAAGCTCAGATTCCCTGATTTGCTTGTCTGTCTTATTCAGACTCTAATCTCTTCACCATCTAATGGCTACCAGCATAGTCCTCCCTGCCCCCACCCAAATCAGTCACCTGCATTGATTGCCTCTGTGTTGCCTACAGTATCCAGCCCAGATTCCTGAGAATGACAGAGGGAGCTTCCTCACCATGTCTGCCTTTTCACCATCAGCTCTAACTGGAATACATGTGGCTGCTCCATGCTTTATGAGCTGTCAGTTCAGAGGAGAGACAGGAGATAAACAGATCACAGTATCATATGGCAAATGCAGAGGTCACAGGTATGTGGTGAGTGTTATGGGGACAGAGAGAAGGTAGGACATCTAGCCCAACCAGAGAGTAGGGAATTGGAAAGCCAGCCTTCCTAGAGGATTGGACATCAAAACTGAGTTTATACGGATGGACAGGAAGTGGCCACACAAAAAGGACACAGAAAGACCTTGTGCTCTTTGTGCCTCTGTGCCTTCTCCCATGCTGTTCCTTCAGCCTGGGAAGAGCAAATCCAGGCATGCCTGCCTCATCCCCACCTACCTCATCTGCCTGGAAGCCCTGAAGACACAGGGGCCAATCACTGCTCTGTGAAGCCTATCCTCACACCCGCTCTGAACAGTGGCAGGTATTTCCTGGTCTATGTTTCCAGGGCATCTTCCTATCCATCCCACATCCACATAACCAGTTGTTTGCTGATCTTTCTTCCACTCATTGTGAGGTCCTTGGGTCTTTGTGTCCCTTAAAGTCTAGCATGCATGCATGTATACATGTACTCAAAATATTTGTTGATGGCTGATGTATCATTTGAACACAAGTCTGGTTTGATCATGAGCTTTATTCTTAGAAGCGCCATGTTCAGAAAAGGGACATGTGGTCTTTCTGCCCCACTGGCATTGGTCAAACCTCTCTGGGGTCTAGCAATACCTCACCAAGAAGGACTTAGAAAAGCTGAAATGTGTCAAGAGGTGAGGGGGGCTGAACATGGATCATATAAGAAACTCTTGAGGGAATTAATGCCCCTTAGCCAGAAGAAGAGAGAATGTAGTTGCTGTAGAACATATCTAGAATGTAGCAACCCAACAGGGGAAGTTGCAAGGAGGTTCAGACCCATATAAGGAAACACTTTGTGAGAATTAGAATTATCCAACCATTGGACAATTGACCTGGAACTCCCTAAAATGGATATGTTCAGGGAGATGCAAAGTAGTCATCTGTCTGGGATAGCATCACTTCTAGGCCTTTCATCCTGGATGAGAAATTAGACCACATAACCTCTAAGATGGTGTACAGCTCTAAGATTCTACAAATCTCAATTTTTATTTCAACCTTAGGCCCTGTGGTAAGAATCCATGTTGCATTCATGTGTGGGGATGGAGAGAATGGTACCCGAGATTTCAAAGCATTGTGCGCCATCATGCCAACTCCAACGACTGTCTTTACTCCTCAGAAGCACTGAGGTTAGGGGACATGAGCCAGGCTGTCAACACCAACTCCAAGTCTCAAGTCTACAAAATGACATCAAGTGTGGGTCAAAGAGTTTTTCTACGGAGTAGGAATTATTTCTTCTTTTTTTGTACTTGGATCATCGTCAGAATCTAATGCATATGACTCACTTCATCACTCATAGGAAATCAAAACTGGACTAGGAGAAAGCTAGTTCTAGACAAGTCCCCAGCAACCCTCTGGGACTCAGAGTAAGAAAAGAATCTGTGAACACCTCTAAGCTGTCCTTAAAGGGGGCATATTTGCTAGGGGCTCAAACAATACACATTTACTGTCTCATGGTTCTGGAGGTTCTGGCAGACTTGGTTCCTCCTAAGGCTCTCTCCTAGGCTTGGAGACAGCTGTCTCTTTCTTGTGTCTCTTCAGATCATCTTCCCTCAGTTCCATGTTTAAATGTCCCCTTCTAATTAGGATACCAGTCATATTGGATTAGGACACACCCTAAAGGCCTCATTTTCACTTGATTGCCTCTGTAAACACCCTATTTCCAAATAAGGTTTCATTCCAAGGATCAGGACTTCAACACGTGAATTTGAGAGGGACACAATTCAACTCTCATAACAGGGGACATGTGTCTTTTCTCATTGCCCAGCATCTGGACCCACAATGTGAGGTTGGGTGGAAGGCAGGGTTCTCCCGTGATAGGAGCTGAGAGGCGTAGACATTTCCAGCTCCTCTGGACCAAAGACAAAGGCCTGTGTGCAGCTTTGACCCAAGATGACAGTAAGTTTGTGATCTCACTTGCTGTCACAAAGATGTGGGCCAGTGCAGAACGCTCTCCAGGTGATGGTGGCTGCCTCCAGTTTCTTGGGACAGCAGTGACCTCCAGTGCAAGGGGGCTGAGAAATGAGGTGCCCTGTGTAGGGCCCAGAGTGCTGGGGAGGTTTGGTAACACTTGCTCTGCAGCCACCCACACTAACGCCAATACAGCAGTTCTCAGGTCTCCTGATTACCCAGCAGTGTTTGATGCTTTGTGTTAGTCCAGGGCCTATCTGCCCAACAGCTGTTTTCACGTCCAGACCTTGCAGCTGGGGTGCCTTGCAGCTCTACTGTGGTGCTCACAGCTTCTATTAGATCAGTTACTCTCAACCTTAGGCTGTTTGCTCTGAGGGCCTTTGGTGGTGGGAAGGACACTGGCTTTGGATTTGGGTTCAAACTCTGACTTACCAGATATGTGACCTCAGGGAGTTATTTTAACTCTTGAGATGTCTCAATCTTCTCTGAAATGAGCTATAGCAGTGGCTGCCACATCCTGTTGTTTGAGGATTCAGTGAGCTAATGCAGTGCATGGCAAGTGTTTTACACACATTGGCCTCTGCAGGTAAGTGTGCCCTCAGGGAGAGCTGTATTTCCTGGGAGCATTGAAACCAGGCTCCTCAGGGCACACCATGGGGTGTAGAAGAGACCAGTTAATTTCATGGGGTTCATTCCACCGCTGTCCAGTCACCCCAGGTCTTTAGGCCAGCACCAAGTGATCAGCCAAGACAGCCTGGGTCCATGCAAAATTTAGCTTCCAGATGCTGCCCCTGCCCTGGACTAAGTGCCTGGCTCCTTTGTCCTCTGTCATTCTTAGGCATACAGGACTGTGAGATTCCTTCTTTGATTGTCCCTATTGGTACTTTCTCCTCTGAGTACAGAAACACCACCATCCTCTCCAGGTTTTTTCCAGCCTGTCTCCAAGACCATTCCCTGAGTCTCCCTGCACTTGGAGGGAGGTGCCCCATTCTTGCAGTACCCAGCACCCGGCACCTGGTAGAAAGGCAGTGCAGCCCTTTCACTACCCAGTTGCTTCAGGCCCAGGTCCCATCCTTTCTCCAGGCGGTTCAGGCTCCTGAGAAGCTGGTTGTTATAGAAACAACCACCAGAAAAGCAGAATGGTGGAGAGGGTGGTAGGTGGGTTGCATCCGGGCCTTTCTAAGATTATATATATTTGCTCCCATTTATCATGGGGCAGCCCCTACCCTCCAGGTGAGTTTTAATTTTTCATTTCTCCAGTGGAAACAACGGAGTCATTTTTAACCGGCTGCTTCGGGAGCCTGTGAGCGGCCCCTGGAATCCGTGAGGATCAACAGGAGCCGGCAGGGCTGGGCTGTGTTTGATTTAAAATTGGAACCCAGGAGGCAGAGGGGTGGCTTTATATAGTCTGGGAGGTCCAGGAACCTCAGTTCTGATTTATGAGAAGCTTGGTGCAAGCACATGGATGCCAAGGTAATATTTATAAATTCCTTCCCCAAGGACAGATGGATGTTCTGAGCAGCAGTCAGACAGCACCTTTTTTTTTTTTTTTTTTTGGTGGTGGTGGTGGTGGTGGGGAAGATAAAGGGAATTAGCTGTTTAAGTTCAGTTAGTCAGTAAGTGAAAGAAATGTGGGCAAACATTGCCTCAAAGTCTGTCCCAGAGGGTGAGGGGCACAGGCCTGCAGCCCACTCCTCCCTCCCACCCAGGGCCTCCCCTGGTGAAGGAGGACTCAGTGGCTCCTTCCTGCTGCTCTGGCCCCGAAGCCTTCCCTGCCTTACTTAACTAGGCCAGGGAACTTCATCTGGTGATTATGGTGACCGTATTATATCAACAAGATGTCTATCTAGGTGCTGGGGACAGAACAAATCCTAGCAGCGTGGGAAAGAAGGAAAAGACATGGAGTGAGAGGGGGGCAGTGGAGGTGTGCCCCCAGGCCCTGAGTCCATGCTGACTTGTGACAGGACGCACTGAGTTGGCTTGTTGGTACCTGGTGTGGGGGTTGGCATGACTGCCAAAGCAGGGGACTCCCCTAGAATCAGTTTTGCCTGCCCAACCATCCTCCTCTTCTACCATCAGCTTCACGGCTGCATTGTAGTGGGGCTGGTTTCACCCCATGCCTGCCCCTAAAGCCCCGTCTGCTCCTGCCCTCTTTGGCCTCCTCTTTTCTCTTGGACTATTCCTGGGGGTGGAACTATTTTGCCAAGTGTTAGAGCTGGTGGGGGATTCCTACATGTGACAGCAATAGTAGCTGCTGTGCATTAAGCACCAGCTTCAAGCCAGGTGTTTAAAAACTGTTTCTAGTCCCCACAAATGCTCAAGACAGGCACCATGACAATCATCAGGTCACAGTGGAGGTAAACGGGCATGGAGCAGCAGTGAGTGGTCAAGCTCTGTCACTCACCAGCTGTGACTTACAAGAAGCTTGATGCAAGTACATGGAAGCTGAGGCAATATTTATAAATTCTTTCCCCAAGGACAGATGGATGTTCTGAGCAGCAGTCAGACAGCACCTTTCGGCAGAGGTTGGGGTTGGGGGATAAAGGGAGCAAGCTGACATCCTACTGATTTCTTAAGCTCTCTGTGCCTTGGCTTTCACACTAGTGAGATGGGAAGCCACTAACAATAGCTACTGCTCAGGGTGGCAATGAGTGGCAGACTGCTCATACAGTGCTGGCCCCTGGGAGGGGCTGCGTGAGTGTCAGCTCTCATCATGCCAAGGCATTTGAGCACAGTCAGCAGCAAGAATCACAAGGCCAGAAGTCCCTGTGTGTCTGGCCCATATTCTTCATTTTGCATAAGAAGAAACATACATGGTGGGAAGGGGGTGTCAGGGAAGGACTTATTCAAGATTGGCCAACTGTTTTGTGACCTTTCTAGGGCTGGTGGCCATTTCTGAGCCCCAATGTAGTTTTTGTCTCTCACCTCATGGCTTCCTTTGAAATTAAAATAATCTCCAAGAAGGCCTCTTCAACTTCTAGGTTATCCAATGCAGCAACCACTGGTAAAACACAGGTAACTGGCTCTTGCCCCGCACATACTGGGCACACAGTTGACATCTTCTACCCCTCACCTTCTTCTAGCTACAAGTCGGCACAGCATGAGGGAGTGAATATAGGAGAAACGCCAACAGTGATCAGAGCATCTTCCCAACTATAATCATCGCCTCAGATCTTGAGGAGGCTGCATGGATTTTCAACCACCGTTCACTGCCGACTAGTCCATTTAATTAGAAATAAAAATTCAGAATTTACCTTACCCAGATTTCTCCCTTTGTGCTATGCCCAGCAATACAAGATTTCACTGCATTTTCAAAAGACACAAAAGTGGTCTTTTAAACCCTGGACTTAACAAAGATCATTTTAGAAAAAAAGAAACATTATAGGAACGCAAGCATTTTATTTTTTGCCCCTGAGGCAGCCCTCTCCATTTCTTTAAAAGTTCCCTCCAGGTACATGAATACAAGCAAGCTACAACTGATTCTGATTTCACTCCCACCCTCAAAAGATGAATCACAGAGGCTTGGTGAAGACAGGAACAAGCGGGCGCCCTGTGGAAGGGAAGTGTTCCTCAGGAGGCCTGGTCTCTGTTGTCAGAGCATCTGTCACCACCCTCAGGCCAGGGCAAGATGAAGTCTGAGGGCTACACCGCCCTGGTCCCAGTGCCAAGTGCCTGTAGGGAGCCGGCCGCAGGACTCTGGTGTCACAACTTTCTAACCCTTCTGCTCATTGTCCATGTAGAGAGCCTTCCCTTTTCCTTCTAATCCTGAGGGATAGAAGCGCTCTGGGTTTGCTGGACTTGCCAGTGGCCTGTGTCATTCTGGGTGAGAACTGGGTGGGGAAGCTTGGCAGGAAATAGAAGACAACGTGAGATGCAGGACGGAACCTGGCCTCACCTTACCCAGGAAGGAGCCGCGCTCGGGATGCGGGCGGGTGGAGGAAGCAAGGCGAAGCCTGAGTCTCTTGCAGCAGCGGCGGCAGCTGGATCCCCAGTAAAGTGGAATGGGGGCAGCCTGGCGGGGCTGCAGCACCCACCAGCCTCTCACTTGGAGACCAGCATGCGGACGAACTCCTCGTAGTTGACCTGCCCGTCCCCATCCACATCCGCCGCCCGGATCATCTCGTCCACCTCCTCATCGCTCAGCTTCTCCCCGAGCTTGGTCATCACGTGCCGCAGCTCGGCTGCGCTGACCAGGCCGTTGCCGTCCTTGTCGAACAAGCGGAAGGCCTGCCGGATCTCCTCCTCGTTGTCCTTGTCCTTCATCCTCCTGGCCATCATGCCCAGGAACTCGGAGAAGTCCACGGTGCCGTTGCCGTCCTGGTCAATCTCGCTCACCATTCTCTGGAGCTCAGCCTGCGTGGGGTTCTGGCCCAGCGCCCGCATGACGGTGCCCAGCTCCTGGGTGGTGATGGCGCCATCCCCGTCCTTGTCAAACAGGGAGAAGGCCTCCCTAAACTCGGCCACCTGCTCCTCCGTCAGCTGGACTGCCATGGCAGCTGCGGGGTGGTGGAGGTGGGGATGCGGCGCCGGGGCAGGCTCCCCTCCTGGCTCTGCGGCGCGCGGGCTGGCTGGCGTTCCGGCCCTGGCTTGACTCGCGGGCGCTTAAGAAGGAGCAGGGCTCTCCCTCACCATTCGGACTCCCCCGCCTTGTGTTGCCTGAAGGCCGGGTCCTGTTGGAACAGGAGTCCAGGACCAGGAATGGGCTTGGTTAGCTAATTGCACTGACGCCAGTGCCTCTGTGTGAAAGGCTGTGACTCTCCACCCCACACCACTCAGCTGTCGCGACCCACCACAAGGACACCCTCAGTGAGGCGTGCTGGACAACGTCTAGACGGATTAATTTGGGTTTTTCCTCCTTAAATTTTTCTTTTTCCTTCCCTCCACTCCAATCTCCACACTCTTCACTCAATAAAATAACCAGCCCTGTGCCCTTTCTCCCCTTCAGCTGAGGTTTTTGGCAGGATGAAAAGCAGACGTTGTCTTTGCCTGAAGGGAACTTTTCCCCCTTAATTTTGTTTTCCAAAGCCTAAAAGAAGGCCTTAGGGTTCCCAAGAGGGTATTCAGAGAAGGATTTTTTTTTTTCCCCTTTTAGGTAGAAATCAGACTTTTAAACTTCAATAAAAAACATAAATGGAGGATTTCCTCCAACTCATTCATTCACTCATTCACTTGTAGAAATTTATTGAGAGCCTACTATGAGCAGATACTGCCCTGGAATCTGAAAAGAAAGCTGTGAACAAAACAGGCAACTCCAAGTCCTCAAGAAGCTTCTGTTCCATCCACAAGACAGTTAGCAACTAAATGAACAAGCAAGATACTTGGATATTTTTGATAAATGCTATGAAGAAAACAAACGGGATGATGATGTAGAGAACACAGGGACATTAGCCCTATAGTAATAAAGGTGAAGAAAGTTTTCTCTGCAGAAGTGGCACTTGAAGGGTGATCTGAAGGGAAAGAAGAGGCCTTCCAGGCAGGAAGCCTGAGTAGCTCAAAGTCAGGGGTGGGAGAGGGCTTGGCATGGTTAAGGGACATAATGGTGGTCAGTGCGGCTGCAGTCTGATGAGTGAAGGGGAGAGAAGGAGATGAAGAATGACAAAAGCCATGTGTTGTAGGACACAGTGAGGAACTCATTTTATTCCCTCATCAATGGGAATCCCAGGATGTTTTAAGCAAAGACAGGTCTGAAAATCAGTCTAGGGGTATTTTGAAGAGGAGATATTCTAAAGAAGGTAAAGAGACATAACCACTCACAGAGCAAGAAGAGGATGCTTTGCCTATGGGAATCCATGGAAACCTGAACTGGGAGGGACCCAGAAAAGCCAGCACGATATTGAGGGAGAAGAATAAAGTGTGAGGGCTGGTGCTACTTGACTTGAAGACTTACTCTAAAGCTACAGTAGTCAACACAGTGTGGTATGGCCAACGAATAGACAAATAGCTCAATGGAACAAAATAGAGAACCCAAAAATGGAACCTTATAAATACGAGTATAGTCAGCTGATCTTTGACAAAGGGCAATACAGTGCAACAAAGATAGTCTTTTTAACAAATGGTTCTACAACAACTGGATTTATATCCTTCACAAAGTGTAACTCAAAATAGGTCATAGACTTAAACGTAAAATTATAAAACTCCTGGAAGATTACATAGGAGAAAATCTGGATGACTTTGGGTTTGGCGATAATAACTCAAACTCAAGGTCTTTAATTTGGACTTGGGCTGGGTTTAGATATGACACCAAATACAAAATCTACGAGAGAAAGAATTGAATACGTCCTCCCACAAAGTTTATATGCTAAAATCTCCAACAAAGAGACATTCATGAAATAATACAAGGGCAGTATCAGGAGGCAGAAGGAAAACCACTGGACATAGGAATATAACTGACTCTGGCCAGGAGAACCAAGGGTGAATCTAGTATCATGGGAAAACTTATCCCTGAGACAGTCCCACTGATGAACGAAGACTTCAAGGCCAGAAAGGAACATGTTCTTGCTTCCTGTCTTCTAACCTACAAAAGGACAAGTGGCTAATGGGTGTCTGCAGGTTTTGGGATTGTGGTGCCATGGCTCAAACACCCGGCCTTCAGCTAAATGTGTTTTTCAAAAAAACATTGTTGAAGGAGAACTCAGTAAGGATTTTGAACAGTCTTATTCATGACTCACAAAGGATAATGCTGGGATGGGCTAAAATGTTGCAATTCTCTAGTTAGGAAACTGTGACAGAGGGAATGTCGGTTTCATGGGTTTCTGCAGCTCTCTCCCTGAGGCCTCTCCATGCACTGATTCCCTTCCCTACAGAATATACGTATTTGTGGTCTTAGAGCCATTTAAATATTTAAAAGTCACTGAGGGAGGAACTCCAAGAGCTTTTGTTTATGTGGGGTATACCTATTGGTATTTACCAGGTTTGAACTTAAAACTGAGAAGAATTTAAAGTATTTTAAGTATACTTTATATGGTTATTTGTAACTTAAAAACACAAATTAAGAAACTATCCGTGGCTTGTGTGACTCAGTGGATTGGTGCTGGCCTGCAAACCCAAAGGTTGCTGGTTCAATTCCCAGTCAGGGCACATAACCAGGTTGCAAGCCAGGTCTCCAGCCAGGTCCTTAGCTGGAGGCAGGTGAACGGCAACCATACATTGATGTTTCTCTCCCTTTCTTCCTCCCTCCCCACCCTTCTCTCTGAAAATAATAAATAAAAAATTAAAAATCTTTAAAACACAGATAAACACCTTATAAAAAAAGAAACCCCATTACATGTTAACATAAAGGACATAGTTTCATGAGAAATAATTATATGTCCAAAACAAATAATAAAGGAAAGAATGGCACCTAAAACATGATTTTGCTAATCTCTTTTATGTCTGGCTTTAAAGAAGCATGTCTATAGTCCATCTGTGGGAAGACACTTTTTGGATTTGACATATGTATAATCCAACTTCACACAATATGTTCTTGGAAAAGGAGAACATTTAAATGACTCTTTTAGATAACTGTGGATATTCTTCTTTGATATCCTATCAAAATTTGACAAGCAGTAATTTCCTAAAGGTTGATTGTAGTGTGGAATCTGAAACCAGGTCAATGGACTCCTCGTATTGTTACCTTAAAATCCATTGGTCATTCTTGCAGTCTGGATGGATCACTCACCCATGCATGATTTGGAAAATATCAGTTCACCATGGGGGTTCAGGAAATCTCCTGAACCATTGCATCTATGTGAAAAAATTATGTTCATTGGTATCACCACCAATCCCATTAGAAAAGTTGTTAAGAATTGGAAAGTGTCAAGCTCATGGTAACAAATATAAAATTTTTGACAATTCTAATTTTTGTTTGGAAGTTCAGGTTTATCATTGGCAACAAATACTGTCAGTTGTTTTCCTTCAAGTGACAGGTTCACTTCACCCATTTTCCACAAAATGTTTGCCCACTATCAAATCTGAGTGACCATAGTTTGTTTATGTTGTTTCTAATGAAAATGGCATTTTATAAAACATCTTACCCGGCCACTCATGTAATCACACAATTGCTTTTCTTATGAGAACCATTGTATTTCAATAATTAGTAGAATATTAAGTATGCACATTCAAGGGTTGAATTTAATAAAATAATTTTACTACTGCAAAAGCATTCTTAGGTGAAACTGGCTTTAAAAAAAATTGAGACTATGTAGTGGTGAAGAATATGACTACTGAGGACCTGGCTGGTGTGGCTCAGTGGATTGAGCACTGGCCTGCAAACCTAAGTGTCACTGGTTCGATTCCCAGTCAGGGCACATACCCAGGTTGCAAGCCAGGTTTCCAGCCTGGTCCCCAGCTGGAGACAGGTGAAAGGCAATCATGCATTGATGTTTCTCTCTCTTTCTTCCTCCCTTTTCCCCTCTCTCTAAAAAAAAAAAAAAAAAAAAAACGAATAAAATCTTTTTTAAAAATATGACTACTCACTGGTACAGGGGAGTGGATCATGCTAAGGGGTTAGTAATTTTACCCACCATTGCTTTTGACCTCAGTGCAAGATGCCAACACAATTTAAAAGGCAAATAATGTCTTGTTACTATTGTGAAAATAGTTTTGACCTCCCAGGTTCATTGAAAGAGTGTTGAGGATACACTTTCCCCAACTGGACCTACAGAATACTCTTGGAGAACCACAGCTGTGAAGTCTTGGGAAGCAGCAGTCTGAATTGGGTGTAGAATTCCCTGGTCTGGAGGTGAAAGCGACTGAGAATGCTGGAATCTTGGCAGAGATAGTGTTGGCCTTACAGAGTACAGATTAATGGAGACCCCAATGAACACTTATTAGGGAAATCCATCTGCTCCAGCTACATTCTTTAAAGGTAAGATGACCCAAAGTATTGCCTTCTCTGAATTGGTGCTATAATAGCTTTTGTTAAAAAAACTCATTCAGCACCCTTGCGAATGTACCTCTTTTGCTGAGTGCTGAAGAGAAAGTTATAGATTAGGGTTCCCTATCTTTTCAACTAGTTCCATTCCTGTGCCCTGCTATAATAGGTGTGGCTGAGAATTACCACAGGTCTCTCTTTCTCTCTTGATTAAATCATTCACCAGCCCTAACATTTGCTCATCTATTTCCATTTCCCCAATACACAATAGAACCTTGGTTATTGAATATAATTTAGTTCTGGAAGGTTGTTCAAGAAGCATAATTGATGGGTACAAAATAGACAGGGGGAAGTCAAGAATAATGTACAGAAGGGTGAAGAAAAAGAATTTATATGCAAGACCTATGGACATGAACTAAGGGGAGTATGATTGCTGGAGGGAAGAGAAGAACCAGATGGAGGGGAGCAAAAGGAAAAGAATTTGGGACAACTGTAACAGCATAAGCAATACAATATACTTTTTTAAAAAAAGAAGTGATTTGTTTGAAAACTGAATCTTCTTCATTTGTTGCTTAAGAGATACATGACTGACCACACAAGTATCAGCAAGAAAGGGTCATTGGGCAGAGAACCAAAGTTTCTGTTTGACAACCAAGATACTTCTTCTGTGAGCAATTTGTTAGAGAACCTAATTCAAGGTGGGAGATGTGTGAGAACCAAGGTTTGACTATAAATATAAGTACCTTGCCTTAGTGTGTTCAGGCTGCTATAACAAAATACCAGAACTGGGTGGCTTAGCAGCAGACATTTATTTCTCACAGATGTAGATGCTGGAAGTCTGAGATCAGGGGCCAGCATGGTTGAGTGAGGGTTACAGACTTCTTAGAGTAAACTAGCTAACATAGCAGAAAGGGCTAGGTATCCTTCTGCAGCTTCTGTTATAGGGACACTAATGCCATTCCTGAAGGTTTCACTCTCATTAATAGCATGATCTGTGGATAGGTGCGAGCCTGCGAACCCAAACGTCACTGGTTCGATTCCCAGTCAGGGCACATAACCAGGTTGCAAGCCAGGTCTCCAGCCAGGTCCATAGCTGAAGGCAGGTGAAAGGCAACCATACATTGATGTTTCTCTCCATTTCTTCCTCCCTCCCTGCTCTTTTCTCTAAAAATAATGAATATAATCTTAAAACAAAACACAATCTGTGGGGGTTAGGATTTCACATATGTATTTTGGGAAAACAAACATTCAGGCCACAGTACACCTTTATAATGTAACATACATAGATTAATGTCATATTTATTAAGCAATTACTTTGTGGCAAGCACGTGTAAGCAAATCTTCCAGTCAGCCAGGACCCTAAAATCAAGGCAGACCCGCCAAAAGGTGACCCCTGAAGTCCTCCAGGTAAATTGGCTTTCATTTCTAGCCCTGTGTGTTTACTGAGAAATGCCAACCATCTCTACACTTGGTAGTTGCAAGGATACTGGATGTTCACAGGCCAGGGTAGAGTGGGGAAGGAGTTTCTCTGCTCTTTCTCCCTGCCCCTCATGGAAGTCCACCCCAACTTCCCCACCTCTATCCATTGCCCATTTCTGCTGGCCTGAGAAAGTGGACAGACCCACAACTCCCTTTGGGGGCCTGGGCCACTGCTGGAGGCACATTTTCTTGGGAGTATCATTTCAGCTGCTGATGTTCCACCTCTGGACACCTACCCATGGTGTCATCTCCACATTGATGCTGGGAAGTGTTCCTGCCCCATGCACACCATCTGTGCTGCCTGGGCCTCAAGAACATGACACATGCTCCTAGCTCACTGCAAGCCATCTGGTCACGTGACGCTTATATCTGACTCGATCTTTATTATGGTCACCGCCCTGGAACTCTAGCCCCAGCTCCTTGGAGAAAAGCCAGAGCATAATCGAAGTGATGGGGGCCAGCAGATTGAGGGGTGGGTGGGACTTCTCTCCTTAAAGCTCAATGTGAAAGTTAGACAGTCCAACCAGCATCATTCCAGGTAGAGGAACCAGGAGCAGATTCAAAACAGGGGCAGAGAGGGTGCTGGGAGGAATGGAGCATGCCCTAAGGTTCTCTGGTGGGGCCTCCAAGTTTCCCCTTGGGGAAGGGCGCTTGTCATGTGGCTTTAAGGTCATTTGGGAAACATGCAAAAAGGCAAGCTAAAATTGCTCCCTGGAAGCCCAGTTCCAACCACAGTTCCCAGGGTGAGCTCCTCTTAACTGTCCCTTGTCTCCAGCTATCTTTGGAGCCTTTGGTCTCATAGCTAAAGTTCTTACCAGTGAGTTTCCATCAGGACTTTTCTAAAGTTTTCCAAAGATGACCAGATGCCTGGCTTTGCCAGAGTACATGGTTGTCATGGGATCTCTGCAGTTCACAGTCGGAGAAGCAACAACAAGGATACAAACAGGGGACATAATGATGAGAAATGAATGACGCTGGTGACTCTCACCTGGATGGATGGTAGTGGCATGTGTCTTTGCCCATGATATTGACCAACTACCTCTGCTGCTTCCGGCTTTCCAAGGCCAGCATTGACTGAAAATAAACATGCCTTGCTCTGTATCTCAAGCTTATCTTAATCATGGGGCAAAATGACACTTCCTTATTCACCTTCAGTGCTAGAGGAGGGTCCACTCAACTAATAGCAGAATTTTCTTTGGGAACCAGGGGTCCTGGGCCTTCCTTTTAACATCTTCCCATCAAAGGCTGCCCCAGATTTGGTGCATGACAGCTCTTGAAATGACTTCCAGTCAATTTTGTGAATCATCAAGATTCCTCAAGAGCTGTCCTGGGCTAGGCTAGAGTTCCTGTTCAGGGAGGAGACCATGGTTCTGGATCAAAGCTGTGCGTCTTTCCATTGAAATGGGATAAATAAACAGATAAATCATCACCTAGGAGGCTGGAACATGAGAACACCTCACCCAGAGCTCTCAGGGCCGCTGTGTGTTGCCTCTCAACTGGCCATAAAGTGCAGGTGTGGCTCACTTTTGTGATTTGAGGCCTCACCTGTAGAATGAAGTCCACTAAGTACGGAGGGAGCTGAACAACTGGGTTGCTTTGAGAGTTTCCTGGGTCTTCTTAATTCAGTGTATCCTTGCCTTAGTTCCCACTGCTGTCTTCAGACAGCTGGTATGAGAGGGTAGCCTCTGGGGTGCCCCACCGGTGCCCAAGTTCCTTAGGAACTTGCCTACTGAGACTAGCACCTTCAGTGTATTTGAGCACCAGTGCATTCAGAGGTGAACCTAAGGGACAAAAAGTGGCCTGTAATTCCTGAGAGCCGCTTTGATTAAATTGATATTAAATGACTCCCCAAACAAGATTAAATTAGCAAGAAGTCCCACAATAAAAGCAGCCAAGCAAGCAATTATCTCTTCTCAGACTTCTGCTTTCCTAGAAGAAGGGAGATATTTTTCTGATAGGGGTTGGTAACTTTTCCCAAGTAGCTGGCCTTTGCTCCCTCGCTGCCTCCCCTTCTGTGGGGAAGGTGAAGGCAAGGGGAGGACAGGGTCAAGGGGGACAGAGCAGAGAGCACCAAGGGTTGATTCTGGAAGGGCTCATCTGTATGACAACTCACCTTTCAAACTTGACATTGATGTTTTGAAAAAAATTAAGAAAAAAAATTCAGTGGGGCAATGTTGCTGAGGGGCTAAGGCCCTGTGCCACAAATCTTTTGATACCAAGAAACATTTGATAAGTGGCTACATAGACTCCTGTGTTACTTTATGCCCCCACACCACAGGGGATGGTGATTGTTTTCTAAAGGACAAGTTGATCTTCCCTAAGGGTGCAGAACTCAGTAAGAGACAGGAAGCTTTTTTTTTTCAAAGAGCCAAGCCTTTGAAGTTAATGAGTGTAACCTTTGCATTTAATACAGGAAGACATGCTACGTGTGTGTGAACACGTGTCTGCTGGTAAACACAGGAGGTGTGAAGAAAGCAGGAGGGTCTGGGGCGTGAGCTCAATATCAGATAAGTGATATGAAACAGGCAAAGGGCAGTTTCAGTTTAACCAGAGCTCATGTTGGAAGGTCATTCTTCCAGTGGTTTTAAAGTTGCTCTTTAAAAAACAAACAAAAAAAAACCCCACATTTTTTTTCCCTTTTAGTGAAAGAGAAAGGGTGAGAGAGAAGCATCGACTTGCTGTTTCTGTGAGCCCAGAGCAGGGATCGTGTGCACCCAGAATGGGGATCGAACCTGTAACCTAGGCATGTGTCCTGACCAGGAATCAAACCTACAACCCTTAGGTTACAGGACAATGTTCCAACTAACTGAGCCACAATGGCCAGTACTAAACTTGCTCTTTTAACTCATGCACTCTGTAGAGGTCCTTCTGGTGCTGCATGGTGGCAAGGAGGGACCCAGCGTGCCAACCTCTTTCCTTTCTCCACCGCCAACCAAGAAAGCTCCCTTTAAGAAGGGATGGTTAGCCCTGGCCGGTAGCACAGTGGATAAGGTGCCGGCCTGCAAACCCAAAGAAGGGATGGGATAGGTGAGGCAGGGGAGAGCAATGGGAGGGAAATGGGACAACTTTAATAGAAAAACAACTAATTAATTAAAAAAAAGAAAGTTCCTTTTAATTGCTTCATGATTGTTGGGCAAGTTGCTGCTGTTGTGGCTCAGCATCCTCATCTGTATAATGGGCTCACTAGTGACAAAGAGCACTGTGAATTAACGCACAAGAAGTCTCAGCCAGAAGCTGGAACACAGAATGGGCTCAATAAATATTAACTATTATTTATCATGTGAAAGAGTAAGATTTCATTTGAAACATGGCTGAAGAAATTCTGAAAGCTTTTTACAGACCAGGACATTGTAACCCATCAAATTTCAGCATTTACCCAGGACTACACAACTAGTAGAGAGAAATAAAAATAAGTGTAACAGAGGGGTCTCTTGGCTGTGAGTCCATTTCTCTTTGTGCCACCAGGACAGGGTGTCCTTAAGAACAGGACCCAAGGGCATTCCCAGTTGATAAGAGAATTTCTCATCAGCCTCAGGTCAGCCTCAAGCCCTTGGGCAGGAAGAGTGTTTTGTTCACCCTTTGGGTCCAGCACATCACAGGCAGTTGAGAAATTCTGTAGAGTGGATGAGCAAGGCTGCATGGCTGGTTAAGGACTCAGATTTGTGGGATGAAGGAGCCTGGTGAAACTGGAGGAAGACAATGGAGGGTCCCTGAGTGGGGCTGTGTGGTAGGGAGGAGTGGGCAGGAGGCTCATGACACTGGTGCCACCAACCACATGAACGTAATGCCCTGGTGCAAACCAAGAATCTTGAGGCCCAGTTCCAACTCTGACAGTACCACTAACAGAAAACCCTGTGGTGTTTCTGTGTCTGCATTTCTGTGTTTATATAAGGAAGGGAACAGATAGCTCTTGACCTCATTCCTAAAGGAATATCAAAAGGACATTACCTGGGACTAAGTGTAGTGTGCTGAGAAGAGGCCAAATGTGGTGATTCAGAGAAGAGATGGCCCCAGGAAATGAGGCAGTTATTAAGGAGGTGGAAATGGGGAAGAGTGGGAGTGTCATGTGGCCCAAGAGAACACAGAGTAGTTCAAGGGCTATGGCAGTGAGCGGGAGAGGGGGAAACAGGTGTGCGCTGGATTCTGAGGGATTTTTTCATTCTTCTAGGTCTGGTTAAGGACATGCCATGGGTGAGCATCAGCTGCAAAGGGAGCTTAATGGATGAGGAAAGAGTAAAACATTCCTAAGAATTAGAGCAAGAGAAGGGAGGAGTGAACAGAAGAAGGAGTAAAGAGAAAGAAGGAAGAATCAGATGATGAGGTTTCTCCTCAGTTGCGTGCCTTCCCTGGTGCTTACTGTGATGCCTGGTCCTGGGGGTCGTTGGGAAATGGTCCTGTGAGGAAAGACATGCCCCAGAGGGAGGAGAAGAGGAGAAAAGGTACACAGTGCTTCCTCCTCTGAGGGGAGCAGAGAAAGTGCGTTGTGAGGCTGCGTGTCACAAGGCTCCTAGGAAGAAAACATCCCACTAGATGGATCCAGGCACACAGGTGGAGGCAGCCACATTCCTGGGAAATGAGAAGTTTGGTACATGTTCTGATCGACAGAGAAAGTGAATTTCATTTTACAGAATTGATCAGAGGGAAAAAAAAAAAAAAACAACTTTATTGCCCTGGCCTGGTGGTTCAGTTGGTTATAGCATTGCCCTGTGTACCAAAAGATTTCGGGTTTGATCCCTGCACACATACATAGTGTGCTGGTGGTCAGAGTGAGTGAGGGAGGCAAGAGATGGATGTTTCTCTCTCACATCCTTGTTTCTTTCTTTCTCTCAAATCAATAAGCATTATAAATACATATGCATGTAACTTATTGCGAAAGCTTTGTATTTATTCATTCACTCATCCATCTATTCATTTGTTATTATTCATCAGATTACTATGCAGAGTAAGTCTACTTTGTCTCAGAACTTGCCTGGCCTAAGGACATCAGGATAATTAGGATAGTGTCTGCACGCTCAAGGAGCTCATAGTATGGGTACACGTGTCATGGATGCATTCTGTGGGTGCTCAGAGGCTGAGTTGATGGCCATCCCTCAGGCACAGAGTGTTTGAGGTGGACAGGAAGGGTGGACTTCCCAGAACTGACGCATGAGACCTAGGAGGTTTCTGTGTGAGACCGTTGAATGGGCTTCTCCAGTAACTCCGCTGACATTGAGAGGCAAGGGGGACAAGCCCAGCTTAGGATCTGTTCCTTGGACCTAACATTCCACCCCCCAACCTTTCCCTCAACCCCACCTTCTCTCACCCAGATCAAAAGGGTTTGTGCCTGACATGAGACCTGGGAAGAGAGGAGATTAAAAACTCAAATTGCTATTTTTTCCAATAAGATGTTAGCAGAAATCAGCACTTATATGGTCTATGTAACAAGTGGATGGCAGAAAGAGCCGCCCCTCCTCTCCTGACTGGAAGCTGACAGGGTCAATCAGAGGAGCAGCCACTTTGTTATCTGAGAGATGAGGTCTGAGCATCACCTGGCCCCTAGACCAGGTGGGGCTGAGGCTGTGGCAGCCTTGACAGAGGTGAAGCTCTGGGAAGGGAGACCCTGGGTGGGTGCCATGTTCATTCGAGAAAGAAAATGGAAGGTGTAAGACATGTGAGGGCTGTGTGGGCTCTTGCTGCCTTGCAGGAGAAAGGACCCCATGCTGCATGCCCCAGCCTGCACTCTAATACCTTTTTTAAAGTGAAATAAGAGTAGAAAAGTTATGTCTCTCTCTCTGTCTCTCCACACACACACACACACACGCACACGCGCGCGCGCGCGCACACACACACAAATATCTATATGTTACTATTCCAAAGTCTGTATGTCCAAAGCTTCAACAAGTCAAAACTCAAAACATCAGTCTGGAGTAAGGAAAGGTTTATTGATCAACAACTGAGAAGATGGGAGTCCTAGTGGTGCCTTAAACTCATCTTAAGAAAGTTCACGATTTCCCGGCCAGGGCACATAATGAGGTCTCCAGCCAGGTCTCCAGCTGGAGGCAGGTGAAAGGCAACCATACATGGATGTTTCTCTCCCTTTCCTCCTCCCTCCTGTCCCTTCTCTCTAAAAATAATGAATAAAATCTTTTTAAAAAGAAAGAAAGAAAGAAAGAAAAAAGAAAGGAAAAAAGTTAGTTCAGAGCTCAGACTTCTATGTCAAGGGAAGGAGAAATGGAAGTGGCAGGAGGTAATTGACCACCACAGATGTCCAGGTGCCAGGAAGGGTCCAAGGAAGATTGTGCTAGTTGATGAAAGTCTTGTTAGGAGGTCTTGCAAATCTTTGCTCAGCAATCATTATTTTTGTCCATACTTTCCTTGTCTCCCCAGGGAAGGCACTTACTGGTAAGGGGCTGTTTTTGTAGAACTTTGGCTGCAGAGTCTTCTAATGAGGAGCTTGTCTCTGTGCGGAACTCAGCAGAAGCTGTTCCCCTGAGGCCATGGGAACAGAGCAGGTTTGAACAAAGTGAAGCCAGAGAAGTCGAGCTGTCTGTTACCTAAGTATGTAAAGTATACCTGGAGGGAGGAATTTCTAATAGACCTTGAGAAAACAAACAAAATGACCGCAAACCCAAATATTTAGAGTTGGTTTAGACTTTAGTTCTAAATGAAGGTTATTTCACTCTCAATGATATCGGCTTATAATAAACTCAAAAGAGGGGACTGAGCCAGCATGTGCAACAGGACTTACATGTCAGATAGAAGAGAGGAACGTGTGGAAGGAGATATCTGCCCATTCTTATTGCCCCTAGGAATAGGATGAGCTGGAAAACCAAGCCCTATACTGGGAGGAGGGAGTGAGGTGGGGGGAAGGGGGGAACTCGATGAGAACTCCCACTAGGACAGAATGGAAAGATATTAAAACTAATGTCTTTGACAGAGATGAGGTTATCCAGGGAGAGAGAAGGTCAAGAGAGAATCAGAGGGCAGCTTGTCACAGGTGTTTCTGCGGATAGAAGGATCATGGTGAACAACAGTAAATATGGACTAAAGAAGATGGTGCTAAAAGGGCAAGATTGTTTCTGAGGATTTGATAGCTACATTTTGAGAAATGTCTATTTATCAAGTACATTTACTGAATGATTTAGTTAAAAATTTAAAACTGATTTCAATCAGGTAAATGTGCAGAGAGGCAGGGTCATGACTGACACCACCACCTCCTTCTGGCACATAGGTGAGCTTGCCATCATTCCACAGTCCCCTGCCCTTCTGCCAGATCAAGATAGGTCGCTGCCCAGTGCCGGGGCACAAGTTGACGAGGTGACTGTGTTTTGTCACATTGTGTGGATGTGACACAATCACACAATCTCCCTGTGGAACCCTTTGCTGACAGCTCTCAGCAGTTCCCCAAGAGTTGCTTAAATTGTGCCTCAGTGATCTTCAGCGGCACCCAAAGAACAATTGCTTATCAGACACTGAGAGGCGCTACTGCACAGTGCAGACAGGTTGGGCCCTAGAGTAAGGTGAACCGAGATGCAAATTTTTGGCTCTTCCATGAACCAGTTGTGTGATATCTTTAAGCTTCAGTTGCTCCATTTATAATATAGGAATAAATAATGAAGACAAGATGAGGTCATTGCTCAAAGCCCATACACAACTGGTACAAGAAGCAGCTCAAAGCATTAATATTCATGCCACCCCTCTTCCTCAGGTAAATGGGACAGCAGAGGCATGGGTGTGGCTTACGCAGCTTAGGCAATGAGGTGATGTCAGGCTGGGATGGATAACCCAGTAAAAGGTAAGACTGGGGGCTACTGATGTTATTGCAGCCCTGATGCAAAAGGAGCCATGTTACATTGGGCACAGAGTTGTGCTGCGACCAGGGGACTTCAGCAAATGATCGGAACACACCACCACCACTTATTCACCACAAACCAGTCATGAGGCTACAGAACAGGAAAGAGCGACTTCCCAAAGGGAGGAAACAGGATGAGAAGCCAGTTCTGCCTCTGAAAAAGTCAGTGGGCTGCCGCATGAGACTGTGGACAAGACAGAGAAGGCGTCTGTGTGGCACAGAACGGCTCCTAGAGTGTTACTATTCGGGAGGGTGAAAGAGGCCCAGCAACTCATGTCAATGAGGCTTCAAGCTCCCTGGGCCAGCAGGTGCAGGGGTGCTTCTTTGAGTATAAAAGAGTTAAGAGAAGAAGTGGGTGTAGGAAGAGCCTTATTGTAGAAAGAAAAAAAGACTGACATTAGAGTTAAGGGGTGAATAAATAGTGTCGGACAGCTCCTCGTGTAGGATTTGTAAGAATGTGGTATAGCACAAATGGTTGGGAAAATTTCAGTGGTGGATTGTAAATATGTGCATACCTTTTACAATTGAACATCTACTCAACAACAGGGTGATCCAAGAAGAGACCCGAAAAACTATCTGTGACTTATAGTCTTTGGCACTAAGATGTAAGAGATCCAGGGTAGTGGTTGGCGCTCAAGCGCTGGGTAGCAGTAGGGTGGATGGCTTTCAAGAACAGAACCTGTGGTCAGTCAATGATAAACACAAAGTCACACAGTCACGTATTTGCTTCTAGCTTTACTTCTTAGGGGCCAGTTCCTTCTTTCCACTCAGTTTCCCAGTCTCTGAAATGGGTTAACTGGGCCTGCTGTCACCACAGCTGGCCACTGGCATTAGAGAAAAGGGTCATTAATAAGTATCAAGCACTTTGATGTTTATTTATCTGTTCACATGAGATGAGGGAATGCTTAGCAGAAAAGCACATGTTTTCAGCCTAACCCAGTCATTTCATAGTCAGAAGATCCAAGGACTAAAGATAAGGCTGGGACCTTCACAGACCACCAGCCCTGTGCCTCAGGGCAGTGGAAAGGAACAGCCACTGAGGGATCGTGTAAAGGTGCTGCTGGTCCTGAGACACCCTACCCTGGAAGCAAAGGCACCTGGCACGCAGACACACTGGTCTTGCTCCTGAGTCAGAAGCACCTGAGCATCCTCACCACTGCGTAAGATGGAGCTTGCAATCACACAGCAGAGGGTTGGGTTCCACTCCACTATTGACCTAGTTGTGTGTTGCTTGGTCAGTTTCCTTGACCCCTTGAAGCTTCAGCTGTGACATGAGAGCGGCAACACCAAGCCTTACCAAGCCAGGGGTTGTAGTGAGGAGCAGCATACTCCCCTGCTTTCCCTCCCTTCCCCTGAGCACAGGGCTGCCCTGGGCTCCCCAAGGAGTGAGCGCGTGGCACTCTCTGCTGCGTGAGACTCCTCTGCAGGCATAGGTGTCTCTGAGGAAGTAGCTTCAGCTGAGGCAGCAGGGGTGGTCTGTGCTGGTCCAGCTCTCCTCTTAGAAATGGTATCTTGAGGACCCTCTCCTAGAGAACAACAGAGCCTTTCTGGGGTCATCAGGAGTCACCCCTTCCCTCAGGTAATGCGGTAGCAGTGCGTCACCACAGCCTGCCCAGAAAGTTAGGCAATGAGCTTGCCAGGTTGGAGTAGAGCTGGTCCTGCTCTCCCAGTTCTTGGCTCTGACCTGGTTTAAGCCAGTGCCCTCTGTCTCCACCAGGCCGTGCTTCCAAGGACAAGCATGAGCAGGACTGGGTGCCAGTCCCCATCCTCTGCTTTGTTAGGCCCACCGTTTTGTTAGTCACTGTCTTTCTCTCTTTCCTGGCCAAGGATCATTACCTTCTTCCTTTGCACCATCTGTGTTAAGAAGACCTTCATGTCAAGCCCGGGGTATGGAGGTCATGAATGTGTGAAACCCCTGAGCATTGGCTGGTTAGCTGACCCAGGGTCCATTAGCTCCTGTGTGGAAGAAGTGGATTAAAGTGATGGCAAAGGTGGGAAAATTGACCCCTGGCTCTCTTGTGCTGCTTTATAGGCTACAAAGCACTCCTACTAATGACTTTCCACTTAATTTTCACACAGTCCTGCCAGGCGCAAGGGGCAGGTATTATTCACCTCTTACAGGTGATGAAGCCAAAGCTAACAACAGTGTCTTCAATGCACCAGAGCTGGTAAGGGCCCACCCAGCTTAGACCCAAGTGCCCTGAGTCCTTGCTGCAGCTGCCTGACCATTCTAAGAACAGGAACTGGGCCTGCCAAGGCCAGAGCAACTCACTGTTGCCCTTGGCTGCCCCCCACCTCCCTCCCCTGGGGGCAGGGACCATTTGAACAATTGATGACGTAAAAGATTCTTCCACCATGTTGGGCCATGAAGAGCAAAAGAAGCATAATGCGGGAGTCTTGCTACCAGGAGCTTTGTGTGTGGGGAACATACACCTCCTGCTCTCAGTTTTCCTGGGTTGCTCTTTGGTTTGTGCTTTTTTTGAAAACTGACTTATCTCGGAGGCAGACTCTTTTCCTGGAATTTCACCTATGTCCCCCGTCACGCAGCCCAGGACTAAGGAGGCCTCTAGTACGTCGTGTCAGACGCCAAACAGGCTGTCACAGCCAGGAAATCTGTCCTCACCACTGTCAACAGTGTCAGATATAGAAACACTTGTATTTTCTTAAGCCACACGCGTGGGTCCCTGGTTTTAGGGAATGTAACACACAGTATTGCAGTTCAGCTGCACCACAGTGGGTTCAGGGAGTCAAATAACTTCCCACATGCCAACCCAGGCCCCGAATAGTCTAGGCTCTGCTCCTGGGGGTTTCCCCCAAAGGGAGCATATCAATTATTTAACATGGGTACCTGCAAAGACCAACTTTGCAAGTTTGAGAAGCTGAGAAGAATGCCCCTCAGGTAGATCTTAAATAAAGGGGGGAAAAAAGAACCCCACTGGAACCCTCCTGGTCTGGAAGCTCCAGATACGCAGGGCTGCTTGGCCCCCAGGGTGTGTGTCCTGCCAAGTTCCCAGGTGTGTTGTGGACCAAAAGAGAGGGGGGAAGGATTGCTCTTGCCAACTACCCCAACAAGTCCAGGGAAACTGTGGGCACTGAGCACAGAGCAACTGCTGCGAGTGCAGAGCAAATACACGGTCCCCAGGATGCAGACACGTGACGTGTCTCTTTGAACACAACCTCCATGAGAGTCAGGCTTCTGTGCTTTCCCAGGTGAGGCCCTGGGAGTCCAGAAACCACATCTGTGATTGCACAGGGATCTTAAATGGAAAAGGGGTCTCTAACTTCTGGGTCCTCAAGATGTGATCTTTTCTGCAGAGTGAGGCGCATCTGTCGAGTGCACACCACAGCCAGGAGCTCCTGCTCCGAGGCAGGCGTGGGGAATGACTTAGTGAGCAGGGTAGACCCTCCCTGTCCCTGGTATCGGCGAGATCAGGTGCTTAACTGGGTTGAACACTTTCTGAGAACTTAGAAGCCATCCAGCTCTGCTTCTAGAATGCTAGGCCTTGGGCCTGGCAGAAGACACCTGGAGGAAAAGGGACTTGGACTGAATGGGTAAATGAGTGATAGCAATGCTCCCATTTATAGAGTATTGACTTGAGCTGGGCACTGAGCTAATGGTGTCCTGAAAGCTCATTCAACCTTCTCAACACCTTACAAAAAGCAGGTATTGGTATTATCTCCTTTATAATGCAGGCCATTGATGCTGGGGAGGTGAAGTCACCTGCCCCGGGCTACCCAGCCTGTGTGACACAGGAAGCCAGGACTCTGCCCGCAGCTGCCTGGGTCCAAAGCCAAACGATGCTGTATTGCCTTGGTGGGGAGTAGAACGGGCACCATGGGGGCTGGAAGCCA
Organism: Noctilio leporinus; assembly: GCA_004026585.1. Taxonomy (NCBI): domain Eukaryota; kingdom Metazoa; phylum Chordata; class Mammalia; order Chiroptera; family Noctilionidae; genus Noctilio; species Noctilio leporinus. The sequence goes on from PVIW01001558.1 coordinate 49,364, forward strand.
GCCGCCTGCTGCTCACTCCTTACGAAAGGCACAGCAGAGGATGGCCTCGCTCGGACATGGATTGATTCCCCAGTAGGCTCCTTCCTCATTTCCAGGGGGTGGGATCTCCATGGGCAAGGCCGGGGTGGTGTCAGCACCAGACACTGGCTCAGGGGTGAGGAACAAGCATGTTCTGGCGAGTCAGGGGAGCCTGAGGAATCTCTAAGACCTGTCTGACTGGTTTCTCACAGGTAATTTGCCCACAAAGCCACATAGTAATGGAAGCGCTGGAGTGTGTTTCATTCCTGGGGTCAGACTCCTGCGAAGGCTGGAGCTGGCTTCCACATTGGTTCTAATCATCTCCACAGAATTATATTTACCCACTAAACCTTCTCCCAACACACACACACACACACGCACACGCACGCACACTCACACTCACTCACATGGCCACTGCACCAGGCAGCCTGACGGAGACAACGACCCGTCCTGAGGCTGCGTGAATGCCTTTGAGTGCTTACTCAGCCACCTTGCAGAGGGCTCCTTCCTTCCTGCACCATCTGCTGAGGTCTCCTTTCTCCTCAGTAAAGGGGACCCTCTTTTCCTTGAGGACCATGGCCCTTTTCAGTAGGAGGAGTTGGGGCTTCCCTGGCAACAGGGTCAGGGAGATACACTGAGAGGCAGTAGGAGAGGGAATGAGTCCTGGGCTTGAGTGTTGACTTCCAACAGGGGCCTCAAATCTTTCCTTAGCAAACCTGTCCACTTCTTCCCCCTTTGCCAAACCACATACTCATTGGTTCTAGGTACTCCTTTAGCAAAACTGACTTTTCATCAGGTACCATTATTCTGTGCCCTTCTGCGCCTGTTCATGCTTCTTACATGGGCCCAGGGGGTTCAGCTGTGGGCACCAAGCAAGTGACACACTCCATGGCTTTGGGCTCCTTGGCCAGGGCACAGCCTCACTCCCATCACACACAGGGAGCTCACAGGCCTGTGGATATGCTTTGATTGTGAAATACCACGAATAGGAGGCATTTCTACTTTTCTCCCACTTCCTCCAAAGAGCTGGGCTCTGCGTCCAGGTTGATGTGAATTACGTCAGCAGCAGAAGAAGAAAGGGGCCCCATCAAGCTTAATCAGAGTTGGCAATAAATGCTTCTTTTCCCAGCCCCAATTTTGGCTGTCAAATGCCCTGTAATGGTCACTTAAGATGGTCATCCCTGATGCTGGCCCAGGGCAGCCAACTACTTGCCCACTTAGGCAGGAGCTTGGGCAGATAGGGAATGTGAAGAATGATTTCAGTGTTGATTCCTGCTCTGAAAAGAGAAGGCACTGTGTTAGAGAGGAAGCATGACCCAAAATGATGGGCCAAGGGTGAAGGCATACTCAGCTCGATGCCTGGCTCTCTCCCCAAGTTCTGGGTGACCTTGGGCATAGGACTTTACCTCCTGGAGCCCCCATCTCTACCTGGAGAGAATGAGTGTCACGTAAATAATGGCCATTGTCCTGTCTCGTGAAGACTCTTTGCCAGATGTTCTTTTTGACCAGAAGCCTCTGCATCTGCTAGGGTAGACTCCTGAAAGCCGACCAGCGTTCAGAGCATGGACAGTGTGATGTGACTCAAATCTCCAGGTAGACAAGTTGATGATAGCAGGTCAACCAAGAAAGGTATAACAGCAAAAGTGGGAACCAGGCCCCACTTCAAGCAGATATTTTCAGGAGTGTTGGTTTACATCAAACCTGAGCCAGCTTGCTGCTAAACACCAGATCTGTCGCAGAAAAATAACACCTTCTGCTGATCAAAGCGCTTTGACCTTTGATCCTACAAGCCCTGATCAGATATGGCAGATGTATTATCCTAGTTTAGAGATGAAAACGTTGAAGACACAGGTTAAGTTCCCAAATCAGCAGTAGAGCCTGAACCAGGAGCCCACTCCCGATAGCATCGGAAAAACCCTCCCTTGCTTACCACGGATTATTTAATACCAAGGAAAAATAAGGAACTAATAAGCATCTTGGGTTTTTAATCACAAGTCTTGTTCGTAAGATGAAAGAAAAGGAAATTTAAAATACAGATTTCTATCTTCAGTTGTTCTTAAAAAAAAAAATAATAAACGAAGGAGCTGTGCTGCTCCAGTTATTAGGAGCTCCACCCTTCCCTAACTGCCTATGAAGCCAGCGCTTCCCTGTGCTGGTCTCTTAGGTGGACCCACACGTTCCAACCGATACTGGTTGTCAGTTTCATTGAGAAATAACTTGCTCAATATGTATTAAGGTCTCAGTGCTATTTCAGCACAAAGATGAAATAGCAATGCTTCTTCCAGATGTCTTTATAAAAGAAGCTACGTAACTGGAACATTTCCCTTTGTGTCTCTCTCCATCTGGGTCCTGGGCTGGGGTATGTGTGTGGCACTGAGAGGTGGGAGGTGCTTGCCTGGCTACCCTACAGGGAAGGAGAGAATCCTCAGCCTGTGTGAGGGCTGAACCAGAGAGAGAAGGCATTGAGCACATTTCTCGGTTGGAGGTTGACATAGTTTATTCCTTACACACAGGCAGAAGTGAAGGGGACTCATGGGGATTTATAGAGATCAAGAGAGGTTTTTCTTGAGAAAACCACTATGGGGACTCCAAGTGGAGTCCCTCCACGGTCTTGGGTCTCACTAACCAAGGACTTGGGGACAGACCTCAATGGCCAAGTTCTTGGTCTAAACTCTGTTACTCAGAGCGGTGGAATTTTCTTCCAAAGAACAGATACAACAGTGGGCCGGGGAGGTTCTCAGACTGGATTCTGTGCTTAGGGTTGACTCTTAGTTAACCTGCAAGCTTGGCCACATTTTCAGTTTCAGCCATCCCTTGTATGTACATGCTTCTACCCCTGAGCATCTTTAGGGCCTTGCCTGCCCAGGTCACCCAATGCTTTCCAGTCTCCTTGGGGCTCTCAGGCAAGGCTACATTGTGAAGGTAAACCAATATCCCATCCTTCCCGGTGTCTGCACAGAGAACCTTGGACTTAATGAGAGAATGGAATCAAGCTAGAAAAAAATTCTGTGGGACAGGAAGCTGTTTCCTTACCTCTTAAGTCACACTCTGAACATTCATTTTATAAGGAATTCTTAGCACCACCTGTGCACCAGGTTCTGAACAATACCCAGCTCCTTGCCTTCTTGAAGCTACAGGTGGCTGGCCACTTCCTCCGTTTATAGATTTGTTGACAGCCCTGGACTGGGCATTTGCTGACACCCACGGTTCCACCCTGGTAAATTCCCATTCAATTCTATCTCCACCTGACCCCCACAAGTCCTGCTGTGGCACTAGAGCAGGACAGCAGCTCTGAGCGAGGGGGACAGGAGCACCAGGCACAGCGATCCCAGTCCTCTAGGGCTGCTGTGTCCACCGAGGGAGCTCCTTCCCCTGTCCGGCCCCAGGCTGTAAACGATGGGAGCCGTCCTGTCCCCTCAGCTTGGCCGGGGTCTCTTCGAGAGTCACCTGACAAACAGTTTCTGGGTGAGGAGAGGCTGGCAGCCCCCATGACCCCAGTAGGTCTCTGCAGGCTCTCCAGGGCGGGCCCTGCCGCTCCAATTCCTGCATTTCTTGTCTGCAGCTGGTCGGTCCCTCCTGGGAGGAGAATTTTGCCCAAGGACATGGGGTGGGTGGGGAGCCTGCCTCCTCCCTTGCACCGACTGTAGAAAAGGAGAGGTTCCCACCCCATGGCAAGGCTGCCATCCGAGCTCTGCCCTCACACAGACACAGCCTCATCCCAGCCACCGGTCCCCAGCTAATAGGAGCCCTTTGAGCTGGTTGGCAGCAAGCGACATGGCAGAGGAGCTGTCCAAAGAGCAGGTGGCTGAGTTCAAAGCAGCCTTCAGTAGGTTCGACAAGGATGGGGATGGCACCATCAATGTTCAGGAGCTGGGTGAAGTCATGAAGGCCCTGGGCCAGGACCCATCAGAGGAGGAGCTGAAGGAAATCATCACCCGGTTGGACACGGATGGCGATGGTGCCATCAGCTTCCAGGAGTTCCTGGCAGAGATGGTCAAGAAGATGAAGTCCTGGGGTGGCCAGCAGGACTTGCAGGCAGTGTTCCGAGCCTTCGACTTGGACGGTGACGGCCACATCACCATAGACGAGCTCAAGCAGGCCATGGCCCGGGTAGGGCAAAAGCTCTCCCAGGAGGAGCTGGAAGCCATGATCCGGGAGGCAGACCTGGACAAGGATGGACGGGTGAACTACGAGGAGTTCTCACGCATCCTCAACGAGAAGTGAGGCCCTGGTCCAGCCCATCTCCACAGCCTGACTCTGGTTCTAGGGTCCCTGCCTATGTACTGGGACCTAAAGGGAAGTCTGGGTGGTGGGACACCTGGCCTGTCTTGGCCTGGGTTGTGTGCTGTTGGGGACCTGTCTGCACCTGGGGGAACTGGGGCTGCTCTCTGTAGTGAATGGAGGTGCTCCTTACCTCACAGGGCTGTTGTGAGGAACTCCAAAGCCAGCTGGTGGTTCAAATAAAAAGAATGTGAGCTCTGAGGATGGTGCACTGGTGCTTGAATGTTTGAAGGGTCCTAAACTATGGTATTTGGGATTATTTTGAACCTCTACCCTTTTCACTGGTCCCCCGCAGGTGAACTGACTTGAGCAAGCCAGGTGCCTACCTGTTGCCTCCCCTCAATTCTGCAGAGCACAAGGGACGTGGTCATGGTCAAGAGTGGGAGTGGCATGGTTCTTTGCCTGAGCTTCTGGGTTAGGACAGAGCCTGGACCCCAGAATTGAGACACTGCCTACAGCACAGACAATAAAGTTACCATCCTTTGAATACAGCCAACTGTATTTTTTTTTTTTAAGGTGCGTGTGTGTCCCCTGCATTTGAGATGCAGGGTTGTACAAATTTAAAAACCACAAAGGTGGAGGCAGCCACTGGAATGAAGGCAGGGCGGTCAGGAAGAACGAAGGACAGAGGAGCTGTGATGGGTAAAGGGACTGTAACACTTGCTGTGGGGCTGCTTGCCAGTTAGTTCCTAGGGGATGTGGCCTGGGGTGTTTCTCAGCAGAGAGCTGGCCATCTGTGAGAAACTTTCTTCCTATTCTGTTGCCTCCCCACAAGACCTCGCATCTGATTGTTTCTCCATCTCAGCTCCTCCATGAGCTGGGGTCTCCGAACTTGCTTCCAGGCTGTGGGTACATTCCACAGAGGAGCTGGGCAGAGTTTAGAAAGGTAGAGACAGACAATGAAGTCCCATCTTGACATCAGAAGAGCCACCTTTTTTTTTTTTTTTTAAGATTTTATTAATTATTTTCAGAGAGAAGGGTAGGAAAAGAGGCAGAAAGGGAGAGAAACATCAGTGTATGGTTGCCTTTCACCTGCCTCCAGCCATGGACCTGGCTGGAGACCTGGCTTGCAACCTGGTTATGTGCCCCGACTGGGGATCCAACCAGCGACCTTTGGGTTCACAGGCTGGCACCTTATCTACTGTGCCACCAGCCAGGGCAGGAGAGCTGCCTTTTGAACTTGGTTTAGGAGACAATGTGCTTTATGAAAATTAGAGCCCTTTGAGGCTGCTTGTCACAGCTTTGAATTTTCGAAGCTCCCTTGTCCTGGTTCTCAAAGACAGTCTAATCTGAGGTGTAGGGGGTTCAGTGGCCAGTCAGCATTGTCCGTAACCAGCTGTGTGACCTTAGGTGCTATTTAATGGTGGTTTTCTGCTTCCCCTTTCATGAAATTAGTTTTTCTTTTGTTCTTGTTTGACTGAATGCAATTAGAGCCCAAACCATCAGTGATGACTGATTATCTTGTCCTGGTTTGCGTCACATCAGTGATGGGGTGGGGAGAGGCAGAGCCAGAGTTCCTTGGGGTTATTGCAAAACACTGGGTCAGGCACTGCGCCACCCACCCCCTCCACATGTGGAGGGGATGGGAATAGGGTCAGGTCGTCAGGGTAGGGCTGCTGCATCGATGACATTTTTCTTTTATTCTCCCACATTTAACATTTTCAGTGGGTCACTCCAGTCTCCTATGACTCTCTCACACTGCTGCCTGGTTCATCCTTGCCCCATCCTCAGTTTGGCCACGTCCCTTCCAGAGCATGGCCTATGGATGGACACTATAAGAGAAGGTCCTGGGCTTGAGGGCTGGTTGGTGGCCAGGGGGTGGGGGGAACTGGGAAGGAAGAAGGGGAGGAATTCTGAGGTCCCTGAGCACTCTGAGGGAGGGTGGGGATGGGGCGGGGGCGGGTTGTGGTGGGGAAGGCAGGGGAAAGTGTGGTATTTTTATCTGGAGGTAAAGACTTGGAGACAAAGACTTTGAGATAAGGAATGGGGCAGAGGCAGTTACAGACCCAGTGGGTGAGTGGCACAAGTGCTCTGGGCATCCACATAGGATGTGGGTGGTTCCCTCCAGAAAGTCCCCATGCTCTGAGGGGTGTAGGTCACAGCAGTCTGAGTTTCTGAATTAGTGATTCCTTAAAGCCAAGGGTGTCTAAGATGAAGTTTTCCAAGCTACATGAAAATGAGAAAAATAAAGACTTTTTGACTAACGTAAATGTATTTAGTTTTTAAAACTCCAAGAATATGTTCTCTGATATTTTTCATGTTAAATGTTCTTTCTTTCATAAAGCCACTGTCATAGCAGAGGATAGTTTTGTGGATTTTCTTTTTCGCGTTATTCTTAGTCTGAGAGTCCTACACATGCCCAAAGTAAAGTTAGACATTTTACTGGCCCACCAGATCCAAATGTCGAAACTTGTAACTGTTCAAGTATGTGGAGTGTAAAATGGATTTTCTTTCCTTTAAAAGAATGTTTTTCTTTCTTTTCTTTTCCTCTTTTCTCTCTCCTTCTTTCTTTCTTTTTTCTTCTTCTATTTCTTCTTCTTCTTCTTCTTCTTCTTCTTCTTCTTCTTCTTCTTCTTCTTCTTCTTCTTCTATTTCTTCTTCTTCTTCTTCTTCTTCTTCTTCTTCTTCTTCTTCTTCTTCCTCTTCCTCTTCCTCTTCCTCTTCCTCTTCCTCTTCCTCTTCCTCTTCCTCTTCCTCTTCCTCTTCCTCTTCCTCTTCTTCTTCTTCTTCTTCTTCTTCTTCTTCTTCTTCTTCTTCTTCTTCTTCTTCTTCTTCTTCTTCTTCTCCTCCTCCTCCTCCTCCTTCTTCTTCTCCTTCTCCTGCTCCTCCTCCTCCTCCTCCTCTTCCTCCTCCTTCTTCTTCTTCTTCTGACTTTGAAGACATATGTAGCTCACACATGGGAACAGTGACCTCCAGGTTCAGGGCTGATGTTTCCTTGGAGCCAGAGGCACAGAGGCCCTTGATAAGATGCCTTTGAGTTTTGTTCCTTAAGCTGGCTGACAGCTACATTGAAGCTAGCTGTGTTTTCCTCCATATTGTTGTATGTCTATAATATGTTATACTAAAATTAATGCATGCAGTACATGGGAGATAAGAACTTACAGAGGGAAGGAGAGAGATGAGGCCGCCGGCAGCCCTGGGGCCTAGGAGATTTGGCTGGTATAGAAACTGAATGTTTGAGGCTTCTCGCTGATGAGCTGTTCCCAAAAAGAGCTTGATGGGGCATCAAGGCAAGAAGAAAGCAGCAGAAACTTCTCTTTATCTATATCCAAGGAGAACAGAAAGAATCTGGGTTTGGGAGAGGAAGTGATGCACCTGAGGTCCTGAATGAGACAAAGACCTAAAGTGAACTTGAGGGCTTTGAGGACCAGTGCCTCCCACAGCCCCCACACATGACCTGGTGGCCCTGCCCCAGGAGGAACTGGCCTTGCGGAGGGGGCTGGTGGGGACTTATTGCGCAGAATGTCTTCTGGAAGCTGGAAATCCTGACTTTTAGTGACTCTTGCCACAACCGGCTCTGCAGGAGACACACAGACAGAATTGGCTTCAGTGCCAACTCCAAACTTCCTTGAAGACCTCTAAGGGTTGGGCCAGGCCCCACCGGCTCCTGCGGAGCCCCCAACACCCCGGAGAACCAGGAAGCGTGTGAGAAGCCTCTGAGGAGACAGCTGGGCTTTAGGGCGCTTCAGGGAAACTTGATTCTCCGGAAGCCGCTTTTCTGAAAATCAGTTTGCTGAGGCTAGTTTGCTGGTATTTCCCAATTTACCAAAAGAATTATTTCTACAGACACCTTATAAGAATTACAGAGATTTGTGTTGAGTGAGCTATGTTAACAGCTTTTGAAGATTTCTTTGACATTTTCTTTGTTCAGTTCAATATTTTAGTTTTGTTTCATTTACTTGTGGCTTGATACATTATTGTAGCTGCAGTCAGTTCATATAAATATTGCAGTTTGACCTGACAGAGAAGGAAGTTTCCTGTTTGTTTTTCGCAATACATGGTATCTATGATTTGGGGAGAGGAGAATGATTCATTCCAAGATTGAATCATGTTGTACATGTCTCTGACATCAAGGATTTTATTAATATGATTATAGTAGAGCAGGCTTCTCTCTTCTAACAGAGTGTCAATATAGACTGCTGCTTTAGTAATTTCTTTAATTCAGAGGTGTATTCAATGGCTCAGCCAAATGGATATTTAGGTATGTTTTTAGTATATATAAATGCTTTGTGTCTGAAATAGGAATCACACATAGAATCAATACTCAGTTGAGCAGAACTGAACTGATAAATTTATTGGAAGTGATTGGGGTGAAAATGCAACTAATTTAAACTAAAAAAAAAATTTTTTTCCCCCAATTCTTCCAGATGTTAATCAGTACATTGATTTTAGAGGAATTGCTCTACTAGTCAAAACAGAGGTTTTACATTTCATATACTAAATAATATCTTTTCTTCATTGAATTCCTCTGGGTTGTTTAAATCTTATAGGATCCCTATTCCTTATAGGCCTCATGAGCCTATGCCCTTTGTAAGGTCCATAGCAAATGCCTCCTCCTCCAGGGACCTTTTCAGAACAGGGCCAGGAACATCATAGATTCTTAACACATGCTCTAGGGGATGGCGACTAGACCTCTGCCCCCAGCCTTTTGTCTAATTTCCATCCAAGTGCACCTTATGTTGAAGTTCCATGGGAACAAGGCCTAGCCTCCACTCTCAGAACCCCAAATAATGAAGTAAAATCCATGAACATTACACTAGATGGGACAACCTGAGTGCAGGGCATGTAGACCCCTGGCCTGTGGTTGATTTAGCACCAACCCTCCCACCACCTGCACTGGATGCTGGCTCCCTCCCCGTCGAAGTACCACCTGCACCTGCAGCGATGGCTCCCAGAATGCCCCCGGGATTAAAAGGATTAAGTTAGGTTACACCACTGGGGAGAGGGAAGACCCCAGGTTTGCCTGAACAGGGACAGTGACTTTCTTACACCTGTTTTTATGAAAACAGCCCCCATGTGACCATAAGATCCCAACAGTTCTGTAGTAGTTAAGGTTCTCCAGAGCGACAAAACCAATAGAACATACAGAGAGATATAAGAGGAGATTTATTATGCAAATTAGCTCCCCCGAGAAGTCCCAACTGTGCTATCTGCAAGTTGTAGACTTGGGAGAGCAAGTGGTACAGTTCAATTCAAGTCTGAAGGCCTGAGGATTGGGGGCTGATGGTGCGAGTCCTGATCTGAATCTAAAGGCCCGAGACCCAGGAGCTCTGATGTCCAGTGCTGAGGATGAGGGATATCCCAGCTCAAGCGGAGAGTGAATCTGTTCTTCCTCTGCCTCTTTGTTCTGTTCGGGCACCCTGGGGATCAGTGATGACCACCGTGTTAAGGGGAGGTGTGATGTGCTTTGCTCAGTTCACCAGTTCAAATGCTAATTTCATCTGGAAACCCCTGCACAGACACCCCCACCAATAATGTTCACCAGCTACCCGGGCATTCCCAGGCCCAGGCAGGTTGACACATAAAATGAACCACCACAAGTCCCTCTTGGTCTAGAAATACAGGGATTCTAGGGCATGTAACCTGTAGAACAGACAAATATTTAGCTATAAGGCCATTTGGACCAGTTTATACAATTTCAGGTCAAGATCAAGATCAAGATCCCCCCCTTTTCCTACCCTGGAAAGTCATCAGGAGCAGATTCTCAATAGGTACAGAAACTGTATGTTCCTGTGTCTCAGGAACACTCTAGGTAAGTTATCCCGTCCCTTCTTCTCTGTGAGCTAGTCCAGGTCCTGAGTTTTGGGGTCATTGAATATGGCCACCTTATGCCTTATTCACTGGGGCTATGCTCGGTCACCCTCTAAAGGTAGCAGAGGCGGCTTCTCCCAGCCCCAAACCTGTGAAGTCAGGGCCTGCCTTCACCTCCCTGCTGCCCAGCCCACCGATGACCTCACCTGTCCCTCCCTGTGCTTCCCTCTGGCTTTACTATAATCTGGGAGAGGGCCCAACCTCTCCTTCTGCAAGCTCCATCTTGCTTATCTCAGTTCTTCCTTATCTTGAAATACTCTCATCTTTTTCCCCACTGCAGTTGGTCCTCGCCCGCAGGCCACTGGCATCCATGGCCTTTCCAGCCTGTGCCTGCCCTTTGTTGGTGCTCAGGAATTCTGGTTCTGACTGCACAACTAGAGCACCCAGAGTACTGTTGAAGGAGGCTATGTGGGGGCCTCTCAGTTAGTCTGGGGCCCCTGATTTTCTGACCCCATTTGGTGGGGGGCCCAGGCTTATTTTCTTTAAACTCTCAGGTACTTGTGGGCATGGCTGAGATGCCAATAATAAAAGCACTGCTGTGACATCCCTGGAGACCATGACTACCAGGTGCCTATGACCATTAGGCAGGTAGGTTTGGGGAGGATCCAGAGAGTAAGCACCTCCCGCCCCCACATCCCCACTCTACAGATCTCCCAGTGGGAAGCTGCATAAATCAAGCCTGAATCACTCTGGTTAGGAACAAATGATGCTCTGCTTGGTGACCTGCCAGCCCCGATACCTATTCTGCCACACTTGGTGCCAAGAGCTTCGCCAACCTGGGAACTCCGGCCTTTCTGCCTGGATGACCTTTAACTCAAATGGAAGTCAAATCTTGAGGAAAGGAATCGCAGTGCTTTTGAGGAATTGTATTTTCCCCAGTCCAGAGCTTGGTGGTCATAACAGCGTGGTAGAGGTGCTCATGGTGGTGATGCACTCATTCGTCCATTCATTCATTCATTCCATAAGTGTTTCCCTAATCTACATACCTTATTATGGGTCTATGGGGACATGTAGAAGAATGTCACACCAGCCTGTGTTCTCTAAGGAAAGTGAGATGTTTGTATAAATGACCATACCCAGTGGGTAAAGGGTGCCACCAGTGTGCACAGCCAAGGGCAGAGATGCTGAGGTGGTGGCCCTGGAGGTGCCACCTCCAGGTGGGTGAGGTTATCAACAAAGGAGAGGATGTTCTTGGCAGAGAGAACCGTGAGAGTAAAGTATGGGAGGGAGGACCTGCACCACCTTTGGGGACATCCACACTGCCTGGGAAACCAGGGAGATTTTGGAGCCTGTTACAGAGGCCTGACTGCCAGGAGTTTGGTGTTCTTTTCAAATTCCAGTTGAGCCAGTTACCAGTTGTGTAACTTTGGTTTCCATATTTGTTAAGTGGAGTGGGGGAGTGGAAATAATAATAATATCTCCCTCAATGCTGTTGGGAAGCCTAAGTGAGTGATACAGATAAAATGCTAAAAGTAATGCTCAGTCCGGCTTGTTTCATATTACTTAATTAACATATATTACTTAATATAACTGTACTCGTATGAATTATTTGTGTATTTTGTTTTCCAGAAGCTGAGATGGAAGCTCACTGAAATTTTTAACCAGAGGTGGTATATGGCCAGATCTGCACTGTGGGAAGACCTTCAGCAGTGCTGTGCAGGATGAATGGGAGCAGAGGAACAAGCTCTGGAGGAAGCTGATCTGACGTCCTGAGTCTGAGATAATAGAGACGGGACAGGTAGGACGGGGCGAGGCTAAGGGGAAGGGCACTGCCAGTGTGACCAGCTGTGAGCCAAGTAAGCTCCGGACTTGGGGCTGAGGCTGACTTCACACCTCTCTGAGCCCTGGGAAGAAAGAGGAGGAGAGAAGAGGAATAAGGCATAAGTGCTCATATTCTTAGAGAGGAGAGAAGGCAGAACAGGGTGCACCACCCACCATGAGGAGGAAGCCCTGGGGGAACTGTGGCAGGGAAGGGCAGGGGGCTGACTGGGAGCCACAAGGCGAAGGTGGGTTGGCCCTTAGGAGACACAGGCTCCGTTCTTTCCTGCTCCAGGTGCTCAGGCCAGCTTCACCAGTGACCTTAGAGGGCTTGGCATTATGAGTTCCGGAAGTAATCACGCAATAAATTTGGTGAGGTCATGCCGAATGTAGGTGGAAAGAGGGTGGAGGAAGATAAGCGCACCTTGGTGCTGACCTCAAGTAAGACCTTGGGTAGAGCTGCTTGGCTGTGGGCTTCTCATGAGCAATACCTCCTCCTCTGTAGAATTTATCAAGTTGTTGTAAGAGTTAAAGCCACTGTGGACCTGGTGAAACATGGTGCATGTAGGCCTGTGAGACATGTGTCTTCCCACAGGCTTCTGTGCCCCTGTGTGGGGACAGCTCTGGGTGGGGCCTGACCAGCCCACAGGGGCTGCTCTGCTTCATCAGAGGGTTTTTCCATGAGGCAGAGGGAATTTCTGGTCAGGAACCCCCCAGTGGTATCTGTCAGGGCTGGAGGGAGGAGAGGTTGGAAATAGCCTGTTATCTCTCCTAAAACAATGCTGATCCCTTGTTCTGTGAGCTAGCCACTGGAAAACAAAATCAGGCACTTTTCAACCAGAGGATTGTATTCATGTGTTGTTATTATCACAGAAGCTGGGAAGAAGAGGGAGAAAGAAATTGAGACCAATGGATAATTAATTTGCAAGCTCTGAAAGGAATCCCAGAGACCTTCAAGTCCATTGTCAGTCAAAGTTTGGGGTGTGTAGCAGGGATGGTACCAGAGGTGATTTTAGGCCTTAAACTGGCCAACAGAGCAAAGAGAACGGAGACCTCCCTTTCCTCAGCTGAAGTATCCAGGTTGGATTGACTAACATGATTTTGTTTTTAGGACAATGTTATTGTTTCCTTCTATTCATAGAAAGGGAAGCTTATTTTCCACTTATAAAGTAACATAAAGTGATCATTTCAAATACATTTACTAAAAGCTGAACGTATAGATCAAAAATACTAAGTAGAGAATAGTACAAAAATGAAAAATTGTGATGGAGGCTCTCAAATGACTGGACCTTCAGAAACACGATGTAACCCAAACCTTCTGTTATACTCAGGAAGGGACCAAGGCCACCAAGGGATGGCCTTCACCAGAGTTCCAGGAGAGAAAAACAGGGTGTGATGAGGACAAGGTATGAGGGAGTTGGAGAATGAGAGAGATAGACAACAGAGAACTTCACTTGCTGGGACAGGTGGCAGGTGTGAGTGGAGGGAGAGAGCCCTCCCTGCCTGCTGGTCCCACAGCAGATGGTCCTCCTGCTGCACTCACACCTCAGCAAGGGGCACAGCCCTGATGCCCTCCTGTTCCTTTCTCAAGCCCAGAGGGAGCTCAGGACCATAATCTGGCTGCAGCCACGGAGGGAATCATTTAAAGATGCAGCTTCCAAATCTTTCGATTGGTTTCACTGAAGTTTTTCAAAAATTCCTTGAGGCCTCAAAACTTCTGTTTTCGCTCATCAAAAAAAGCACCGTGACCTGTAGATTTCTATCAACCCAAAGAGAGGCAGGGAGGGGACTTTTAGAGGGACTGGTACTATCTGTCCTGAAGGAAGGAAAGAAGAGAGCACTTCTTGTTCTATATCAGCAAAGCTAGAGAATGAAGGTCAATGTCAGTAACTCCGGGAGGAATTAGGACAGACATCCAGGGAATACTGTTCTGACATGAACAGATGATAGCAGACAAGCCATCTAGTAAACCTGTGTAGGTTCTAAGCCAGGAGTTTGGGCTACTGGAGTACACAGTGTATACAGAAGTCTAGATAGAAGGCTAGTGTGGAAGTGCAGAGGGAGAGCACTTTTCCCAAGATTCTCTGCATCTTATTCTCCTGCTGAGCTCCCACCACATGTGGAAACACAGTTGTCAGAGGCTGGCAGACAACCCTGATTCCCTCTGGAGCTATTTCTCTGGAGACTGGAGCAAGAGAAAAGGACTTCTCCAAAGACTGTGGTGGGAATCCTGCCCAGGTCCCTTGAGGGTGGAGGAGGGAGATACATGGTTGAGTTTAGGGGTCCTCTGGGGACCACCAGCTAAAAGCTAGGGAAGATTACAGAGCTGCCCAGGCTGTGAAGGGCAATACTGGCAATACTACCCATGCTGGACATTGAGTTGGCTTCCAGTGAAATGCAAGAGCCACAGGGAGGGTGGAAGGACAGGCTGTGCCCTGCAGAAGGGAGCTGCCTGTGGCAATGGGCTGTTACAGACCTGTGCCTGCCACTCTGAGAAGAGCAGCTAGAGTGTGACTTCTGATTTGCAGCTCATATTTGAAGCTCCCATTTGTTATCTCAGTCCATGGCATCTTGACATGTACAGCATGTGTGTCCCCATCATAGTCCTTTTGCGGGGCCCGGGACTCAGCTGCTGAGGGTTGCTGTCAGTCTCGTTGAGATATCTGCTGCACTCCTGCTCGACTCTCCAAAGTAAATTTCAAGAATACTTAGCCTATGACTTTAGGCCAGGCCATTCTACCCCTTACTCTGAGAGTCAGTGAAAATACCTCACTGGCCACTTTCTTGTGATGCGGTAACAGAAGAAGCTTGATTACATGATAAAAATAAAGCGAATAAGCTGGAGAAATAAGGTATTTTGGGGATGTACAGAATTAGAATTGGGAGAAAACGAGGTGGAGGAAGGTATGGGGGATAAATGGTAATGGAAAAAATACAATGAAAAATAAAATAGTTACAAAAAAACCAAATTGGGAGTAAGGCACAGTGATCATAAAACATCTGTGGTCTTTCAGAACACGGGCTAGTAGAGCCCACTTTCCAGTCACTCAGTGAATGCAGGCTTCCCAGTATCTCTTGACTATGGAAAAGGGGGTGTGTTGGCCAGTGAAGGTCCCCATTTGGGACCCCTGCAGCCATTTGCACACTCAGCCCAGAGACCAGCTGTTTGGTGGGGGGTTGGGGGATGGGGCAGAATGTGGATGGGTGGGTGAAGCATATGCCAGGCCCCTCAGTACATGGAGGAGCTGGAGTGGGAAGAAAGGAAGACAGAGACAGATTGGACTGGAATCCTGGTTTGTAGTTTTTTTACCCCAAATAGTAGGGGTGGGGTTGCATGCAGATGGTAGATGCCTCATAAATGGTCGTGTTTTTTGGTTGTGTTATTGAACCACCATATTCATGTCTTTGACAAAGCTTGCCTGGCTGCTAGACATCCAGAATTAAGACAAGTCAGCTTCCCCTGCTGTGAAGCTGAGAGAGGCTGAGTAAGGCTGGGCATTCAAGGTCAGCTTGTTTGCTTTGTGCCCTGGGATGTAGGGTTCAGGGACAAAGAGCAGGCCTCGGACCACAGCCATGCCTGGTCAGTGTTTGTGTGACCTACTCCTCTGTTTTAGGGCCATGGAGAGCCTTGGTTTCTCTTCCTGAAATTTCCTTATTTGTTCTCTCTGTTTTGGTCCAAATCCCAGGGCGCTGACGAGCTGCTGCTGGCCTGGCTCTCCCATGAGTCTTCCCATAATAATTACAATCTAGCTGAGCTTTTAGTGTGACAGTGGGGAATTGTTACCCGTCCCACCATTCTTTTGACATTGTTTCTGTAAATTCTGACTCTAATACGTAGGGTGTAGATAAACAGCATGTTTGTACAAGATTTCTAGGAACTAACTTCAAAAGATAGATTCCAGTCATCCCAGCTCTGGGAGATTTGCTGAGCTTCATCCATAAAATCAGAATGATGCACACCAGACCATCACCTGACCAGTCTCTAGGTCTTTATGAGAATGGACGGTGCTCATTGGCATGTAGAGGACTTTCCAGCCACTCTGCCCTTGATCTCTTTGTTCTGCTTTCCCTCTCCCTCCTTATAAACATCTCTGCCTGCACTGAGATGTGAAGATGGGCTTTGGGCCATCTTCTCAGGTGTCCAGCACTTGAATAAACCTCTTTCTTTTATACCAGTACCTGTTGAACAACTTTGGCTTTGGTTGGGGCAGACAGCCAGACCTCATTCAGGTACACTATGACTTGCATTAATGTTGCATAAAATTATTTAAAAACATTGTGGCTTAAAACAATAATAAACAAGCATTATGTCACCATTTCTCTGGGAGCAGTTTAGCTAGTAGTCCTGGATTGGCATCTTTTATGAAGTTGCAGTCAAGAAGTAGGAAAGGTTCCACTTGGAGCAGGCGGGTCTGCTTCCCTCAGGGGCTCCTGCCCAGGTGGGCAAGCTGACGTGTTGGTTTTGGTTTTGACATGAGGAAGCTCAGCTCCTCCTCCCCTGATCCTCTCCAGCCCGAGTGTTCTTATAACATGGCATCTTCCTCCAGAGTGAGTGACTTAAGGCAGAAGAAGGAAGTCACACATTGTCGCAATCATCTTACTCTTTTGGTCCTGCAGAACAGACATGATACATTGTGGGAAGAGACAGGAGAAGGTGTGAATTCCAGGAGCGAAATCACCACAGGAAAGCTGGCTACCACAGGACATGCAGGTCTGAAAGTCTGTCTTTGACAAGTCAGTTCTCTGTGCCATTGACTCCTGCTACTCTAGACCTAAAATAACTTAGCCTTTCTATCTCATTAAGCAAACATGTTCAAGCACCTTCTCTGTGTCAGGAGCAATGCTAAGTACTGGGGACACAAAGACCAATAATCTATAAGACCAGCAGAGAAGATGAGACTCAAACTGGAAAGGTTTGAGTCATGGGCAGCAATAGATAATTGAGTGGCATAGGTGGGGACCCAACAGAGAGGATTGGTCAATGGGGGAGTCAGGGAAGGCTCCCTGGAACAGGTGAGACCACGCTGGGTTTTGAAGGATGGTCATTATCCTGAGGGAGAAAGGCAGGGGGAATAGCATCCCAGGTGGGGGACCATGTGGGCAAAAATACAGAGTGGGGCCAGCCTGGATCATCAGGGGGACACAAGTTGCTGGGTGTTGCAGGGTCAGTATGCCTCTTCACTCAGGTGCTCTGATTTCAGAACCTCCCAGGACCAATGGAAAGTGTTACATGCTTTGAATATGTGCCATTAAGCAGGCAGATGCCAACCACTGTGCTTGTTTGCCAGTTACTGCAACAAAGCAACTCAGTGGAAAATTCTTGGTGCCATTGGCCCTGGAGGACGTGGCTGTAAGTTAGAACAGCAGAGAATGATGGAAAGAAATAGTTTCCATTTGTGGAAAAGATTGTTTCATGCTTCTTCCCTATAAGCAAACACAGTTTTGTGGTTTTAGGGACCCCTCCCCAGTTGCTGTCAGGCAGCATGTGCAGGAGTGTGTATTTATATGCCTATGTGTTATTTCCTTTGTTTTGGAAAAGTATGTTCCCCACTGGGATCAGCAGGCACACACAGGTCTAAGGGAGCAAGTGTGACTCACAGGACTGCCTGCACCAGTGAGTCTAAAGCCTGTGTTTTCAGCTACATCTGCCACCCTGTAAAATGTGCCATACCTTTGATGCTCTGGAAAAGTGAGACTAGCTATTTATTCTATGTGTAGTTTGTGAGGTTTGCCCTGTGGCCAGCTTCATTGTCTTAAATGACATATTCCTTTGGGTGACTGTGCTAAGCCCTCCCTCTTGTCCTGTACATAGACACAGCCCATGAACATCTGAAATATGATAGAAACCAGGGGAAGAAAGTGGGGCTGCTGCTCCACTCTATTCCTAGTTCCCCAATATCTAGAGTGAATCCTGGGGTGCCTCCTGCCCTTTGCATTTCCCCTTTCTCCCTCAAGACTTGTTCTCACCCCCTCCCCCAGGCACAATAGATCCCATGTGTGTCTCTGGACAGTTGGGAGGAGAGCTGTGGGCTGAGCTCATACCTGGAAATCACCCAAGATGGAGAGAACCTATGTGGCCCTGGCGGGTGGGGTGTGTTGGAGGCTGGGGTGGATTCTGCCAAAAGAAGACAGATAATAAGGTCTATGTTTGATGGTTGGCAAAGGTAAGTGATGTCAGATAACAGCCGCTTTTCCAGCCCTGGAGCAGTTTCCAAGAGTGGAAGGAGGCTGGACGCCAACCTTTCAAATCATGTTCAACAGACAGTTATAGTTTAAACTGCAGGGAATGGGCCTGGAGGGGAGAATAACCCAACCGAAGGGGTGCAGCCTGATACTTCATGATCTCATCACTCAACCCTTCTGGGCTGGGAGAAGGGCTGGAGCTGCAGCCCTGGGCTGACTGCATGGCGGTAGGGGAGAGGCCCTGCTTCTGACTCCCACCAGGCTTCCCTCTTCTACCAGAAGGCGTAGGAACTGGAGGTGCAGGCTGCTCTGGCCAGCTGGACTTGGAGTTAAGAGTAAGACTGACCTCTGTGTGCACAATTTCCCTTTAAACAGCTAGTCTTAGAGGGGACGCTTGGCCCAGACACCCAGTTGGGCTCAGGTCACCATGCTAAGCATTTATATCCAATGCTTGTAGAATATGTGCAGCGTTATTTCAGTTTCGATCTCTAGATATGACTTGAAAGATGTGTACTCCTAAATGGTGCATTTTTTTCTGGGTCTGGGTAATATTTCTTGAGAAAAAGACTGTTTTAAAGCATCTTTAAGTTTACAGATAAATTAGGTGGACAGTATAGAATTCCTAGATTCCCTCCAACCCCATAACTTCCATTATCAATATCCCAAACCACGTGGTGCATTTGTTTTAATTGATGAACCTACACTGACATCAGATCACCCACGTCCATAGTTGACTATTAGGGTTCACTTTTGGTGTTGCACATGCAATGAATTTGGACAAATGTATAAGGACATGAATCCACCATGACAGATCAGAGTAGTTTCACTGCCCTGAACATCTTCTGGGCCCCACCAATTCAGGCCCCTCCCCCTCCCCCTCCCCTGAACTCCTGACCACCACTGATATTTTGGCAGTTTCTAATTTTGCCTTCCCCACAATATCCGAGTTAAAACTTTACAGTAGGTAGCCTTTTCAGATCTGCTTCTTTCACTTAATGTGCATTTAAGTTTCCTCCATGTCTCTTCATGCCCTGCTGGTCCTTCTTTTTTAGCACTAATATTCTTGTCTGGATGACCCACCGTTTATCCACTCACCAAGGACATCTTGATTGCTTCCAAGTTTTATCAATTATGCATAAAGCAGCAGGTTTTTGGAGGCACATGTTTCCTCAGTAAATATCAGAGTATGATAGCTGGATCACGTTTGTAATTTGGCAAAGAATTACCAAAATGCTTTTCAAGTGGCTGCACCATTTTGCATTCTCATAAGCAATGAATCAGTTTTTGTTGTTCCACATCCTCGACAGCATTTGGTGGTGTATTTTGCATTTCAACATTCTAATAAGTGTGTAGTGGTATCTCATTGTTATTTTAATTTGCAATGTGATGTGGGGCACCTTTCCATGCTTAATTTGCCATCTGTGTGCCTTCTTTGGTGAGGGCCCAGGTCTCTTGCCCATTTTTAAAATTGATTTGTTCTTTTCCTTGAGTTTTGTGATTTTTCTTTGTATATTTTAGATAATAGTCCTTTATCAGATGTGTTTTTTACAAATGATTTTCTTCTAGTCTGGAGTTGGGGTTTGAATGCTTTCTCATTCTCTTCAGGTCATTTTTCGGTAATTTTCTGAATTTTGCAATTATTTAATGAAAATGTATGACTTTTAGCATCACAAAGTATTTTTAAAGCTCTGATGTTTTCCTGATATTTTATCATGGTCTGATTTTTATGTTTGAAAGATCACCTGGCTGCCACATGGAGGGTGGCATGAAAAGCGGCGACTGGCGTGTGGGGGCCAGCTGCTCCTCACACCCGAGCCGCCACAACTAATGCTAACTCAGAACAGGGCCAGTGGTGGGCAGTGGTAGGATTCTAAATATACTGTGGAAGTGGAGGTGACATGGCTTATACATGGAGTGGTCATAAAGGGAGAAGAATCAGATTGGATGGACGGTCATGGCATTGACTGAGATGGGAAGCTTAGGGGAGAGAGATAAGGAATGAGCAGGAAACAATTCTCTGGGGTCATGTCCAGTGTGTGAGATGCAGTGTATTTCCAAGCAAGCTCTTCAGATAGACTGCTGGGTAGTCTGGCACTCCGGGACAGGTGAGAATTGAAGATGTAAGTTTGGGAGTTGTTAAAGGCTGGTGATGTTTAAATCATGAGAGTGTATCAGATTGTCCAGGAGCATTAAAAAAAATGGTCTGGGGACTGAGCCCTGAGGCTTTCCCACATTTAGAGATCTAGAAGAGCCCAAAGCAGAGATGCTAGGAAGGTAGAACAAGGAGAAAGGTGCTGGCACAGGAGCTGGAGGAGGTGTTTTCAAAAGGAAGGAGGTATATGCTGCAGGAAAATTGAATCTGGTGATTAACCTTGGAAGGCATGGGTCACTGGAGAGGTGGAATGGTGAGTTTATTCAACTTTTCTTAGAGGAAGCTGAAGAGTCATGGTGCAGAATGAGTTGGGAATACTGGGCAAATAGTGTAAGCTCAGAGGCTTGGGCCAGGGTTGGGGGGATTCTGGGGTGACAACCACGCTTAGTTCAAAAGCTGTCACACACACCTGGTACATAGCTGCCTTTCAACTCAGCTTTGCCACATTCTAGGGCCACATATCGTTGTGCAACCTTGGGCAATTCACTTGATGTTTTCACATTTCAGGTGCCTTAGCCGGTAAGGAGGGGATCAGACTAAATGCTCAGGCCTAATGTGATTGATCTGTCTTTGCTTGCCCTGCTCCGTGAAGGAGGGAAACAAAAACATTTTCCCCTGCCCCCAGCAGCAGCTATGGAGAAAGTATAATTCTATGGTGGATTTAAAGAATTCTTTAAATGTAGCTTATCTTGCCTTGCTTTCTGGACTAGTTAATAGCACAAACATCATTAGATATAATACTGGTTCATTTCTTAAGAGGCAGGAATGTGAGAATTCTCAGGGTTGGGTATGTAGAGTTGCTTCACTGGGTGAGCTGGAAACATACCTTATCTTATACAGTTGTGGTTCCATGTTTGTGAGTTAGAAAAATGGGTTAGGCAAAGAAAACAAGTAGTGGTAAAGGAAGAGAGATATAGGGGAAAAACAGTAGAGGAGGAAAGGGCCACATGAATTAAACTAGAGCCCAGATTAGCCAAGGTGTAATGAAGAGGGTAAGAGTGCTGAATTTAGGCAAAGGTTTGAGTTTCTGTGAGACTGTAGATAGCAAAGCAGCTGTGTTTGATCAATATTCTGACTGTACTCTGAAAAGTGAAGGCTGGGGACTTGGAAGAGGTTAAGAGATTGAGGAGTTGGAAACTAACTAGATACCTACAATTCCTTAAGTTCTTTCCCTTTTTTAGTGAAAAATTTCAAACATATACAAAAAGACTATAATGAATTCTCAGTATCTCTCAACCAGTTTCAGTAATTCTCAGCTAATGGCCAATCTTATTTCATTTTTAGCTCCAACCATTTTCCTGCCCTGTAATTTTGAAGAAAAGCCTAAATATCATACAATTTTATCAATAAATATTTCATAATTTATCTCCAAAAGAATTGGAGATAAATCAATACTGAATATTTCTGATTGTATTATTGAAAGTTTGCTTGATTTGGGATCCAGCTAAGTCCACACATTGTAATTGTTTGATATGTCTCTTAAGTCGTAGTTAGAAACCTGAGATACCTGAATTAAAATGCTTTGTTACTATCATGTCCACAAAGTAGCCAGATAGTATTCTTAATCCAATTGCTATTTCTGATTATACTGCATCCTAAAGGGCTGAATAAGATGCAAAACATGACCTCACTGAATCTTCCTTATTCATCAATGAATTGCAAAGGTTTATGTATAATTTTAAAAAACTTTTGTGAGGTCTGCCATTACTTCCGTTATCATAACAACATATTTTGACAAATGTTCCCCAAATATCCATTAGCCAAGAAACCTTTAAAGGTGATTATGTGTGTGCTTTTTTTTTTTTAATTTTATAATTCATTTATACAGAGGAATCATTTGGATTGATCTATTTACAGTCATTTTCAAATTTCCCTCCCACTGGTCAAATAAAGTTCACATAATAGCCAACACTCACTTGATTTGACCACCATTATAAATATGCCATGACATAGAGCTTTTAGTACCCCCTTAAAGACTAGGATCTCATTTAAAAACAGCAACACTTTATAATAAAAGATTCATCAGTCTTTTCTTCCTCTTCTGAATAAATCCACCAAAATTGACCTAACAGGGTCAAAATTTCAACACATTTCATTGTCTTTTCAAACCCATTATTTGCAGGCATTTTAAACCAAAGCAAATAAAGTTCACTTCCCCCAAGCCTTCTACAACTTACTAAGTACCCTCAAGTTTAGCTTTTACTATCTGCTTTCATGTTCTGGCACAACCAGACATTTTTCCTTTAAGACAAAACTACTATCTTTTTCCCTCTTTATTTTTTAAAACTTATTACCAGTCAACTGCCTTCCCTCTTGCTTTTCAGACAGCACTAAAACATTCAACAAAATCCTTAAGGTGGTTTTCTTTCAATGGTCCAGAATATACTGAGTCAATTCATGTGTGTTCATCATCCCACAATGCTACACTTTAAAAATGACAATTTTCTTGATTGGCTCAAAAACAATATGGCTTGGTTTCACTTGGTAAAGTTAATATGATTTAAAATATATATATTTATATATATACACACACAAACACACACATTTTTTTAATAAAGGAAGAAAAATATTTTAAAGATATGCCAATTTGAAAAGGCATTCAAGTAAAAAAATAAAAGCAAACACTAAAAACTACAATAAAAAATTAAATAATTGGGCAGGTAAAATGAATGAAAAATGAGGAATGTGTAATAAAAAACAAACTAATATAAAGCATTCCAGTTGATAAAATGGGTATGGTTTGTTTTTCAAGGTACATTCTGAAATATTACATTTATTCCATGTAAATTTTAGGTGCCAAGGGTAAAGTTCTCTACACAGAATTTATTGAAGAAACATGGGTAAAATTCTGGATTTCGCAAATTTTTAAGTTTTGGCAAATACTGTAAATATCACAACTGGTTGGTATTGAAAAGCCATGGTGCAGAATGAAGGAAAAACCTACTTCATAAATATTTCATTTGATTAAAAATACCAGGCTTGAATGTTCTAAATAATCTGAGAAAATATCTGGGGGGTTGGGGAGGAAGGACTGCAAATCAACAGTAAATATCTAGGTTTAGCTGCCTTAAAAAAAAAAAAAAAAAGGAAAGGAACAACAACTGAACCAACCAAAACATCGAAAATGTCAAGACTGGTATTAAGTAACCCTGCAATGCTCCCATGCTCACATTATAAGAAAAAACAAACTGTACACATTTATAAATAAACAGTTTCTCCACCAGTTATACCAAAGTTTCTTTCCGTTTGCCACTGAATTGGGCTTTGTCCCTTGCTTTTTGGAAGCCACGTTGTGTTCGCTGTGCTTTGACACTCTTAATGCTGCCTGCTGTGTGCACTGGGGAGCCACATTCTGAAGCGTCTCCATCAACTTCAACCTGTGTCACAGTGGACACCATGGATGCCCTTCTCTGGGCCCTGATGTTCATGGCAGAGGGGTTGTTCTCTTCACACTCTTCATGGAGCTCTGGCAAACCCTGCAGCTCGGCTGAACTGGTGGCCTGCTGGAAAGGGGCAATAGCGGTGCGAATGCAATTGAACCATTGCTGCTTGTGGAACACATCATTTGCTTGTAGAGTGTGTGATTGGCCCGGAAAGGGATCTTGGAAGCGAACTCTAAAAATATTTTTAGCTAGAGAAACAAACAAACATATATAAAAAAGCAGTCTTAAAAAAATTTTATTCTAGATAAAGTAGTCATACTATCTTAATAAGAGTGCTAGTTATCTCTATAACATGCAAATTAGGTAGAAACATAAAATAAAGCCTATATAAGACTTACCGGATACACTTGCTGATATTAGAGCAGAGAAGTACTTTACAGCTCAATGAGTGTAATAAATAGTATGCATAGGACAATGGAATCCATTTTATTTTTAGAAACAGAATTCTTAAAGATTAAAACTAAATTTATTTAGATCCTGAATTTGTTTTTAAACTGTTTTAAAGCTAGTATTCTTACCTTTATCTGAGTTGCTGAAAGCCCCTCGAAAGGACCCTCCCATTCTCACATCTCCATCCTGCAGATCTTCCAAGACCAGCTCTTGAACTGGGATTGGCTGCCGGTAAACCTGGTAAAAGTGACGTTCGTTCCGTGTAACAGGCCGGGTCAACACCAAGATGTCTTGAAACAGGAAAATATAAAGTTTCTGGAGAAATGGGAGACAAATGCTTCCTAAGTATGGAACTTTGTGACTGTAGGTGATTGAAATCCACTGTTAAAATAACTTGATTTGACATTAATTTCACCACATTAACTTACTAAGATACCCTTAGAAATGACCCCCCAAAAATACTGATGTCAATGCTGTGCATGTTCTTAGAGAACTTTTCTAATCTCAGACTATGTAAAATTATTTAAAAATTGGTGTGTAACATTAGATCAAGCAGCAATTGAGTAAACGTTCTTCCCCACAAAGACCTGATTACCAGCATAAACATGACTGGAAACACCAGTACTTCTAACAAAGTAAAGATTAAAAAGTGTCAGCTGGTAAAAATGTTAATGGTTCTATTTTGTCATACACAAATCTAAGCCTTTTGAAAACAATAAGGCCTCATGACAATTTCAGAAATGTCAGATTTCAACTTTTTCCAAATTGAGCCTCTGAAATGTACTTTATGAAACAAAAATACTATCCATTCTTATACTTAGTTCTACCAGATGCTTCTGCAATTATTTAAAAAATAAGTTTGTTTTCATTCAATTTGCTGCAGAAATTTGTTTAGTAGTGCTGAAAATGACTTCCATCCATATAAATTCCACAGAATATTTTGAATATATATATATATATATATATATATATATATATATATATATACATACATACATATGTATAAAGATTGTATTCATTACTCTCAGGAAGAAGGGCAGGGAGGGAGGAAGAAAGGGAGAGAAACATCAATGTATGGTTGCCTTTCACCTGCCTCCAGCTATGGACCTGGCTGGAGACCTGGCTTGCACCCTGGTTATGTGCCCTGGCTGGGAATCAAACCAGTGACCTTTGGGTTTGCAGGCCAGCGCTAATCCACTGAGCCACACCAACCAGGGCTTTGAATATTCTTTTTTATCAAACATTATGAATCTAACAATTTATTTAGAAAGAAATCCCTAGCCAAACAAGTTGATGACTTATGCTCCCAAACTAGAAAATAAAGTATTACTGATTCTCCAAATAGGTAGTTAAGTAACTCGGTAATGACAGAACCCATATAGTATTTGTTTTATCAAAACAGGTAACACAAAGTGAAAACCAGTAATCTTTCATTATGTAATGAATTTTACAAACCTGCTTTAGAATTTATGTAGAAAATTTAAATAGGGTGGGAAGTAGAAGTAATAGCTCACTTCACATTAGCATTCAAATATACTCACATGCCCATTTTTGTTCTTCAGTTCCCCATGGCAAAGCAATACTTTGCTTGCCTCTATTCTAGGATCCTTCTGCTTTTCATCCAGATACTCCAGTTTGTCAATGTAATACTGGCATTCTGATTCGCCTTTCTTCAAGTTGATATCAGAGAGAACGCCTTGTATTATCAGTATCTAAAAATTGTTAAAACATTGATGGGGCATTTTTAGCCTATTAATTTACCTCATTCCCCCTACAGGACTAAAATGTCTTATTAAAATGACATAATAAAATATTAAAAATAAAATAAAATAAATAAAATGATAGAATTTTAAAGCTTAAAGGGCTCCAGAAATCAGTAAATTAAGTCAGTCTTTTCATTCTACATGAAGAAAGAGCCTCGGCCAAACTGCGTGATTTGCCCAAAGTCACATAGCTACGGAATGAAAGTGATCAGAGTAGAGTCCAGTCTTGTGGTTAAAATATAAAAAGGGTGGGTGGGGAGGGGGACAGAGGGGAGAAAAAAAGGGATGGATGTAATACAACAACAATAAAATTAAAAGGAAAAAAAAAAAAATGTGTTATAGCTCTTTATGCTTAGTGCATAGTGTGTACTATCATACTGGTACTTAAAACAACAGAACACCTCACTATGATGATTTATGCACAAAATTTCAGTTACTATTGTAAACCTTTCTAAGGGAAGCTAATATATAAATGTATAAAACACAGGAACCATGTATTTGACTACTTACAGCTTCCTCCAGAAGTTGAATATCAGGGTGGTCTTTTGGAGTGTGTCTAAGAATTTCTTTTAATAGTAAGGGGTATTTGACTAAGCGACTTCGAGGAATATCTAAGAAGCTCCAAAGATCTAGTTTTCGACTGAAGGGAGACTCAAGACATCTCTGGAGAAAGTCTTGAACTCTTGGATCTTGCTTCTTTTGATCAAGGAGAGCTTTGGCTGCCAACTGGTTACTACAGTAGCCTTTGTAGGCGTTCAAGCGTGGCAACTACAAAGTAATGAGAGTAAAACAAATATAAGTTTCTGTCATGATTTAGTCCATTAGTAATCCTGTGAGCACGAAACACACAAACTATAGCTATTCTTGAAAAGTTTTAACAAGTTGTGCGAATGTTCCTATAGGTAAAAATGGGGGTAGGATAGTGTTCTGGCTAACATCAGAACACCCTAGACAAGTTCCCTAATTTGGCTAAATCCAACCAAAGACTCATGATGTCTACTTCCCCCATCCTCAGTTACATGTTAGTCTCTTGTACTCTTAGGACACCCGAGCATGCCTCTGCCACGTTCATCAACAACCCAGAGACTGCTTATATACTTGACTTTTCTCACTAGAATATAAATGTAGAAAATGTCTTTCACACTGAATCTCTAGTGATTCCTCCTAAAACAGTGCCTACCCAGAATGAAAGAGATAATTAATGGCATATATCGTGGGGATTCTGTCCAAGGAGGAACATATTTAAAAAAAATTTTTTTTTATCACTCATAAAGTATTTTTTAAAAGAGACTATAACTTCTTATTGCTACATCTAGTTAGTTACTGGATCAAATAAATCTGATATTCATCAAAAATAACAAGTACGGCATATATGTAAAAAACTATTAGAAGCAAACAACTTGCTACATACCCAGTTCACAAGAATGTGACCAATCTGCTCTACTGTTCCATCAGGTTTGGTTGCTTCTCCTAATCTTGCCAACAAATCTGAAGTGTAAAAAGGCAGAAATACCAATAATAGGTTTATTTTTAAAATAACTCAGCACTGTATTAGTTTAAAATTAAAATTATTTCAGATACTAGTGAAAATTAAGTTGCATGTTTTACCTTCATGAAGAGGTATATAAGCATCCAAATCACCAAATATTTGTGTTAGTTCCTCTTCTGACATAATAGACAACTTTAACATAGGGTCATGGTAGGCCTATCAGAGGGGAAGAAATGTGTCAAACAAAGAGATCAAGCAAATAAAACACAATGAAAGATCTATCCTTGAATGACTAACTATATAAACGCTAGCATGGATTGTATTTAAAAGAAATTAAAGGGCATGTTAATCCCCAAATAGACTCTCTTACTGATAATCATATTTGAAGAGATGTGTCTAATAAATCTCATTAAAAAAATATTTACACCAGTAAATATTTTCTATTTTTCTTCTTCTAAAGGTAAGAAAACTATGCTTCAAAATTTGTGAAATATAATTTTTAAAAACTAGGGCATATGATAAAAAAGTTATTTACCAACCTTCCTTGCAAGCTTGAGATCTTCAATTAAATCTTGTTCACCTCGGGACATTTCATATATTGCCTAAAAAAATAATACAGCAAACATCATAGGTCATTTATCCCTTTGAAAAAGGAAAATTATATATAACTGATATTTACTATTATTTAACTGATGTTTTGAACAGTGCTTTTTAAATTGACTCAGCGTGAAACCTGATATTCAGAATGGAATCTCAAAAGAAGTTGCCATGTTTCATAATTTTACCCTCTCCTTAATAGTTGTTAAGTTTGATGACCACCACCCATCACAAAGTGCTGCTCAGTACACATTATTAATTGCTGCCTGAATAAAAAAAATGCAAGTTGGTTTCTGCCACAGGTATTAATTTGCTATTCTTCATAAAAGATATGTTTAAAAACAGGGATTATTTTTTATAAATATAAATCAATAAATACGGTCTTGCACTTGAATGCTAGCATACCTCCTGACGTTTGATTTCTTTGGCAGTTAAAGACTCCTTCATACTGACGTCTAACATCTCTGACCAGAGTACACTACTTCTCCTTTTGGCAGGTGTTGGGACTGTTGATCTGCTTGATGACTTCTGGGCAGAAGCTGGAGATCTGTTGTCACCACGAAGAGTAAATGACTTAAAGAAAGAAAAAGAAAAAAGAGGTGAATAAAACACAAAAGATATGGAAGATACAGTAATTATTCTTTTTTCTTAAAAATATAGAAAGACAAATTAAAGCCCTGGCTGGTAGCACAGTGGATAAGGTGCTGGCCTGCGAACCCAAAGGTCGCTGGTTCAATTCCCAGCCAGGGCACATAAATGAGGTTGCAAGCCAGGTCTCCAGCCAAGTCTGTAGCTGGAGGTAGGTGAAAGGCAACCATACATTGGAAAAAAAAAAGACAAATTAAAATCAAAGTTCTGATAATTTCCAAATGCATATAGCAATCATTTATCCAAGCTTCAATCTATCATTTTAAAGTATTTATCAGCCAAAATTACTTTTTGTATCTTGTATCCAAGACTATGCTTTGATATAAGGTATAAACTAATATAATGAGGTTAAATGTGTTTTGGTAACTATATTTCTTACCAGCATATTCCAAAAAGAAAACTTATTTTATATTTAAGTATAATAGTGTAAACCTGTTTGTACAACTCAAGAAAAATATAAATCTTAGGCTTCTATAAAATTCCCCCTTCACGACATTCCTCACTCCCCAACCTCTCCACTGACCTGGAGTGTTTGACCAAAACGTCTAACTGCTCCATTTCTTACAGGAGAGATTAAATTTGCCAAGGATGTGACCCGAGCTAGAGGTCGAACTCTTTTATTGCTTGGCTCCTGTAAAAACAAATATAGATTATGTTAAAACATGAAGAATACTAATGAGAAGTCATTTATTAAGATATAAAGATAATAGTACAAGAAAGGCCAAATACCGGAATTATCAATGAGACTGTAACAAATATCATCAATAAGAGGAAAAACTAAAATTAAAAGAAATCCTATAAAACACTTTAGTTTAATACAGAGATTAACTTTTAAAAAACCACATTATTATGAAAAATTTCAAACATAATTGCAGACTAGCATAATGATCCATGTACTTAATTCCTCAGTTCCAACAGTTTTTGATTTAACAATTTGTTTTATGTCTAGCCCTACCTACTGGAATATTTTAAAGCAAATCCCAGACTTTCTATCATTTCATTCTTTAAAAATTCATTTAGAGAACAGCTTTTAAATGACCATGTCTGACACTGCAATGGGTCACCTAACAGCAGTCAGGTCTGTCATAGAAGTGTTCAGGCAGGGGACAGGGGAAAGAGAGCATTCAGGCTCTGGAATCAGACTGGTTGGGCCCAAATCCTGGTTCTAGACTTGCTGGGTAACATCCTTGGCCTTAATTTTCTCATTTGTAAAATGAGGTTAGTATTAAAACTTCTCTTTTAAAGTTGTTGTGAAGATTAAATAAGATATATTTAGAGGGCTTAGAACAGTACTTGGAACATACTAAGTTTTAGTTATCACTAATATGTTTTCTTAGGAATATTTCCACTTACTATGTAAATGTTGGGATTTATAAATAATTAGATCTTTCTTCATACATTCAATTTATCAAAAAGGAACAATATATACACATCCAGGAGAAATAGTTATTTTTCCACATGTATTATTTTAAAAATAGTAACAGTATAGCAAACACATCACTTATTCAAGGATCTCAAAAGTTTATAGAATGCATTATTCTAATTTTACTGCTAGGAAAATGGAGGCATACCATTAGGTGATTCATATAGCTATTGAAATAAAGAAAGCCAGATCATAAAACAGGCCTATCCTTTAAAATGTCTATGAAATAATTTGTATTTGGTGCCTTTGACAATTGTTGCATACTTGACAAAATAATTTTCATGAGAATTCAGAAAAATATAAAATTAAAAATTTATATTAAGCCCTGGCTGGTAGCACAGTGGGTAAGGAGCTGGCCTGCAAACCCAAAGGTTGCAGGTTCGATTCCCCAGCCAGGGCACATAACCAGGTTGCAAACCAGGTCTCCAGTCAGGTCTGTGGCTAGGGGCAGATGAAAGGCAACCATCCACTGATGTCTCTCTCCCTCTCTGCCTCTCTCCCATCCCCTCTTTCTAAAGATAATGAAATAAAATCTTTAAAAAAACAAAAACAAAAACAAAAAACATACCCTTAAAAAAACAAAAACAAAAATTTATATTAAAATTACCACTTAAAATGACAGATGAAACATTCTAAAATTTTTTTGATATGATTAAATCCAATACAGAAGTAAGGGCTCCGGAAATTGAGTAAAAATAATCCCCTTAATTTAAGAACAAAGTGGTTGAAAGAGTTAAAAATTCTCTGGAAAGAAACTTAAATGGTTCAAAAAGTCAGAGAAGCAATTAGACTTATTAAAGCTACTAAAGGTATACATACACACCAAAAAGGAAGGACATTAACTGAAGTAAAAAGACTTTGTAGATAATCAAGTCACGCCTTTGAAGGTCTTAAGAGCTGTAGACCAACCCTCCCCCATCAAAGTAATTAACTCCTAAGTAAAAATGACTATAAAGCCACTAATATGCAAATATTAAATGAACTGAAAAAGAAACCTTCAAGATCTGTAGTAAAATGACACATTGTGTGGCCCATGACATGTGTGAATGCCTTTACAACATACATCTGTGCAAGACTGAAGTGACACATGCATGGGCAGAAGGTCTACCATAAGGCATTCCTTTCTATTTAGTAAAGACAGAACAAAGAGTCTTCTGTTTGAATGGAGATATAATTACCTCACAAAGTAAGATATGCTAACGTTAACTAGAAACAAAGCAGTTTTCAGAAGTTCTGTTCCACTTTTTGGAGAGAGAGGCTAGGCTAGTTAGTTAATTCCTCTTCTTTGTTTAAAAACATAACATATTGGACTTCCTAGTAAGTCACAAAATATTTCAATTTAAAAATCCATGGAAAGGTATGATCCCAGTGAATTTGAAAGGAATAGTTAGTTTAGCTGATAGGAAAAGAATATTTATATTTATTTTATTATATAATATCAAATTACAAAAATTCTTTATAGAATATTTAAAAATTAAAACTACAGAATTTAAAGATAGATAAATATATATCTAAAGCATCTTTCTGAACTATTGTGGATTTGTTTATGCAGTCTCTTTAGGGTGGCAAAATATTATGCTAAGCAGTATTTGGTGGTTTAATATGTTCCACAGTCCTTCAGAAACCCACCTATAATTTCACTTCTTCACAACAGATATCTTAGTTGTAACAGTTTATCTAATCTAACAGGCCTCAGTCAGTAGAGCAAGAGGCTTAAAATGTCTTGGTAAGAAAGTATGGTACTAAATCGGGAAATGTTTGCGTGGCCGTGGGGGTATTGGTAGGGCACCTTTGTACTTTTCACATATACTTTTGGGGATCCAGCAGTAACTTTCCTGCCTTACTCAAAGGGCATGTTAAAAGTGTTTGACAGACACAACACAAACATTTACCATATATATTTCAAAAGTATGAAAAATTTTAATGAATAATTTAAAAAGTGTGATTAAAATGTGAAGATGTAATACTAAATTATGGTTCACTACTAATTTCAGAATACATACACTATTTGAAGAAATATAATACAGAAAAAACATTGTGGAAAAGTGATATGGATTGATTAGGCATTCATGAGTCACCCATAGGGTTGGGACAAAAATTCATCTTTTAAAATACAGGTTAGGATTTGGCCCATGTGAGCTATAACCAGTTTTTCTTCAGAGGTTCCGAAAATCATTTTAATTACCTTGGCTAAGTTACTAAGAACTTAAACATTTGTACTGTTGCACCATGTATTTTGAAGACAGTTTTTCGAGAACTGGTATTAAACCTACATCTGACCCCCTATACACATAGGATGCAGGTAGTGCTTGGGAGTGGTAAAGGAAGAGGGGAGTAGGAGTCTCTCTATCTCATTATCACCAGAAATAACGCGTACATAATGGTTTTGTTGCTGTGGTTATTTTTATTTGGAGTGCGTTAATAGCATTATGATGAATACAAGAAGCTTAAAGGGCAGGTATAGACATTAAAACTATATAGTCTCTTCAAAAGACAATCTGAAAATCTACATGAAAAAACAAAGAATACTAACAAGTTTTAACATGCTCAAGGAACTTTATCACAAGCAACCTTTCACCAGGGCAAAAGTGCACTTAGTTGGGGCAAAAACATTCAAACACCCTCTAACATAAATTTATGCTGTTTATTTAGGTTAGCTTTTAACCAGATTACATAGTTTAGCTAGGCAATTGCTGATTTTTAAAATCAATGTATTTATTTTACTAATCCACCTGAATTCAGATTTTATGCCAGTGTTTTCTGAATATCTATAAACAGAAAATTGTTAAGATCAATTTAAAGTGTTTTACTGGGATGTACCTTGAACAAGAAAGGAACCATATGAAAAAGTTTTGTTGTGAACTCAGTTTTTGTTGTGAAAAGGTTTCTTCTGTTAAAGTGTAGTCCTGTAAGAGGATGTATTTCAGGACGGTCTCTTCTACAGTCAACCAAATTGAGAAACTTCAATAAAACAGTATATCTGGGTTTATGAGTTTGGGTTAGTATATAAATAATTTTCTCTTCTATCTGGCAAGAACTTTAAAATAAGAATAAAAAAAAGTTACTTATAAAAAGGTAAGAATGAGATTAGATCATAAAGGGTTTTCTTCCATTTCTATTTAGTAACTGAAATAGTCAAATTTAGTTGTTTTTTTAAGGCTGTATGGCCAGCACTAAAAACCTGACAATATTCTTGGTGTTTTCAGTCTCTGAAATAAAGGTATGGCTAGTGTCTGATACCACATAGAAACATGGCTAGTGTTTGATATCAAACGAAAAAGAATAGTTCTTTATGGCCCAGAAGATGACTAGTTTCAGTATTTACACTGATGACCATGTATATGACTTGCTCTAATCAATGAAAATGCTTAGTTCAAGAAAACTGAAACATACAAGCAAAAAACAAAACCAAACAAATAGGAAAACAAAACCAAAGATAAACCACCTCAAATGAAAGCAAACCTCCTGAACATGGCAGTTAAACATGGCAGCTATTTTAACAAGCAAAAGGTGTAAGTATGTATGATACACAGCTTTACTGAAGTATACATCAAAATGCACATATTTATAATATATAATTAACAAGCTTTTATATATGTATATAGCTACAAAACCATCACCACAATCAAGATAAGTGTATGCAGTTCAAGGAAAACAGGAATACTAAATATACATATGTATATATTGTAGCATACAGTTTAAGTCAAATACCCATATAATATTAAATCAACTGTCAAAATTAAATAAAATGAAACATAAATTACAACATATTTGGATAAATGTTTATAAAGATTTTTAAAAACCACAATGACTTCAGACAAAGCAAGGAGTGTGGCTATAGCTAAATAATAACTCAATGGATAAAATGTTTTAACATATTTTTCTTTCTGAAGAAAAACTTGTACATAGTTAACTTATTAGATATGGGAAGAAAAATAAAAATTAGCACTAGGTCATATAGCATTTTAGCTGCATTTTGTTCACAGCATTAACTGGCAGGGGAGTCTTGCTTCATAAAGCATTTCCTAAAACCAGGCAATATAAATGCAAGTTAAAAAAAGTAGTAACTGTATTAAACATCAGAAATGTGATCAATTTAACCAAAATGAGTAGTATAACATTTACAATCTTTTTCTTTTTGTGTGTTTGTGTACACTCATGCTATGCTATGTAAAACCTAACTATACCACAGTTCCTAAACTTATACCAAAGTTTCTAGATACATTTCAGACTTACATGTAAATTAATCACACATTTTAACTCAGTAAGATCAAAGATTAAGTTTAAATTTTGCTGTTTATAAATTATTAAAAACTTTAAAAGTTCTGTGTAGTTAGAAAACATCCCTTTAGCTTAATTTTTCTCTGAAAGTCTTACCTCTGGTTCTCTGAAGGACTGATTATTCACATCCAGGACTCGTATAGTCCTTTTAACAGGTAAGAGACCTCCAATCTCATCATGCGCCACCATGCTTCACCAAGTATCTCTTAAAATCTTGAGAATTAATCCACATCCAAGTCAGCCCTATAACCAAGCACTACACAGGCTTTCTTCTGAGTGCTCAGCCACCCTTGGCAGCCATTTGCCCATGCCTCTTCCCCGTGGTGGAACTAACTGCCTCTGCGAGCAACAGTGAAAAGGCACACAGACCTCAGGGCTCTGTGGGCGGAGCCAACTTCAAGCCAGGCTCTGGTGGGTGGACACCTAGTGGACACATGACTCCAGCTGACAGCTGGGCACACCTAGGCTTCTCAGTTTTCTGTGCATGAGAAAGCTCTTTATCAAGAGGGTTGGAATGTCTACAATAGGACCAGAGGGAAAAGAAAACTGGATAAATGGAAGGCTTTTCCTGATTTAAAAGCATTCCCTAAGGGAAACTAATTGCTTATCTAGGTTACCTAGTATTTAGTCCCAGATAGGGATACCTTTTCTATAAAATCCTATTACCTAGAAAGAAATTTAGTGTGGACAACAACTTTTTTTTTTAAAGATTTTATTTATTAGTTTTAGTGAGAGGGGAAGGGAGAGAGGCAGAGAGGGAGAGAGACATCAATGTATGGTTGCCTTTCACCTGCCTCCAGCTACAGACCTGGCTGGAGACTTGGCTTGCAACCTGGTCATGTGCCCTGGCTGGGAATCGAACTAGTGACCTTTGGGTTCGCAGGCTTGACAACTTTTAAGAAAACTGCAATTCGGAGTTAAGTAAGTTTATATACTCAAAAAAAGCCTAATTATCCAGGAGCCTTGCATTTATTTTACATGAATAGAAGTATATACACAATTGTAAAATTATCTAAGTCTTTAGAAACTGGTTTCTACCATTTTTTCTTAAGATTAAAGTACAATAGACATGCTTCATTCAGGTCACTGTTTCTAAAGCAAATAAACTACAATAGGCTACCTCTGAGTTTAAAGTCCAGTGTTTCTTAGACTTAAAGGTACTTTTTCCTCTTTTAAAAATTTTGATACCTGGGTAATATTTATAGCAAATATATAAAAGGTTGTTTCTGTTCTAAAAAATGTATAACCTGATCCTTCTCTATTCTGAATTAACCTTGACATAGTCCTAACAGGGTCAAAAGAAATACTTTAATAAAAGTGTTGCATTTTATAGCTGAAGAAGTGAGGTTCACAGAGGTAAAGTGACTACCCAAGATCCCTAATAGTCTAAACCCTTTCCGCTATGAAAAAACACGACTTCTGTTGGTTTGGTAGGTCTGCTATGAAGCAGATTTTCTTAATAGAAAGTACTGTATTCTTTTTGGAAAGGTAGGATTAAAAAATATATATATTTTATTTACTTTTAGAAAGAGGGGAAGGCAGGGAGAAATAAGAGGGACAGAAACATTGGATTGGTTGCCTCTTACTCATTCCCAATTGGGAACCTGGCCCACCACCCTGGCCCTGACTGGAAATCTAGCCAGTGACATTTCAGTTTGCAGGGCAGAGCTCAATCCACCAAGCCACATTAGTAGGGGCAAAGGTAGGATTTTTATCCTAACTGTATATACTACTATGACTGATATAATGCTGGTAATCTGCAAAACATTTCTTTCTTATGATTTATCAGAGGAAGAAAAATCTGAAAAATCTACAATGTAGAAGACACTATTCTAGATATTGAGGTTGATACAAGAAATTAAAAAAAAACCAACAAACACCAGGTTTCATATTTGCTCCTAAAGTGCTAATAGACCATTGTCTAAAGGTAGGACACATGAAGAGACAATTAATACAAGATAGCTTTGGAAAATTCTAAAATAAGCTGTATAGCTAGTAAGTGCTATAGGCATGTAGAAGGAGAAACCACTTCTGGTAGTTTTCTGAGCTGAGTAGACACTAGGGAAGAGGGTTTAAGATGTTATTTCATGTCTTAAAGGCTGTGTTATATTTTTCATAGGTTTGAGGAAGGGAAAACTGTAAGGCTTTCTCAAAGGATGGTGGGGGCATAAACTTAGTGTGAAGTCATGGGCTGTGGGTAAAGACAGAGGAGCAGAGGGTTTCATTGAGCAAATGCAAGAGATAAATGAAAGTTATGTTGTAAAGTGGTGTTTAAGATGGTTTTAAAAGTGACTGGAAACAATACAAAAGTCACAATCAGGTATCAGGAACTCTGTGTAAGGTAGGAATAGCAAGGGACAACAAATGGGAGAAATCATAGACGCCTGATTTTCAAGTTAGGAAGGGTAACTGTTAATGTAAATAAAAATGTATGAGGGAATAAACTTTGTAAGAAAATTCTGAATTTCATTTTAGATGAGTCTGAGGTGGTGGAAAAACATGCAAATGAGAATACTGACCTAGTACTTGAAAATGCTTGGCAAGGATGTGGAAGAGGCCACAGTGTATATTTAGACCGGGAAGACAGATACATAGAGATTAGAGTTGAAGCTCTAGGAGTGAATTAAATGCCTGAGAGAGAAAATCATGACAAAAAGAGCAGGAGTCCAAGGAATTAATTCTGGAGAAATGCTATGGGAAAAAATTTCATAAAAGGAACAGAAGAAAAAAACAAAGCAAGATGCTAAAGGGAGAAGTGTTAATTATAGCAAAATGGTTGATATACCCAGGTAAGAAAAGATTCATGGATTTAAGTAAATATAAATTTAACGAGGACTTCAATTGTGTTAGTTCAATGGAATAAAGATAGAAGATTACAGAAGCTGAAGAGTATGGTATAGACTATGACAAATAATCCATAAAAAAGTTTTAAGGTTTTAAAATTTAAACAATTAGATTATTTTAAGGTTTGCAGGATGTTATTTCTTGCAGGAAGAGCAATGCTACCATTCTGTAAACACTAACGTATTTTGTATTGATGTAAATAATCTGTCTTTCTGCATTAAGATTTTTTTTTAAGCTTTGTAAAATATTGGTGATTGGTCATATTTCATTGTCTATCCTTTATTACCTGGTCATGCATGGGCAATATATGATGTGGCTGGCCTTAATAGTGCTTAACTGAAGAAGACAGCTCTATAGAATATTAAAGTGGGATCACCTTATAGATCATGGAATCCAATTCCCTAATTTTACAGGTATGAACACTAACCTGCCTAAACCCTCAGAGGTAATAAGACAGTACACTAGAAACCAGTAGACTGGTTCAGTTAGTCAGTTAAAAAAAATCATGCAAATAAGGCTAATACTTTATGACCACTCAGGTTCATAAGGGAGTAAAAAACTATGCACAATGAGAAGAATTAAGTTTCAAGGGCATTCTCAAGGGTCTCTTACCTGATGTCTTTCTCCAAACTGCTTTTCCATTCAGTTCTGAGACAGGTAAGGCCAAGATAATGAAAGAAAAGAATATCTCTCACTTCTCTCCTTTAGTTGAGGACTCAAAAGGTAAAGGTAGCAGTCTTTCAAAAAAAAAAAAAAAAAAAAACCCCTACAGGGCTAAGTAGGGTTTTTTGGTAATAGTCACAGAACAAAATTCCCAGTTCACCAAACCTAAAATCATAGTTTAATTTGGTATGTTCAGGTTTATGGACTAAATATAATTTAAACAATGGTACATGGAACCTAAAGAAGCAACAACGAACACAGGATGTTCAATTAGTATTCTGAGTGATGAACCTGAGAGCATCTTGACCCTAATAATACTCCATGAAAATCAGAGGGCTGGAAATTATTATTTGAGATTATTAACTCGTCCTTTGAGATTATTAACTCGTCCTCTCCAGTTTTCTTAGAAGGAAATTGAAGGACATCCATGAAAGGGAAATTTGTGTTTTTACTCTGTGCTAGGAGTTTATCAATGTTACCTTAACCAGCTTTATAAAATATGCTTTATTACCTCCATTTTATAGATGACAAAACTAGACTCAGAAAATTTAAAAAATTGCATGATTAATCAATGGCTAGATATGTTCAAATCTGCTCAACTCCTATTGAGCATAGTTTTCAGGGAGGTCACTACATGTAACACCCTTCGTGCATGTTGGGTGCATGCTCAGTGCTCTGTCAGTGTTCACTGTCATGCTCTGAGTCAGGGACAGAGCTAGGTTTAAAACCTCAATCTCCTAGTCTAGGGCCAGTGTTTGCTAAATAACTACTGGCATTTAACAGGGAAGAAAATCCCCCCAAAGTTGAGAGATTACTTGCCTTCTAGCCTTTTTATATCAGAGCAGGTTAGTAAATAGATAAAATAATCCTAGTGCTTAAGTTTTATAAAAGATCCTATTTCAACTGATGATTTATTTAATGATCACATTATTAATAACTATGTAACTTTCTACGAATGACATAATTGAAATACAGATTGGTCAAGTGTCTTCTATGTATGTAGAAAAACTAAAATTGTAGACTTAAAACTGAGTTATTTAAAAGCAATGCAGCTTTGTAAAAAACAAGCAAGTTTTTGGTAGTCACTGATTTCTAAAGACCAGATTTTGCTATAGCCTCTGTTCTCCTTCTTTTATGGGACTTTCAGTGCTTTATTTCCTAAAAATGAATAAGGCAATGAGAAAGATTACATTGCTTCCCTCTCCATAGAAAAATGACTGTTAGGCTATACTTACTTTTTTCTTCCTTTAATGTGAAATTTGAATTCTAAAATAGAAATAAATTAGAACAATCATTGCTTTTTTTAGTGTAGATACTATGTTTTTATTTACTTTTGTCTGGAACAGTAACAAGTAATTAGAAATCAAGCCATTACGGGCAAAGAGAAAACTAAATCTCAGCTCTCTGCTGCCCTCTACAAACAATAACGTGAAATGCAATTGCCAACCTGCTTTTTTCAACTTTCTGTTTGCAAGGATTTTACATAGAGGAATACATAAACAATGTTTTAATCTAGAGAGAAATATGGATGACAGGAAAATTTATATTGTCAGCATTGTGTAGTTCTCATATTTTAATTACTATAATAAATAGATATTTAAAAATCATGCAAGTGTATAAAAAGATTTCCTAAATGTAAGAAAACTATTCCACTTTAAAACTCTAAAGTTCAAGATACAAATAACTAGTGTGTATCTCACTAAAAGTAGGTTAAAAAAATAGAATTTCAAATCTTTTCTTAAGGTTTTATTTAATTATTTTTAGAGAACGGGGAGGGCAGGGAGAAAGAAAGGAAGAGAAACACTGATGTGCTAGAGAAACACCGATTAGTGATCGGGGACCTTTTGCACACCCTCAGACAGGGACCTGGCCCACAACCGAGGCATGTGCACTGTTGGGAAACTGAACTGGTGACCTCCCAACCTAAAGGATGACATCCAACCCACTAAGCCACCCAGCCAGGGCAGAATTTCAAATCTTACTAAAAAGAAGCACTGACTGAAATATTAACAAAAGAGAACTTTGGAAAAACTAGAGTTCCAAACTATCTAGTAATGAGTACAAAGAAGTTAGTAATGAAGTGACCTGTGGATTTGAGTTTTTAAAAGCCATTTGGATGAAAAATGCGAGCATCTCTAAGCTTTACTAAGAATTTGGTTTGGAAAAAGATCAGTTTAGATCAAGTAAATACTACTAGAAAGTCTATAAAAAGAATAGTTATAGGCTAAGAAGTTTGGTATTACTGAAATCATGGCTCTTTTTGCAATGTATGAACTGCAAAGAAAATGGGGTACTGGTGCTATTAATGGTGACTTTTTATTTCAAGTACACAGGACAACAAATAATTTCCAGTATTACATAAGAATATTTAAATTCATATAACAAGGTTTTGAGTGGGATTTCCCCCTGAAACTCAGCTAAGGCCAGTGCCCAGCCTCCGATTTTCTTAGCCCACTTTTTACTTCAGTTGTCACTGCTCATGCAGCAACCAGCTCCATGACAGCATCTTGCCTCAGCTGCACCATGTACCTACCTCTTGCTTTCTACTCTGGGCTTATCGGATGCCAGTGTGGCATGTAGTATGTGTAGCCTGCTGATATATGGGATTAATACTCAATGCAGCAACTACTAACAGTATAGCAGCTGGTGGATAAAAGTTCCCCTTTCGGTCCCATGAGAAGACAATTCTGCAGTTTATTTCACATGGATCTATAGAAGGTCCTAGCAGATTCAATTCTCAGTAGTCTACGGTGGAGATGAGCTGAATTACAGACACTTGCATACATTCAGGCTCTGATTTCTGGCGGGAATCCTGGCTACGACACTTGACATTGAAACTGGCCCTAGAGATGACACACACAGGATCGGATTCTGGAACTGGGTCACTCTTTGGTAAAATAGTAAAGACAACGGGTGTGGATTAGGTAAGGTGGAGCAGTGAAGTAATGGCTTATGTAGCAGTCGTGGCAATGAACAACATAGAGGCAATAGTAATTGTAATGATTGCAGAGCTGGCTGGCTTTTGTTAATTGCTTTAAAAGTCTTGAAAAAGCAGCTGGTAACCTTTATAATGTTCTCAGAGTCATTATGACCAGAAACGCCAGTGGAAGCCCCTAAAATTTTACCTCCTATACTTGAGCCAAGGTAATAAACAGAAGCACAACTGCACACCAAGAGAAAATGTAGAGCTAGCCATCAAAGTTAACAGCAGGCAGGACTGGCAGTCTCTACTGCACCTCCATTCAATTACTCTGTGTGCCTTCTACAATGAGAGGGATTGTAATGGCTAACCACAGACTGTAAACTTAACTAAACTTTAATCTCAGCTGTTGTGCAAGATGTAGAAACTTCACTGCAACAGATCAACATATCCTCTAGCATGTGGCACATGGCTACTGATCTAGTTCCTATACTTTTTTAATTGCCATTAGTAAAAAGGACCAAAAGTAGTTAGCTTTTTCATGGGAAAAAGTCTATATTTCATGTTCTGAGACTGTTAACTTTTTTGTTTTCTGCCAGCGCCCACATGAGCCTTGCTATACAAAGAACATGTTAGTCTAAAATACTGATGACTTCACTGATGACCCAGTGAACAGAAAATGGGAAGGATTCGGGACACCATAGGAAATCAAATATGTGTGCCATGACAATTCAGGGGATAAAATATTAGAAAAGTTTTAATAGGTCCAACGACCTGAGGCCAATGACCTGGGATCTTCCCCCTAAGGTTAAGAGTTATTCCACTTTGCATCCCCTACTACTAAGAAAGGAGTGTGGCACTAGGTAGAACTCCTCCTGGGGGTGTATATACTGCATTTGGAAATTTAACTCTGACCAATTGATAGGGTAATCTGAAACACTGACCATTTTTGAGTGAGATCCCAAACAAGAGAAGTCTCTGTAGTAGGTCCAGGATGTGGTGCAAGCTGCCCCGCTCAGGCCTGAGGTCTGTAGCAGATAAGGATGCTGTGTGATATCTTTGGCAAGGCCAGGAAGAGGATTGCAACACCTATCCCTAGGGTTCTCAAGCTAAGCTAATGCTTTCCAAGGCAGGAAACCACTTGCTGTTTGAACAGCAGTGCCTGGTGTGCTAGCAGCCTCAGTAAAGGCTGTTTCCTATAGTTCTTTGACCAGCTTTACTATTCTATTGGTTCACTCATTAATACACTAAATCTTAGGTCTTCACTCCTTAAAGGGGGGGGGGGGCAGATAAGAGCAACTAGCCACAGCAAAACAGAAAACGTAATTTACAACAAAAGGAAGAGAGATGTTTCCATCAAAACCTTTTGTTTGTTAGATAATGAGACAAACCAGACAGCTAGGATACCCACAGGGCATCAGTCTTCTTTTATAGGGAAACAAAGGTAAGGAAAATGGGCTTTTCTGATGGTTCTGCGGGGAACCCCCACAATGGCATGCTAGTTTTAAAACAATAGTTTAACCTAGGAAGGACTCTAAGAATCAAATTCTTAGGTTGAGCGCCAGAACATTACCATGAAAGGCTGTTTATAGGCGCTGAAGCAGTCTGGAACCTATAAATTCTTGAAACTAACACTGCTCTGAGAAAAAACTTCTAGGAGTAGGATCCAAATTGAGCAGAACAGGGCAATAGCAGCAAAGACAAGAAAAAGTTCAAATAAAAGAGGAGGGGAGCAGAAAAAGAAAGATCTCAGAAAGTACAAGGATGAATTTTAAAAAATCAC
Source organism: Noctilio leporinus (assembly GCA_004026585.1). Classification (NCBI taxonomy): domain Eukaryota; kingdom Metazoa; phylum Chordata; class Mammalia; order Chiroptera; family Noctilionidae; genus Noctilio; species Noctilio leporinus. The sequence continues at coordinate 91,811 of PVIW01001558.1, forward strand.
TGTGAAAACAGTAGAGGGAGCTCTAGAGTTATAAAGCTGAAAACAGACTCTTTTGGCTTAAAATTACAGGATAACTCACTGCTCTTATAAAATGAGCAACGAAAAGGAATCATGAACCTCATTTAAAACTCCAGATAACCCCCCATATAACACAGTTGTTAGGTTCCTAAAAAATGCCAATGTTATGTGAATCCATGTAATATGAAACTAAGAACTAGTACAAAAAAAGGGGTTAGGTTCCAAAACTTAAAAAAAAAAAAAAAAGAACACTACTAGTTTTATAATTAAGAGAAATATCTTTTAAAAGGCAATTTTCACCAAAAGTGTAACATATTAATATGTAACTAATAATTTTTATTCGTCATCACTGCTAAGCACCATTTCTCATTTGAAATTTTTCATTGGAGAGTGGATGTTGTAATCAGATTTACCTGTGTTATTGAGATTTCCCTATTTTCAAATGAGATATCTTTTGCTCTTCAAAGCTATTACATTCCATATTGTTCAGGGATTACCTTAATTTTGAATGAGATAATTTTTTTGGTCCTAAAATCTCTTATGTCCCATGTTGTTTGGGAATTTCTCTAATTCTCAAACCTAGAGTGAAATCATGTTCTAGGATGCCGTGTTGTAAAAGTTTCCCCCAATTCTTGAAACACGTTAAGAGCAAAACTGTGTTATAGAAGTGCTGTATTATATGGGGGTTACCTGTATTATAATAAAATAGAAAATATGGAGTAGAATAATGTCCCTGTAGCATAAAATAAAAAAATTATAAAAGCTATGAAAGAACATAAGACTCAGAAATTAGGTGAATGGAGAATGAAAAATTGTAAATAAGGTGACAGAACTGTTAGGATGTGGGGGCAGCTAGCATGGAGACAGCACATATATTTAGACCTTCGATTGTATCTACACTTTAGTTAAAACTTTAACAGTCAATGTTTACATAACCAGCCTGGCAAAAAGGTGATGATGGAACCTGTCCAGGAAATTCTTGGGAATGAGTTAATGAAGTTAACTTGTTTGGTGATCCTTGGTGAGGTGGTAGTGAAGCAAATGGCCGAATAGGTAATCCTACCTAGCACCTTCTTGTTAATGGACTCTTTGTTTATGAGCTAATTTTTCTTTTAAATGTATACCTGTGTAACTACACAGCAGCTAAGATAAAAACCCAACCCAGTGATGTCAAGTCAAAGATGACTTCTTCCCTTGCTGCTCCTATTTTTCTTTCCCCCCAAAAACTCATGGTTCGATTCCACAGTGGTCTCTGGGTGTGATTTCTTGGAGCAAGGCTGCCCTGACAAGAACTAAGAAAGAATTTAAAAAATTATTTCAGAATTAAAAAATGACTAATGTATTAAGATTAAAAATGAGACTAAAGGAAGATGAGTTAAAAGAAAATCTAACTTAAGTATAAAGAACAGGGAGGGAAGACAAAACAACAGAATAGAAATCATAGCAAAAACTATGATTTAAGAAAAAAGCTCCTAAGAAATAACTTGAAATGACCTATTTATTATAACTTGGCACTTTATACCAGAAAACAATGGAGTAAAATACTTAATACATTCAAAGAAAGAAGATATGAGGCATGGATTTCATATCTATTCAAACAAAACTTCCAAGTATAAAGATTTCAAACAAACTGATAGGTATATTCAATTACTCAGAGAATATGGTTCCCGTGAACACTTTTCTCTGAATTCACTTAATTCTGGTACAATGATCAGCAAACTTTTTCTGTAAAAGGCCAAATAGCAAATAGTTTAGTCTTTACAGGCCATACAGTCTCTTCATAACCACTCAACTTTCACCCTTGCAGTGCTTTCAAAAGCAGCCATAAATAAATAATACGTAAATAAACAGGGAGGTCAGATATGCCTCATGGGCCACAGTTGCTGATTCCTGTGGTAGAGAATGAGTGTCAGAAAAACCAAAAACCTAGGAAGGTAGTAACATAGAACTGGTGCTGAGCATTAAATATATATATTAACTTAGGGAACTAAAATTAAATGATGGTTATAGAGTACACGGAATAGTCTGTAATGGCTAAATGCTCTGATCACTGAGACACAACAAAACTATTTTAAAAAATGGAGAATAGTGTGCACATGAAAAGTAAAATAAGCACTTACTACTTTGAATGTATTAAATTAGAATAAAGAGATACTATTCAATCAGGGAAGAAAAAGAAGAGGTGCTAGTTAATTAAAATAATGCTGAGAGGAATGAACATATTTGCAATTACCAACAAGAAATTGAAGCCATCATATAAAGATAACCAACAGAATGGAAAAAACATCTTTCTAAATATCAAAAAATGCATCAAGGCAAAAACATACTAATAAAACAAAAAAGGAGGGAATAAAATAAAAGATAAAGAAAGCATGCTATTGTTTATCCAAGGTAGTGATATACAGATATAGATACAATTGCTTATATTTTTAAAAAGTGGAGGGTAAACTATAAAGTTAAAAATAAAAGGATTTTGTATGGAATAAAGAAGGAGTAGGGTATAAGAACCAAGGATAAAAAACAAGAATCTTATAAAATGGACTTTGAAATTTTACACCATTTTGTTACATAATTATTTAGAATTACTACTTACAAGCAGTAACTCTTAAAAACTGAAAATAAAAAGATATGTGAGTTATTGGCATAATTACACACAGGAAAGAGCTAGTTTAATAATTTAAAAACTGAGTAATTTGTACATCTTTATTATAATTTGTGTGTCAAAAAAAAACAGAAAACAAACAAAAAATATTTGCAGTAATTATATCATTTGTATCAACTTGTAATAATGTAACTGTTATCTTAGAACCTGGAATAACTTGTCATCCTGGAAGAAAAGAAGGCCCATAAGCCTCTAAATATGAGACATGGGTCAAAAGGATATAGAAAATTCACACATTGTCCACCTTAAATTTACACAAAGTTGTATATCATGTAAGCCATAATAAAGATGGGGAGAAAAGGACACAGAATCCATCCTGAAGCACCTTATAGTAGCCAAAGAAGAAATAATTTGAACATAATAATAGTAATAACCAAAATGGGTCAAAATATAACAAATGTGTTCATATCTATGATTTTATAATAATATTATAAAGAAAAAAACTGTTAGTTACTTTTAGAGAATTTTAATAAATAAAATTCATTATTTTTGAAAACTGATAAAGGAAAGGAATCAAGCATTTGTCCTGCCGCCTGTACTATAAAATCAGTACCCTGAAGTAACCAAACAATTGATGAAGGGAATTTTCTCTTTACAGAAATATTCCAGATAATAAACAGAGGTACAATGTCACAATTTTGCAACCTTCAATGAATAAACTGATGTAGGCAATGACAATTAATTTTGAAAACATCATAAAAAGATATTATATACCCCTGGAAGGAAGTACACAGCCCAAAACAATTGCTACAGGGTGCATGCGATAAATTGGCAATAACTTTGCATCTCTTTATTTCATGTGCTTATTAATTTAGAAAAACTACGTTTCTAAGGTTATGATTTAACATCATTGTTTCAGATAGAAAGTATTAAATTCTGAGAGCAACTATCATGTTAAAGGAATATGATGTTAGAGCAAACATCATTTCTGGAATGCATACAGGGCGAACCGCTAAGGAAATTGCAGACTTTAATAACATCCCTTTACCTACAGTTGACAAGGTGAACAAAGCGTATGATGCTGATTCTGATGCTGCCACACCAACAAGGAAAACGCATAAGGTACACAAGGATTGCATAAGTCCAGATATTGTACACAGAATCCAGGAGATCATCCATGAAGGTCCAGGATGTTTACCTTGACATTTTGAGAGAAGTAGTTGTTCAGTGGATGAAGCAAGTCATAAATGGACATCGTTTTATCTTCCAGCAAGACGGTGAACCAGCACATAATGCCAAAAAGGTGCAAGAATTTCTCAGTGTCAATGTTCCTGAATTCTGGTCAAAGAAAATCTGGCCACCTAGTTCACCAGATGCAAATTCTTTAGACTACTATGTATGAAGCGTTTATGAGAGAGAAGTTAATAAACAATCTCATTCCAATAAAGAGACTGCTAAAGCTAAGGCTGAAAACATTATAATATCTATGGATAAATAAAAGTTAATGAAAGCATGCTCAAGATTCCCAAGTGGAATCAAGTCTATTATTGCAGCAAATGGAAACTTTTTTAACAATTAAAAAAATAATGACTATGTTTATGTATTTACATATGAGAATAAATTTATTTCAAAATATAACATTTTTGTGGTATGTTGTTTATTTTACTAAAATTTTGCCACTTTTATTGCACCCACCCTGTATATTTAACTACCAATTTATCAGAAATACAGGGAACAGAGGAACACAGGAAATGATACCATGGGTAATGCAATCATGAATATTCAGGCTATGGAAAGCGCTATAGAAAAAAAAGACATGATTTCTTCAACAATAACAACAAATTACAAGAAAACAAGGAGGACACCACAGACTAAAAGACACTGAAGAGATAAAATCAATCACAACGTATGAACCTTATATGAATTAAAATTCAAACAAACAAAATAAAAAACAAAAAATGTATAACATAATCAAGGAAAGTGTGGGTACTGAATCTGATAATATAAATGAAATGATACAATATCTAGGATGAATCAAAATACTCCATAGGAGGGTAGGTGAGTGGATAGATGAAATAAGACTGAACTGATCACATATTGCTAAGTGCTGAAACTAGGGTGAAGACAAGGAAGACTGTTTTTTAAGATTTGACCATGATTTCATTGTGGCAAACTGCAAATAACTGTCTTTTTTCTGTATATGATTTAATTTAAGGCATATCTAAAAATATTCAGGGTTGCTATTTCATATTTATTCTTTCTTTCTTTTAAAATAAGATTTTATTTATTATTTTCAGAGAAGGGCAGGGAGGGAGGAAGAAAGGGAGAGAAACATTAAATGTATGGTTTCATTTCATCTGCCTCCCACTACGGACCTGGCTGGAGACTTGGCTTGTAACCTGGTAAAATACCCTGACTGGGAATTGAACCAGGAACCTTTGGGTTATTAGGCTGGTGCCAATCCACTGAGTCACACCATCCAGGGCTCTTTCTTTTAATACAAGATTTAAGACTCATAGATAAAGAGTAGGCTGACAGCTCTTGGGGGTTGGGGATGGGCGTGGAGGGATTGAACAAAAAAGAAAAAGGACTCATGGACATGGACAACAATGTAGTGATTGCAAGGGGAAAAGGGGTGAATGAAGGTAGAAAAGGTATAAAGGCAATAAATGGTAATGAAAAAATACAATAAAAAATAAATTTAAAAATTAATAAAAATACCCCTGGCCCAAGCACCAGGATTCTAAAGTAGGAGGATCTGCAATGGAGACCAAGAAGCTGAATATTTAATAAACATTTCAGGTGTTTGTTTTTAATATAATTAAAACTGTTTTGCAAAAAGTCTAACACTAAAAACATAATTCTTCTATAAAGACATTATGTACACACACAGACACACATACTCTGGCTTGCTGGATTTGCTAAAATGTTGAGGCAAACCTATTAAAATTTAATTTTTAGAGAACACCTTGTCTTTAAAAAGCAGTAGCAGCTGCCATCATTAAACACAATGTCAAACTATTTTTTAAAAATCTCATTAAAAATTTATAACTTTTTCATAACAATCTTTAGGAAAGGTTCCTTGAAAGCAAGGTAGTTTTTTTTTTTTTTTTTAAAGATTTTATTTTATTATTTGTAGAGAGAGGGGAAGGGAGAGAGGCAGGGAGGGAGAAAGACATCAATGTATGGTTGCCTTTCACCTACCTCCAGCTACAGACCTGGCTTGCAACCTGGTTATGTGCCCTGGCTGGGAATCGAACCAGAGACCTTTGGGTTCGCAGGCTGGCACCTTATCCACTGCGCCACCAGCCAGGGCCCCAAGGTAGTTCTATAAAATTTGCCAAATGATAAAAATGGAGTAAGTAATCCCAGATTTTTGGACTTAACTACTATTGTACACTAAAGGACATAATTATTTTTAAGCATGCACTGAGTTTTAGTTTTCCATAGGTTACACACTGGAAACTCATGGATCGCATCCAACTTGTATATGAGTTATTTGGCTTGCATATTTTTTAGAAAAAATTTGATCCAACTTTTAAAATTCAGGAGATTTTTAATAAAATCCAGATTTCGACAGTCCTAAACGCAGCAATGGGCTAGAAAATGTAGCAGCTTCTTCTCTCAGGAGGGGTATGGCACACTCCTTTTCACCACAGTCCTTAGCCTACCCTCCTTTCTTTGCACATATTTTGCTGGTCTCCTTAAACATATGAATATATGATCACCAGTTATTCTTTAAAAAGTACAACAGAAAAAAGAGATTTTATAGGAGCCATTATCACTCAGTTTTACACTTAAGAAATGTAAAAAAAAAAAAAAAAGCATTCATTGTTCTTATAGCACAGAAATAAATGCTACCTGCAGTTTTAAATTTTTTTTTAAGATTTTATTCATTATTTTTTTAGAGAGAGGGGCAGGGAAGGAGGAAGAAAGGCCTTTCATCTGCCTCCAGCTATGGACCTGGCTGGAGACCTGGCTTGCAACCTGGTTATGTGCCCTGGCTGGAAATTGAACCAGTGACACCTGGGTTCGCAGGCCGGTGCCTTATCCACTGAGCCAAGGCACTACCTGCATATTCTTAAATGCTTTTCTTAACAGAGCAGTAAGACTTACCTTCAGATCAAGGCTGCTAAGGCTTATGACATCATCATCTTTTGCTCTTCGCTTTCTTTTCTACAAGAAAAAATATTTCATTTTTACATAGAAGGAATGCATGTTACTCCATACTAGAAAAATCACTTTAAGAAGTGAAGTCTTTGGCTGTATTTAGAAGAATATTTTTATGAGGGATGCTCAAAATGATCTCTACTATAGATACTGTCTAAATAGCATTCCCTGACTAAATCATTTCTTGTTGTTAATTGATTCTACCCCCTTAAAAAACTTACTTATGCAAAGCTTTTCACAACAGTACTCTTACAGAAGTCAAGGGCTGCCTATACATTACAGAAAATGTAAATATGTTTTATACATAAAGGCAAAAAAGTTTCTTTAAAAAGGAACACATTTATTTTATGGGAGAGAGGGAGTCTTCACTAGAAAAAATAAGTTTTTAAAATAAAATATTTATTTATTTATTTATTATTTTAAGAGAGAAGGGAAGGGAGAGAGGGAGGCATCAATGTATGGTTGCCTTTCACCTGCTTCAAGCCACAGACCTGGCTGGAGACTTGGCTTGCAACCTGGCCATGTGCCCTGGCTGGGAACTGAACCAGCAACCTCTGGGTTTGTAGGCCGGCACCTTATCCACTGGGCCACCAGCCAGGGCAAATATGCTTTTTTTAATAGCCCAAAGTCATTACCTTGAGAAGAAACTGGTGGGAATAGAATAAAAATCTAACAGGGCACAGATAATAGAAAAAAAGGAAAGATAAAGTACAGATAAAAGTGGGGAAAATATGTGGAGCCCAAAGGTCTCAGAAGCAAGTCAACAAGAAAATAACAAAAGAAAGAGGTCCATGAAGTTAGAAGAAAACCCATCTGAACAAAACCTCATTCTTAAAAGTTCTGAAAAGCTACACCCACACTTTTAAAAAGAATAGAAAATCCTCCAAGTTAAATATTTCACAAAATAACTCTAACTAAAAAGGAGAATAACCACCCTACAGGGAATGCTCAAAGAAGCTGAGAAAAACAATAACATAGCATTTCAAATTTAGCTAAAAGACATTAAGAAAATGACATACGACATGAAAAAATCAGACTTTGAAAAAACTAAAAAACGAAGTGATAGAACTAAAGGTCCAGAATATGCAGAAAAGTAAAACTAACATGATCCTAATTTTGAAAGCAAAAACCCTGCATATGTGTATTTTATCTATGAGACTGTGTATTTGTAAATAACTGTGAGCAAAATATAGACGGAAACATTGACGGTGCTTTTGATATAGGTTAAGAGTGGAGGTTGGGGATGGAAGAAAGACTTATACAGGGAGAAAAACAGGAGAAAACTGACAAGCAAACAGATTGTACTGAGGGAAACAATGTACATACATGATTATACTTATGCATTTATATAAAATGGTACAAAAAAAGTATCTGCTTCTAATTTGTATCTTATAACAAATCAGTATCTCTAACAAAAAAAAATAGCGTGTAGGTATAAAGAAATTAACTGATTTTAAAACATTCAACTGTATTTTCTTTAAAGTTTTGTTTTTCATATTTATTTATTCAATCCATCTAGAATTTAATTTGTACAGTATGTATGTGGTATGTGGTAATATAGCCAGCATGTCAGCACACCCCTAATACCACTTGATAGCACCATTACCTTCATAATGCCTATGATACTCTTACATATCTCATATTACATATGAGAACTTACAAGTCTAAGTTCTCATATATTAGTGGGTCAGTTACTGGGTTCTCTGTTTGGTTCCACTGATTTATTCATATCTGCACCCATATTATATTGTATAATGATTGTATCTTTGGAGGTAAGTCTTCATAGTTAATACAGTAAGTCATATGCTACTCAACTTGTACACTACTTTTGCTGTTCTGGGCCTTCTCATTTTCCATGTGAATTGTAGAATGAGATATATTATACTCCAATTAGATTTCTATCAAAATTACACTGAATTTATTAATTTGGGGGAGAACTGACATTCTTACACTATTCAGTCTTTCTTTGCCTGAATGTGGTATAGATTCTATATCTCTATATAGCTAGGATCCTCTGTTCTTTTTTTTTTAAAGTATATTTTATTGATTATGCTGTTACAGTTGTAAATTTTCCCTTTGCTCCCCTCTGCCTGGTACCCTTCTTCCCTCCAGTAATCTTCCTTAGTGCATGTCCATGGGTTGTGCATGTAAGTTCTTTGGCTTCATCCTTTTCTATACTATTCTTAACATTCATCTATTTTGTTCCTATCAACTATGCTTCTTGATTTCTGAACCATTTCCCTCTTTCTCCCCCTTCCCCATCCCAGCTGATAACTCTCCAAATGATCTCCATACCTATAATTCTATTTCTGTTCTGGTAGTTTGCTTAGTTTTTCTTTTCTTTTTATTTTTTTAGATTCAGTTGTTGACAGTTGTGAGTTTGTTGTCATTTTAGTATTCATAGTTTTGATCTTCTTTTTCTTAAGTAAGTCCCTTTAACATTCTATGTAATAATGGCTTGGTAATTATAAATTCTTTTAGCTTTATCTTGTCTGGGAAGCACTTTTTATTTTTATTTTTAGAGAGAGGGTAAGGAAGGGAGAAAGAGAGGGACAGAAAACATCAATGCGTGGTTGCCTTTCACCTGCCTCCAGCTGGGGACCTGGCTGGGGACCTGGCTTGCAACCTGGTTATGTGCCCTGGCTGGGAATCAAACCAGCAACCTTTGGGTTCACAGGCCTTGTCTACTGTGCTACCAGCCAGGGCTTCTTATTAGTTCTATTAGCTGCTATTAGTATTCTCTTGGATAGTCATTGTAGACAATTATGGTTTCTCTATGTAATGAAATCATACTGTCTTTCCTTTTCTAATTTGTGTATCACTTGTTTTTCTGTCTTACTATGCTGATTAGGAGCACTAGTATAATGCTAAATAAACAGTGACAGCAGGCTTTTCTCTAAATTTGAAAGACTTGTTTAAAATCTAGTCTATTCCTGTTTGCCAACAATTTCATGTGTTGATTGAATTTTTTTCCACTCTTTTTCTTCTATTTTTAAAATTTACTTCATTATTCTTTTTCTAACCTCTTAAGTTAGATCTTAATTTTTGTTTTTTCTCTCCTTAAACGATGTATTTTTAAAATGATAAGTCTCCCTCTTACAGCTGCTTAACAACATTCCAAAAGTTTTAATACATAAACCATAAGATATATCTCTTGTCATGGGAGACCGCTACAAAAATGTTCTCCTAAGTAGTACACACCCATCCTGAAGGATATGCAAGATATATTCCCTGGAGTGCAGAAAGAAGATTTGAGAAATTTTATTTTTATGTATTTCTTAATCCCTGAAAATAAGCTTTACTAATATTTAATACAAAGATGATGAATTCATCACTCACCGTATATGATTAAAGATAATGGTGATCTAATCAAATCCTAGAAGAAGTCAGTCCCCAGGATACAAAATATCCAAAAATCAGTTGCATTAAAAAAAATATTTTTAAAGATTTTATCCATTATTTTCAGAGAGAAAGGGAGGGAGGAAGAAAGGGAGAGAAACATCAATGTACGGTTGCCTTTCACCTGTCTTCAGCTGTGAACCTGGCTGGAGACCTGGCTTGCAACCTGGTTATGTGCCCTGGCTAGGGAATCAAACCAGTGACCTTTGGGTTTGCGAGCTGATTCCAATCCACTGAGCCCCACCAGCCAGGGCACATTTTTATATGCCAATAATGAACTATCAGAAAGGGAAATTAATAAAACAATCCCATTCACAATTGCTTCAAAAAGAATAAAATACTTAGGAATAAATCTAACCAAGGATGTAAAAAACCTGTACTCAGAAAATTGTAAGACACTGAAGAAAGAAACTGAAGATACAAATAAGTGGAAGCACACACCGTGTACATGGATAGGAAGAATTAACATCATTAAAATGTCCATGCTACCCAAAGCAATTTATAGATTCAAAGTAATTCCTATCAAGGTACCAATGATATATTACAGAAGTAAAACATATATTTAAAAAACTTATATGGAACCACAAAAGGCCTCACAAAGCAACACTGACCCTGAGAAAGAACAAAGTTGGAGTAATCATGCTACCTATCATCAAACTATACTGTAAGGCCATAGTAATCAAAACAGCATGGTACTGGCATAAAAAGAGACACATAGTTCAATGGAACAGAATAGAGACCAGAAATAAACCCACACCTTTACAATCAATATCTGACAGGGAAAGTAAGCATGTACAATGGGCTAAAGATACTTATTCAATAAATGGTGTTGGGAAAATTGAACAGATATGTGAAGAAAAATGAAATTAGACCACCTTTTCATGCAACACACAAAAATAAATTAAAAATGGATTAAAGACTTAAATGTTAGACCCCAAACCATAAAACTCCTAGAAGGAAACAAAGGCAGTAAAATCTCAGATATTGCTCATAGCAACATTTTATTAGATATATCTACTCAGGCAAGGGAAACGAAAGAAAAATAAACAAATGGGACTACATCATACTAAAAAGATCTTGCACAGCAAAGAAAACCATCAACAAAATAGAAAGATAACCCATGGAATGGGAGAAAATGTTCGCCAACATTTGATAAAGGGTTAATATCCAATATTTATAAAGAACTTACAAAACTCAAAAACAATGAATGAGGCCCTGGCTGGTAGCACAGTGGATAAGGCGCTGGCCTGCGAACCCAAAGGTCGCAGGTTCAATTCCCCAGCCAGGGTACATAACAAGGTTGCAAACCAGGTCTCCAGTCAGGTCTGTGGCTGGAGGCAGGTGAAAAGCAACCATACATTGATATCCCTCTCCCTCTCTGCCTCTCTCCCTTCCCCTCTTTCTAAAAATAATGAAATAAAATTAAAAAAAAAAAAAAAAGCTGCAAAAACAATGAATGAATGAGTACCAAACAATCCAATTAAAAAACGGGCAAAGGACCTGAATAGCCACTTCTCCAAAGAGGACATACAGATAGCCAATAGACTATAAAAAGCTTTTCAACATCACTAATCATCAGAGAAATGCAAATGAACACCACAATGAGATTTCACCTCACCCTGGTCAAAATGGCTATCATCAATAAATCAATAAGCAACAAGAGCTGGTGAAGATATGGAGAAAGTGAACCCTTTTGCACTGTTGGTGGGAATGCTGATTGGTGCCACTATGGAAAGTTGTATGGAGATACCTCAAAAAAATTAAAAATGGGTGCTCCCTTCAGCAGCACATATACTAAAATTGGAATGATACAGAGAAGATTAGCATGGTCCCTGCGCAAGGATGACATGCAAATTCATGAAGTGTTCCATATTTTTAAATACCATATGATCTCACCCATTATAGGACAATAATGAACAAAACAAACAACAAGCAAAACAGAACCAGATATATGAAAATAGTGAATAAGCCTTCAGTGGGCAGGAGGAAGGGAGAAGGGTTGGGGGAGGAGGAGGCAAAGAACGGGAGCAGTTTAGACAAGAACCTAGTATGGAAGAACCATGGACATGGACAACATGTGGGATTGACTTTGTTGGGGAGTGGGTGGGTGGGGAAGAGAACAGAGGGGAGCAAAAAGGGGATGGATGTAATACAAGAACAATAAAATTAAATTAAAAAAATTAAAAATGGAATTGCTTTTGGACACAGCAATCTCATTTCTGGGACTATATCTGAAGAAACCCAAAACACTAATTCAAAAGAACATAAGCACCTGTATACTCATTGCAGTGTTATTTACAATCACTAAGACATGGAAGCAGCCCAAGTGTTCATCAGTAGATTAGTGGAAAAAACTATTGGACATTTACTACTATTCAGCTGTAAAAAAAAGAAAATTTTACTCTTTGCAACATCATGGATGGACCTGGAGAATATTATGCTAAGTGAAATAAGCCAGTCAGAGAAAGACAAATACCATGTGATTTCACTCATATGTGGAATCTAATAGACAACCTGAACTCGCAAGCAAAATTGAGACAGGCCCATAGATAGCAGATTGACAGCTAATGTGGGGGAGTGGAAAGATAGAGCATAAAGAATAGGGAAAACAGTTTTGTGACTGTGGGGAGGGGTGTAAGGAGGATAAATGGTAATAGAAAAAAAAACCAATAAAATTAATTAAAATAATAATAACAACAACAATAGTAAAGTCAGTTCCAAACTATGAAATTTAGATGGCTATTTAAAATATATATTGTATACTTGTATTATGTCCACTATCATTAACTTCACTCTAGGTGAGTTTTGTGCTTTCAGATATTAGCTAACAATGGTGGTATAAACATAAAAATTATAAATAAATATACATGGAGTATATGTTTAAATATTTTTGCCTATAGGCTTGCAAATCAAGTTTAGAAACACTTCCAAACTTTTTCTGTTTAGTTTAGGCTCATCAAATAGTAAGGGAAAGGGTCCAAGATGAAAAAAGTTTCAAAGGAAAACAAAGAATTGCATTAAACGCAAGAGACACTTTCTGTGAAAGCTTATCTGACCAATTAATGTATGTAATCAGTATAAGAGTACATAATCTTGAGAGCAGGAGGCTCCAACAGAAATATAAATTAAAGACAAAAGGATAGAACACAAATTAAATATGTATTGAACCATATAGGCACACTAGTAAAATTTGGCAAACTAGAAATAGCATCATTTTTGCTATTTTACCCACATAGGGAAAGCATAAGAATTACGCTCTATTTGTAGTGGGTTGGCCAAAAAGTTTGTTATGTACTTTCCATATGATGGCTCTAGGAGAGCTTAGTTGTCTTTAACTTCATTTGAAACAATTTTGTTAGATTGTACTGTGATAGCTGTCAGATCAGTGTGTATTTAAAAAAGAACTCACCAAAATGGTGAATTTTTTTGTGCTACCATTTTCATATTGAAGATGAAAGAAGATATACAACATTTTCAACGTATTATGCTTCATTATTTCAAAAAAGGTAAAAACGCAACTGAAATGTAAAAGAAGATTTGTGCAGTGTATGGACAAGGTGCTGTGATTTATCAAATGTGTCAAAAGTGGTTTGCGAGGTTTCTTGGTACTATTCATGTTTTGGCCAAACAATTCTTTGCTGTGGGGCTGTCTTATGCATTGGAAGAAGTTTAGCAGCATCCCTGGCCTCTTCCTACTAGAAACCAATAGCAGGAGATAGCCAACGTATTCAAATCAATACTTAATAGGTGAAAATGGAAAATGCATCTTTTATTTTACGGTAAAAATGTAACAGACCTTTTGGCCAACCCAATACATACTTTATTTATATGAGTACTGTGAGATAGTAAGTAACTACAAAAAGGAGTTTGCACAAAGTTAGATCTCATTTTAAAAATACTGAAGCAGTCACTCTATACTAAAATGACTAATAACAGAAACTAATTTATCTCTTATATCTTATATTTTTATATTTTTCAATCATGAAAATGTGTTAAGGGATGTACATAAAATAAGTTCAATTTTTAATGATATATTCTCTTTAATACTGGTAGGAATAAGAGAAAGGATTACATAAGAGTTAAAGATGAATAGGTCTGGTACTTTTCAAAACAACAAAAATAACAAAATATATTTAATTGAATATATTTCATATTTTATATGAAATACATTTAATAAAAATAAAAATGAAATTCTTTTGGTGTTAGCAGAAAAAAATTAAATTAGGCTGCCTAATTTAGAATTAAGATGTTGGGGAAAATAGACAACTGAGCTGAACACCTGACTGAAGGCAACCCAGGGACTAATGATAATGCCTTGAAATAAAAGAAAACCCAGATATCTACTCACCAAAGTGAAGTCCCAGTGGGAGCCAGGTGTTAAAAATGTGAAGGAGCTACCTCTCCTAAGAGAATATCTGTTAATATAAATTAAAACAATAAATAAATTGAGAGTAATGTCAGTAAAATAAAGCAGTACATAGATAAAATTTTTTCCAGTTTCAAAACTTTTAGCCTTTTAGTCATTCAATCATAGAAATAATAGGGAGGGCATGCACGCACACACACAAAAATCAGGGTATAGATTCTAGTCACTTTCAGAATCTTTACAAAAGTGACAGATTTATAACAATACTGAATAAAGAGTACTTAAAAAAAAATTCATCAAGTCAAGCAGAGTTTCATTTAGGAACATGTACATGGTTCAATTAAATGAAATCTCTTTATATATTACACTAATAAGTTAAATAAAAATGACAAGTGACGCAATTATTTGATAAAATTTAACATTCATGCCTAATATTTAAAAATAATAAAAGGTATTCTTAATGGAATAAAAACACTTAAATGTATTTAATTTGCATTTCACATTAAATATCTCATGTACTGATTTTTTAAAATTATGATTTAATAAATCAAGATTAAATTTCACTAGGATTTTGCTCATTATTAAGTGATAGATTTTACTTGTCATTTATCCATTTAATGTAAAGAAATAGAGAATCCTAATGACAAAAACCTGCCTTCACCTTTATAAAACATAAATCTCTTATATTTATAAAACATGGAGAAAAACCACTAAAATAGCACAGGAAAAAAGTTTATAAACTATATTTATTGTTAATTATTTCAAATATAAATAGTTTGTTTTTTCCTCCTTTGTGGAAATGAATAAAGATGAACCAAATGAGAAAAGCAAAGGCTATTTATTCAAACCTTGCTCTAGCAAAGGAGTTAGCCACTATCATCTCTGTTGAGGCAGACTCAAACGCAGGCTAAGGAGGAAAACCTTTATAGTAGAAAAGGGGGCATTTCAAACGTGCCTTGAGCCGAGGCTATTGGCAGGCTAATTAGGAGCTCAGGGCATCTTATATAATTGATTTGGCTTGCTCTGGTTGGTTCTAAGTTAGAAGGGAGGTAAAAAATTAGGAAAGCTGGCAGTTACTGATTCAGTCCTGGTCATTTGGGCCAAATATTACAAAGTTACTATTTAGCTTTCTAGATTACTATTCCATTGTCCATTTGTATACTCCATACCTCACCCTTGCTTCTCAAGGTCTTTGTTCACTGTAATTTACAGAAAGACCAGAGATGGCTGTCTTATCCTAAAATAACTTATAAATTTAAATCAAATACAAGGGCTCCTATAGTCTTTGAAGCAAAATAAAAAGCAGAATTTTGTTTATATTTTGACAAGAAACACAAGGGAAAGGGCTACAGGATAAATAGAATGTCAAAACAGATTTACAGAAGAATTAATAACTAAGTAATACACAAGCTTCATCAAAGAGAAACAGTAATTAACAAAGCCAGGAAGGATCTTTTGGGCAAAGGGAATAGCACATGATGAGGAGTGAAATTAATCATATGCAGGAAACTCCAAGTGGGTCCTTATGTTTCATAATCAAAAGAAATAGGGGCTCGATCATGACAGGCCTTACACACAACCCTTAAAGAGTATAAGCTTGATCTTGAATATATATGGCTGCTATTAGCTACTGAGTTCTAAGTAAGGAGAACGATAGATTGAAAGAAGGCAAGACTGGTCAGGAAGACCAGTCAGAAGGAAGCTCCAATACTGCTTACAATAGATGGTAAGGGGATGAGTATTGCAATAGCAGCAAGGTTTGATAAATGAAGCAGATCAGAAAGAGGGTTCCATGATAAAATGGTTACATTGCATCCTTTCCTTACTATGTCTCAGTTACTACCAATGTTCTTGACATAGTGAAACATGATGCCACTAATAAAAACTAGAAATAAATGCAGAAATATCTTAAGGTATTTACAACAAATACTTCATAAATGGTTATTTGAGAAAGATTTGTTGAATAACAAATATTCAACCAGGTAAATTTTAAGTATCTAATAAGCTTTATTAAATATTAAGGTGTCGGGCAACATTCCATCTAGCAAAAAGAAAGGAGCTCCAAAGGGCTGTACAAAACAGTTTTTAAAGACAGAAAAGGGGTGGGAAAGGACATTTGTAAAGAATACATTGTTTCAGGCAAGGCTATATTTCTGAGGGGAATGGAATAGATCCTATCAATAGATTATCTCACTAGTGCTGACCAGGTAATCCCATGTAGATGGGTTAAAAATTATATTACCAGGAAGCTGAAACTGCAATTAGGTTAAGTGATAAATCTGGATTTGCTGAAGTGGGGCTTGACACAAATGACTCCATGTTGGGTCTCTGATTTCTCTTTAACAGATTAAAACACAGTAAGCCTTTTATTAATCTTGGTTTTGAGGGCCTCTTTAGTGAAGCAAGGTAACTTAAAAAAATGATTTTGCCACTGCAGAAAAGTCAAGCAACAATGAAGAAAACAGTATGATTTTTGATAAAAGACAGGAACAAGGCTTTTGTTAAAAAAAAGATCTGAAATAGACTATAATTTGTATAATATTATAAACAAATATTACAAGATAATAGGAAAAACAGGACCTTCATACCACAACTCTATAGATCACGCTTTTAAAAAACATTGCTCTAGGTAAGGGCTATCATATACCACATGGTTAAACATAGCCTTCAGTAAGGATTGAGTTGAGAAGCAACAATTATGACTTGTTAGATTAAACTAATAGAAATATTTATTCCAAGTAGTAATCATAATGGCACTTAAAATTTTCAATAAACATTGCCTTTTAGGTATAAGAAAAGTATTAGAGAACACAAAACCAAAGCTTTTCTTTTTTTTTTAATTTTTAAAGATTTTATTGTTTTTAGAGGGAGGGGAAGGAAAAAAGGCAAAGAGAGGGAGAGAATCAATGTGTGGTTGCTTATCACCTGCCTCCAGCCACAGACCTGGCTGGAGACCTGGCTTGCAACCTTGTTATGTGCCCTGGCTGGGGAATCGAACCAGCTACCTCTGGGTTCGTGGGCTATTTCTTTATTCCCTATAATTAAGCATATTGACCTCAGAATAAATTTGATGTCTGAAAACTTTAAAGAAAAAAGTTCTTAGGAATTTTAAACAGGTAAACAAACTGGAAAAATATTTCCAACTGGATGGCAAGATTCTTTCTAGCACTAGCTATAATCAGCTTTATAGCAATACTATTTTTTCCCATTTCAATAACAAGTACCTATTTATTTTGAGTACCCATGGGAAAAGTAACCCCCAAAACAAATTGTACCCAGAAAACATGCGAGACAATGTCAACTTTCAAAAATCTTGGAAAGACATAGTCATTTTTCACAGGGGTCAAACTCAAATGTAACAACTATTTTAAATCCTTGTAGAAACATTTTTTTTTTTTTTTAACTTCATAAGGTACAAACATTATAACTGCCCTTTCTAGAAGATACACAATACGGTCCACTTAGAGAGAAGTTTAAAGTATAAAAAGTAAGTGATGGTCCTTGATCTTTTCAAGAATTTTTGTCCAATTCCCTTTTTCATACATCCAAATAGTTATAAAATTTAAGACATAAGATAATGCACGAGGGAACTAGCTTCATATACAAAATTGTATTTCCTATTAACTCCATTGTGATTATTCCTTGGACTCTACGTTACTTCCTTTTTTATTATTTGGTGTGTTTTCGAACAATGTATATTATTTTTGCACTAGGATAGTCATAGTCTAAACAAAGCATAACTGCAATGCAATGGTAAAGCTGATGTTCAAAAAGATAATCATTCTAATTCATCCTTAAGACAAATTATATTTTCAGAGTGATGTCAGAGGAATGGCAAGTATGAGATACCCTCTTGGTCTCGCCCCTAGAAGTTTCACCAATTTGAACAGCTATAATTCAAAACAGGATTCCCTGCTGAACGCATAAGAACATTAGAGAAACCCACACACTGAAACATCTAAAGGAAAGTGGGAGCTAAACAGGGAGGCAAGAAGGAAGGCAAGTTGAAATGAGCCATGCATGCAGCCACTGCAGGGTTCAGCCTAGAGACAGAAGGAATCTGGTTGTGGCTGGTGCTCCCTTCCGCTGAGAGGAGCAAAGAAATTTGGCTGGAACCAGTAGTACAAACTGCAGCTGAGCCTAGGGACCTGGGAAGGAAATAGGGGTGCAGATGTGGTTGTTGCGCAGTCATCACAGGCAGAGTAACAAAGCAACGGAGCCCTGTAGCCTCCCCACAGCTTGTCTCCCTTTGCCCTTGGTGTCAGGTTGTGGAGCACATTATCTGCACACCCAAGAACTAGTACTACAGAATTGCTTTTTTTCCCCCAAGCAAAGGGTGCACTGTGACCCAATCCAGGGCAGGGGTGCAGGGAGGGACCCCACAGAGGTCTGAGGTCACCATTATGGGGAGGGCAAAACAACGAAGCTGGCCAGTTCACATAGCTCATTCCACACCCACACATCATGGCTCCGCTGACAGCAGCATCTGGCTGAGCGTAGCACCAAGTTTTCCAAGAGCTAAAGCAAAAACACACCCTCCTTGTGATTCGGCGCCACCTACTGCAAAATAAGAGAAAGACTTCTTTGTATCAATCTGCTAGAGAAATGACATGCATAAATACCTAGACAGAGAAAGTCCATCAAATGCCATCAAAAGCCAAAGTAAGGAGGAATCTCAGAAAGAAAATGAAAATTCTCTAGAAAACAAACTCAAAGATATGGAAATAAGTGGTATAAATGATAGAATTCAAGATTTCAGTTCTGAAAATACTCAATGAGATATCAGAAAATACAGATAAGCAATTTAATGTGCTCAGAAAACAAATCAACATACAAAACGTGTACTTTCCCAAGACACTGAAACTTTAAAAAAGAAACAAACAGAAACTCTGGAGATAAAAAATTCAATAAAAGAGATCAAGAATGAATTAGCAAACACAGAACTAGAATAGGCTAAATGGAGGAACAGATTAGTGATGCTTAAGATAAAAATCTAGAAATGATGCAGAGGGAAGGAGAGAGAGACTTGGGCATAAAGAAAAAAAATGAAAACACTCTATGAGAACTATCTGACTCCATCAGGAAGCGCAATATAGGAATAACAGGCATACCGGAAGAGAGGGAGAAGGCAATGGATAGTCTATTCAAACAAATGGTCGTTGAGAACTCCCCAAACCTGTGGAATAGCTAGATCCTCAAATTCAAGAAGCAAACCTCAACCCAAAAGGTCCTGTCCAAGGCACATTTTATTAAAACTGAAAAATGGATGACAAAGAAAGAATTCTCAAGGCAGCCAGGAAAAAGAAGAAAGTAACCTACAAAGGAAAGCCCATTAGGTGATCATTGGACTTCTCAGCAGGACTCTTCAAACCAGAAGAGAATGTAAACAAATATTCCAACTACTGAAAAAAAAAAAAAAAAAGACCAGCCAAGGATAACATATACAGCAAAGTTATCTTTAAATATTAAGGAGAAATAACCTTGGCTGGTGTGGCTCAGTGGATTGGCATCAGCCCTGCGAACCCAAAAATTACTGGTTGGATTCTCAGTCAGGGCACATAACCAGGTTGCAAGCCAGTTTTCCAGCCAGGTCCTTAGCTGGGAGCAGGTGAAAGGCAACCATACATTCTTCCTCCCTTTCTTCCTCCCTCCCAGCCCTTCTCTCTGAAAATAATGAATAAAATGAAATAAATATATCTATTTAGGAGAAATGAAGACTTTTCCAGACATACTAAAGATGAGGAATGTATTAGCGGAAGACTTACACTGCAGCAAATACTCAAAGGGATTGTTCTACCAGAAACAAAGAAAAGGTCACAAAATACAAGTAAGATCACCAACAAATTTGTAACAACAAAACCATAAAGGGGAGGGAGTAAAGACCTGAATTTACAAAGGAGGATGGAGATTAGATGCATTCAAAAGAAAAAGGTCTCATATATATATGCAACTTTCTTATTCATAAGCCTAATGTTAGCCATAAAAAAACCCCAGACTGAGACACATAGCTTAAAAAATCGGAAAACAAAAACAGACAGAAACACAAAGGAAAAGAACCAATGATGGTACAGAGCTACCAGAAAACAAAAGATTAAATGGCTATAGGAGATCCTCATACTTCAATAACAACCATAAATATATTTTGGACCGAATTCACTAATAAAGAGGCACAGAGTAGTGGACTAGATGAAAAAAACAAAACCCAACAATACGCTGCCTTCAGAAGACATATCTAAGCTGCAAAGACAAAGTTAGACTCAAAGTGGGAAATGATTCTCCAAGCAAATAACATGCATAGAAAAGAAGGTGTAGCCATATTTACATCTGACAAAACATTCAAGGTAACAAAGGTAACAAGATACAAAGATGAACATTTAATAATGAGAAAGGGGGCATTACAACAAGATATAGTACTTAATATATATGCACCCAAATCAAGGAGCACTGAAATACATAAAGCAACTACTAACAGAACTAAAGGGAGAAACAGACAAAAACACAATTATACCTGGGGGCTTTAATACTTTATTTAGAGCTCTGGACAGGTCACCCAAAGTGAAAATCAGTAAATACTAGCCTTAAATGACACATTAGACCAATTAGACAAAATTCACTTTACAGAGCCTTTCATCCCAGAATATCATATTACACGTTGTTCTCCAGTGCACTTGGAACATTCTCAAGGATAGGTTGTTATGTTATGTCACAAAACTAGCTTCAACAAATTCGAGACTAGCAATCACACCAAGCACATTCTCTGACCACAATGCTTTGAAATTAGAAATCAACTACAGCCCTGGCTGGTGGCACAGTAGATAGATAAGGCGCCGGCCTGTGAACCCAAAGGTCACTGGTTTGATTCCCAGTCAGGACACAGAACCAGGTTGCAAGCCAGGTCTCCAGCCAGGTCCTTGGTTGAAGGCAGGTGAAAGGCAACCACACATTAAAGTTTCTCTCCTTTTCTTTCTCCCTCCCTGCCCTTCTCGCTCTCTTAAAAAAAAAAAAAAAGAAAGAAAAAGAAAAAAAGTAATAATAAAAAATATATATTTTGATACAACAAAGGCTGGTTCTTTGAAAAAGAAGTTACCAGGGACATTACAAATACAAAAGGATCATAACATTACAAATACACAAAGGATCATACTAACATACTATGAAAGACTGTAAGACACCAAACTCAATAACCTAGAAGAAATGGGTAAGTCCCTAGAAATAACCTTACTACACTGAATCATAAAGAATTAGAAAATCTAAATAGACCGAATGATAGTTAAAAAATTGAAACCATCAAAACAAACAAACAAAAAACAGAGTGCAGGACAAGAGGGCTTCCGTAATGAATCCTACCAAATTTTTAAAGACATTATTAAAAGAGATTGAAAAAGACACAATGAAATGGAATGATATTCCATGCTCCTAGACTGGAAGAATCAACAGTTAAAATGGTCATATCATCCAAAGCAATATACAGATTTAATGCAGTTCCCATCAAAATTCTAATGTCATTTTTTAAAGAAATAGAAAAATATTAACCAGACTTGTACAGAACCACAAATGATCCCAAATAGCCAAAGCAACTCTCTCCCTGGCCCACCATGCCCATGTGTGGCTTGGTTCCTTGCGGGGCCTGCCAGTCCTAGAAGCAGTGTGGCACAATCGTGTCTCCGAGAAAGAGGGAGCCTGAGGCCCAATAGTGGCAGGGAGAGAAGCTGAGCTGCTTGGAGGATGGCTCAGTGGCGACCTGAGATTCCAGATGGGCAGTGTTCTGAATGGGAGAAGGAACTCTGGGCACAGCCTGTGAAGAGTCTAGCATAGGGTGGCTGGGTTTTCCCCTGGGTTTTCCAGAGTTAATGAGCTTTGAGGTAGGAGGCTGTCATCCTCCCTAACTGTGTAGCTTTTGAATAAATGACCCCTTTCCTTTTCACACCAAATCTCTGCTTCTGGAATTGGTAGGCAGCCAAACCTAACTTTCTTTTGGGAACACTATCACACTCCCTGACTTCAAATTATACTACAGAGCTATGCTAATCAAAAAAGAATGGTACTGCCCTGGCTGGGTGGCTCAGTTGGTTGCACTAAAAGTTGTGCACTAAAAGTTGTGGGTTCTATCTCTAGTCAGGGCATGTGTGGGAGGCAACAGGTGGATGTTTCTCACATCAAGTTCCTTTCTCTCTCATCAATAAGCATATCCTCGGGTGAGGAAAGGTTATAGGGCCAAATGCCAAGTATACGGTAATGGAATATGATTTAACTTTGGGTGGTGGGAACACAATGCAATTTACCAATCATGTGTCGTAGAAATGTACATTTGAAACCTATATGATCCCATTAACCAATGTCATCTCAATCAAGTTGATAAAAAATAAAAATATGTTCAGATTATGATTTGTGTCACCACCCCCTCAATCATGGCAGATAATTAAGAGCTGATTGGAATTATAAATGGCAGAGAGGAAGCTCAATGAACATTTTCGTAAAATATGCCAGACAATGAGTTAACTCTTCCAATTAAAAAGGAAAGCAAACTACAAAAACTTTAAAGATACTGGCTTATATTAAGGTAAATTTTTAGGGATTTACAGTGGAAAACAACCAAAATGAGTTAGAAAAGTAAAGTTTTTAAAAAAGCAAGGAAAATAGAAGGATTAACAACAGAAGTATTACAGTAGGTCATTTACATTTAGAAGAAGAGACTTGCCACTTAAGGGCACCAAAATATGACAATGTAATTGAAAACTGGGATGCCTCCAGATCTGTTAAAAAAAATTACTTCCAATGTGAAAACAAGAAATGTAACTGCTCAGCTAAGAAAGTTTCTCCTACACACCAGCAAGTGCAACTCAAATAAATGCCTCAGCCTAATTACAAACTATTATACATAACTCAAAAATAGCTAACATTACCCTGGCTGGTAGCACAGTGGGTAAGGTGCCAGCCTGTGAACCCAAAGGTCACTGGTTCGATTCCCCAGCCAAGGCACGTAACAAGGTTGCAAGCCAGGTCTCCAGCCAGGTGTGTAGCTGGAGGCAAGTGAAAGGCAACCATACATTAATGGCTCTCTTCCTTCCCTTCTCTCTGAAAATAATAAGTAAAATTAAAAAAAAAAAAAAAGCAGCTAACATAAAGAATGTTAATCTGTGAATTCCAAGGATACCATTAATGCACAAGAATAATGTAAACTATGTTCTATAGTTAACATGTTTTGATTTTTGGGGGTGTTGATCTATTTAGTTTCTTAATTTCTTTGCAAATTAGACAGAAATAGAATACAATTATCACAGAAACAATTCACTTATTTGAGTCAACTATCTAATGTAGTAGACACCTCTGACTCTCTTGCCTCTTCAGTATATCCTTGCTGTTAAGGAATTTTCTCTTCTCCCTCTTCATAATGATTCCAGAGGAGCTGATAATTATGTACTCTATTTCCTATCATATGGGTGGGGTTTCTCATCTGTATCTGAGAGTCCCAAATAACAGACACATCTTAAAAAATCTCTAGTCTAGAATATAGTTGATCATCTAGACACCAGCTTTTGTATTATGTAATCCTAGCATACTTATTAGGTTGCCTTGCCTACAGCATCAAATTCAGGAATGAGGGTACAGGGATAATGACAACAGCAAGTAACAGTGAGGGAAGAGAAAAATATCTAAAAGCACACATTAAACACCTAGTAGCCTTTCAAAAAGTTTGGCAATTCCTTAAAATGTTAAGCATAAGCTTACCATATGATCCAGCAATCTACTCCTAGGAATTTACCCAAAAGAAATGAAAACATGTCCACAGAAAGACTTGTATGTAACTGTTCATAGCATTATCTAAAATCGCCAAACTGGAAACAATTCAACTCTCCAACAAAGAGTAACAAAATGTAAAAATTATTATTTATGTGAGAGAAGACTATCTTGCAAGAAAAAGGAATGAAATATTTATGCATGCCATAATATGATGTGTATGATTACAGACTACATGATTCCATTTATACCTATTTGAGATCCATAAACAGAAATTTACAGAGATGGAAAGCATACCAATGGCTGCCTAGGACTGGGGGGGTGGAAGGTGCAGACTTACTACACACTTGAGGTAATCTTTGGGGTGATGAAATTTTTTTAGAAGATTTTTCATTCATTAACTTAGAGAGAAGGGCAGGGAGGGTCCTGCTACGGACCTGGCTGGAGGCTTGGCTTGCAACCTGGTTATATGCCCTGACTGGGAATCAAACCAGAGACATCGGGTTCGCAGGCCCGCGAATATCCACAGAGCCACCAGCCAGGGCAAGTTGTACTTATTTTTAAGGCCCTCTCTTTCAGCACTAAAAATGCCCAAATCAATTTTTCAAAAAATTTTTATTGAATGCTTATTCTGGGCCCGACAGTATTCTAAGCATTTGAGATGTTTATACAGTATGTTAAATGTTGTAACTCATTAATTCCCGTAGCAAGTTTAGAAGGCAGTATTACGATTAGCCCCACTTTACGAAAGAAGAAGTTGGGGCCGTGCATTAACTAACTTGGTTAAGGTCGGTAACCGAACCAGGATTTTCACATCTAGGAAGCCTGGCTCTGGCATCGTTAAACGCTAGGTGCCTGTTAGAACTCACCGCGCTCGGGTAACAATCCCTCTCCACCCGCCTAGCAAGCATTCGGACAGTTTCAGCCTCCTATTTGCATTTCGGAACCGCCCCCATTCCAGCCAGTATTCAGCTTCTGTAAAGAATCCAGCTCCGAGGTCGGGTCCCTTGCCCCGCCTCCGAAGTAAGGAGGCAAGTAACCAGCCCGGGGCCCCAACTCCTGCCAGACAGAGGTCGAGAGGAGGAGGACCAGCCCACTTCTGGTTCCCTCTAGCCCCCTCCCGGGTCTCGGACCAGCCGCCCGGATCACCAGTCACTGCTGGTCCCGGCGTTCACCTGCTGTCTGACTCCGGCCTGGGGGTATCCGGCAAAGGGCCCGCGGCGCCGCCCGCACAGAGCTCGGAAGCCCGGCGGCTTCGTCTTCGCGGCTGGGGCTGTTTCTGGGCTGCCAGCTCGGACTCCATGGCGTAAAGAGAGGTGGGGCGGTGGCTGAGTGACCGGGAAGCTCGCCGGAACGGGCACCGCTCCCAATCACTTCCTTCTCGAGACAAGTTTCTGTCAGTAACTCGCCACCGCCATCGCCGCCATCTTTCGGAGTTTGAAAATGGCGGCCGCGCTGCGACTAGCCAATCAGGGGACAGCATGAGGTTGCTAGGAAACGTGAGCCCCGCCCCTTTCCCCTTCCTGCCTTTCGGCGAACCCCGGCATCCCCATACCCCTCGGAAGCCTAAATGGAAGCAGGAAAGAGATTTTGGAATTGATGTACCTGCAGTTTAGTTGGGTGGCCTTAGATTTTATTTTGACTCCGATTCTGAATCCCCAAGGTCGAAAACCTATTTCACTGTTTATGAGGACTTTCACTGCAGGCCAAGTCAAAGGAGAGGTTGAAAGTAAAGACCTAAAATGAGGCTAGTTTTCTGGTCACATGTGCTAAATTATTCATGTGAAAAAGCCCCTCAATTACCAAAGTGAATGGAAATGTATTCGTAGGCTGTCTTTAGGAAACTTAAAATCTACGACCTCTTCAGTCTCCCAGTGGTGCAGAAAATCTCTCCTCAGCAAGAGAAGAGGAAGTTGGCAAAAGGCAGACTATCAAATAAGGACCTTCTTAAATAAAGACAATTGTTAAAGAGTACATTTCTTGATTTTAAATATTGCTTTTCATATATCCAAGGCTTTAAATTAATCTCTCAGTTGACACTATAATTCCCTTTCTGGGAATCTATCCAAGAAAATAAATTATGTGTACATTGGAGTTTGACAGAATATGCCATCCAAAATATGCTGCTTTGTCATTGGAGTTATTTTGAGATACAGATGTTGTCAAGGGGAATTAGGTTCTTCCACAGGATCATGAGAAAAGCGCTTCAAGGACCCACGAGTGGAAGATTGTGGTGTGGCATCGTGCGTTTGTGTGGAAATAGAAGCCTCCCCCTGGGTTTTCAATGCCCCACCTCCCTTCATTGTGCTATGGAAAAAGTCCAACCGTGTTCTCAGTAATGTCAGGGTATAGAGGCAGCAAGTTTGGAATGTGCTAATAAACCTGGTTGGAACTACAGGATGCCTGAGAATGGAGAATCTGGTGAAGAAAAACACTTGCCTATGTTGACAGTGACCAAGAGACAATGCCCTAATTAGACAGACATCTGACACCACATCTGCTGAGGCTTGCAAGCTTAAAAATCTGCCAACAGAAGTCCTCAGTGGGACTCCTGCAGGCCCACAAGGGCCAGGAGTCTCCATTCCCCTGCTCCAGGGGCTCTCAAGCCAGTCCTTCTCTCTCAATCCCCAAGGAACCTGTTACTGGCTCCAATACTGGCCCCCTTCCCTCTTAACCCCCAATAAACCCATTGCCTGCTCCCACATCAGTCTTCAGTGATCTCTCACAGCAAGGTTGCCCTGACAAGTAAAGCCAAGACAAAAGCCAGTGTTCGGAGTTTCTGCTCCGCATTCAAGTACAGTGCAGTTCAGCACCCAGCCAGTTTAGTGTGTGTTTCCAGCTGTAGTTCCATTTCAGGCTCTCTCCTGGAGCTCGCATGTGGAATTGCCTGGCTGTGAGTCATGTGGCTGCTGGGATAACATGGCCATGGACAGAGGACCTGTGAATGCATGGAGCGAGTGTGGGTCACCCAGGGGAGAGAGAGAGAGAGAGAGAGAGAGAGAGAGAGAGAGAGAAGGGGGGCTTCTTTGTGCCTCTGGGATTATATTAGCTTGGGTTGGGATAGACCAGGTGTCTTCAAAGGAAGTAATCAACTTCCCAACCTTCCCTGGACTTTAGAGGAGCCCAACTCTTAACCAATTCCTTCTTTTCCAGGCTAGACTGACAGGCCTGTAAGGTCCAGCACCTCTTGCAGCAGTTTGACTTCTGTTGAGCACTTGTCTACTGTTCCGTGCTCCTACCTGAGAATCTGGTACTGGAGGAGGTAAGGAAGGGTAGCAAAGACATGGTTTAATCCCCTGGAGTGAGAAGCTGCAGCTTTCTGACTGAGCAACTGAACAGGCTTATGCTTCCTAGTTTATTAAGCTCTGTATCTAAGTCTCTTTTGCTGTCCTTTCTGAATATCTAGGTAACCACAGTAGTAACACAGACACTTGAAGAACACCAGATGCAACAAGGGCACTCTGACTGCCCCCCCACCCCCCCAAAGTAGGAGATAAAACTCCCAAGTGAAAGCTGCCTTCCACATACCAGAAGGAGAGAAACATTCTTATCACCAGAGATGGGGGGAGGCAAGGGAGAGTGAATTCTGTACAAACAGACCTTACTAAAATAACCCTTATCTTCTTCTTTAGTGTCCTCTCATATTTTGGTTACTTTTCCCCATCTTTCTTTGACCTGGTATATAAATATTAAGATTTTGCCCCTCTTTGAGTCTTTATTTTCCTATGAGGGCTTCTAAGTACATGTAAAGTAAAAGTCTGCTTTTCTCCTGTTAATCAGTCTTCTGTCATTTTAACTCTCATGCTGAGCTAGGCACCCTAAGAAGGCTGAAGTAAAATTTTGTTTCCTCTACAACATAAAGATATTAATGTCATCAGAAAAACTAAAGATAATCTAGATAAACAATGATAGAGGAATGCTTAATTATGGTTGATGTACTAGAAAGAATATTTTCAGGCAACTCAAATTAACTATGAAGCACATAACAAAATAGTATATGACAGTTTTAAAATAAAATCCTGGAATATAAAGGTATATTTAGTTTATTCAGAGTTATGAATTATAAGAGATTTAACAAAGGTAAAGATGAAATCAATGTATTAAAATGTCTCTGGATAGACTATTAGAATTTTTTCTTGTATTTATAATTTTAAAATTTGTGTGGAAGTTGAATTACATTTTTGACATAAGGAAAACGTTTTTTTAAAAAGCTTTAAAAAAGGTAAGAAGTTAGAGTGTAAGATGCTTATAGTTAAGAGCCACCTCTGTTCTACCTTATCCTACCTTCTCCTTCAAAATTAAAGAAAAACTAATGCTTTTGTAGCAGTTTTGGTAAAACAACATTGGTATACAGGTTAAGGAGTTGGTTTCTACTCAGACAGAGCTTCATATGATGCACACATTTAGATCATACTGTGTGAAATTGACAAAATTCGACCTTTTAAAACAGCAATTTTATTTCAACCCAGCACTTTGATGAGAACTTTAGAAGTTAGAATCTGACAGTTCTACAATTCTTGAAACTGGTTTGGATGGTGTAATTAGAGATGGTCGGTCCTCTGGGAACTTATAATAACCAATTTCCAAAGTGATAGATAATCTCAGATATTGATATGGGGATTCTCAGCGGGGAAAGATTTCTTTCTGATGAGCAGAACACTGTTGTTTTATGCAGAGCACTTCTTTTCAATTTTCAGACACTTGGGAATTTACTATTTTGTTCAATTAGTCACAAATATTTATTGAATTCCTACTTAATTATGCCAGGCCCTGTGTTAGATACTAGGGAAAGAATAAATAGAAGGGAAATTTTAATCAGAAAATTGCTGGGTACCATAGAAGCAGAGAAAAGGAAAGTGGACCATGCTGAGGGTTGGCCATCCAAGACATGAAAAAGTCTAGTGAGCTGTCTTGATTCTGTCAGACATAAACTTTCTGATGGCCAAATGCCAGTGCCCCCAAAGGCAATGTCTTACTCTGGCTAGAACAGTACTCTCAAATGTTTCCTGAATCTGTTGTAGTCCTGCTTCTTGTAAACTGCCTGCTCCGTTAACAAATTCTTCAGGGCAGGGCTTGAGGGAATTGATTAAATTTCAGCTTTCATATATATTTAGAGTCTAAATTTCTTTTCCTAAGAAGATATTCTTATTTCTTAATTAGAACCTAGACATTTTTCAAATTTCTTCAACCATAGATTTACAATGATAGATTTGCAAATACTCTCTTGGGGGACTTCCTCAAATATTATTTCTAAAACCTTAGACCATATGCAATGACACCACTTATCAGGTTAATATTAAGTATATTCAACAACTAGTATACTAACATCAATTAATATATAAATCAATAATTCTGAAATCTATTCTGTTACATTATTTAAATAAATCAAACTCTTTAGTAAAACTGGTTATCAAGTGATACGTATTCTGGTTTCAGCAACCAGTAGGGTCACACTGTATTTACCAGCTTTATGTACCTTAGGTTTTAAAGGAAAAATGCTGGGGATGTCCACCTCTTGCCATCTCTACATTCTTTATCTTCTGCAACTTCAAAAAACCTGATTTATCACTTTGCATCACAGACATTTCAGTTTTTTCCATCAAATTCTCATATTAATATTTTGCAGAAAGAATTAGAAGAATGCTTTAGTGATATGAAAGCTATGATTTCTTAAGAGGCCGATGGGAAGCTTCCTCTTACGATATATTTGTTTAATGAAGCAAAACTTAAAAAAAAAAGATTTTATTCATTATTTTCAGACAGAAAGGCAGGGAGGGAGGAAGAAAGGGAGAGAAACATCAATGTCTGGTTGCCTTTCACCTGCCTCCAGCTAAGGATCTGGCTGGAGACCTGGCTTGCAACCTGGTTATGTGCCCTGGCTGGGGAAGTGAACCAGTGACCTTTAGGTTTGCAGGCTGGTGTCTATCCACTGAGCCACCAGCCAGGGTGAAGCGAACCTTCTTTAAAAAAAAATTTTAGTTGAATTTATGAGGTGACATAAATTAATAAAATTACATAGGTTTCAGGGGTACAATTCTATAGTGCCTCATCTGTGCATTGTATTGAATGTTCACTACCCCTTGTCAAGTCACCATCTGTTGCCATTCAGCCTTTGCCCTCTTCCATTCACCCTTTTTCCCTCCAGTAATCACCTTTGTCTGTATATAAGAGTATTGGGGTTTTTTTGGTTTTTTTGTTTTTGTTTTTTTTGCTTAATACCTTCACTTTTTCCAAGCAGCCCCTCCCAAATCCCCTCCTCTC
Source organism: Noctilio leporinus (assembly GCA_004026585.1). NCBI lineage: Eukaryota > Metazoa > Chordata > Mammalia > Chiroptera > Noctilionidae > Noctilio > Noctilio leporinus. The sequence continues at coordinate 122,365 of PVIW01001558.1, forward strand.
TAAGAGCTGTCAGTCTGTTTTCTACATCTATGAGTTTCTGTTATGTTTTTTAGTTTATTTTGTTCATTAGATTCCACATAAAAGTGGAATTGTAGGATATTTGTCTTTCTCTGACTGGCTTATTTCACTTAGTATAATAGTTTCCAAGTCCATCCATGCTGTTCCAAAAGGTAAGACTTCCCCTTTTTTTAATGGAGGAGTAGTACTGCGTTGTGTAAATGTTCTATAGTTGTTTTATCCATTCATCTACTGATGGACACTTGGGCTGCTTCCAAATCTTGGCTATTGTAAATAATGCTATAATGAACATAGGAGTACATATATTCTTTTGAATCAGTGCTTCAGGATTCTTTGAATATATTCCCAGAAATGAAGTCACTGGTCACAAGGCTGTTCCATTTTTAATAATTTGAGGTAACTCTCTACTCTTTTCAACAGTGGCTATACCAATCTGCATTCAATGCAAGGTATTCCCTTTTCTTCTCATCCTTGCCAAAACTTATTTCTGGACTTACTGATGAGAGCTATTATAACAGGGTGATATCTCATTATGGTTTTAATTTGAATCTCTCTGTAGATTAATGACATTGAGCATATTTTCATATGTCCATTGACCATCTTTTTGTCTTCTTTGGAGTGGTGTCTATTTAGGCCTTTTGATTTTCTTTAACTGGATTGTTCATTTTTTGGTGTTGAGCTTTAAAAATTTGGATATTAATATATTAGGTGTATCATTGGTGAATATGTTCTCAAATTCAGTGGATTGTCTTTTTGTTTTGTTCATTGTTTTCTTTGCTGTGCAAAAATGTTATACTTTGATGTAGTTCCATTTGTTTATTTTTTCTTTTGTTTCACTTGCCAAAGGAGACATGTTAGAAAAAATATTGCTATAAAAAAGTATTCGAGATTTTACTGTCTATTTTCTTTTAGAATATTTATGGTTTTGGGTCTAACATTTAAATCTTTAATCCATTTTGAGTGTAGTCTTGTGTCCAGTATAAAAAGATGATCTAATTTCATTTTCTTGGCATGTATCTTTCCAATTTTCTCAATAATATTTACTTAGTAAGTTATTATCTTCACTCATTTGGAGATTTGTTTGTTGTTCTTTTTCTAATACTTTTAAGTGTAAAGTTAGATTGTTTGAGATTTTTCTTGTTTCTTGTGGTAGACCTTTAATGCTATGAATTTCCCTTTTAAGAGTGCTTTTGCTGTGTCCCCTAAGTTTGAGGGTTATGTTCTCATTTTATTTATTTTAAGGGACATTTTGATTTCTTTCTTGATCTCATCATTAACCCATTTATTGTTTAGTATTATGTTATTTTGCTTCCATGCCTATGTGCTTTACAGCTTTTGTCTTGTGATTAATTCTTAGTTTCATAGCATTACAGTCAGAGAAAATGCTTGATATGATTTTAATCTTAAATTTATTAAGACTTATTTGTATTCTAACATGTTGCTTATCCTAGAAAATGTTCCATGTCCACTTGAAAAGAATGTATTTTTTGTTGCTTTGGGATGAAATGCTCTGAAGATGTCAATTAAACCTATTTATTCTACTGTGCTATTTAAGGCCATTGTTTCCTTGGTGATTTTCTGTCTGGAATATCTATCCATTGATATCAATAGTGTGTCATAATTCTTTACTATGACTATACAAGGTATTACTGTTGACCTCTCCCTTTATGTCCATCAAAGTTTGCTTTATATGTTTAGGATCTCTTACGTTGGTGTGTAAATGTTTACAATGGTTATATCCTCTTGTTGGATTGTTCCTTCTATCATTATGCCCTTCTTTGTCTTTTGCTATAGTCTTTCTTTTAAAGGCCACTTTTTCAGATTTAAGTATTGCTATCCCTGCTTTTATTTTTCATTTTCATTTTCATTTGCATGAAATATCCTTTTCCATCCCTTTACTTTTAGTCTGTCTGTATCTTTCATTCTGAGGTCTCTCTTGTAGACAACATATACTTCTCAACTATAAAAAAGGAAGAAAATTTTACCCTTTGCAACAGCATAGATGGACCTGGAGAACATTATTCTAAATAAAATAAGTCAGTCAGAGAAAGACGACTACCATATGATTTCACTCATACGTGGAATCTAATGAACAAACAGCTAACAAGCAAAATTGAGAGAGCCTCATAAATAGAGAGCAGGATGACTACTACAGGGATGGGTATGGGGTGGAGGGATCCACGGAAAAGGGAAAAGGACTCATGGACATGGATAACAGTGTGGTGATTGGGAGGACAGGGGGAGGGTAGTGGATTAAAGGAAATAAATGGTAATGAAAAAAGTACAATAAAAAAAATAATTTCTTGCTTAGGTTTTCCTTCCAGCATTACTTAGTCAGTGAATTGACTTTTATATTAAAAAATAGTTAAGAAAGGAACTTTGGAAAGAAAGGAAACCCTAACTAAACACCTCATTTTTACACTTGCAATACACACACACACACATACACACACTTACACACATGTACACATAGATTTTTTTTTTCTTTTTTTAAGAGAGAGAGGGGAAGGCAATGAGAAAGAGAGGGAGAGAAACATCCATGTGATGGAGAAGCATTGGTCAGTTGCCTCTTATATGAGCCCTGATCAGGGACCAAATCCACGACCTAGGCATGTGCCCTGATTTCAAATTAAACTGGCAACCTTTCACTTTGCAAGATGATGCTCAACCACCTGAGAACCACCAACTAGAAACATGCATTTTTCGTCTTGTGTATGTGTGTGTGTGTGTGTGTGTGTGTGTGTGTATGTATGTATGTAGAGATTTATATAATTTTGAGTTAATGGAATAGTGTATTTATATATGGAGATTTATTTAAGCTAACTGGTTTATGTGATTGTGGATGCTGTAGGGTGGGTCGTACTGGCAATTTGCATAGGAGCTGAAGCTAAAGCTGCTCTTTTGCTTTTAAGGCCTTTCAACTGATCAGATGAGGCCCACCCACATTATCAAGGGAAATCTTTACTTAAAGTGATTGTCAGTGTTAACCAAATGTACCAAATGCCTTACAGTAATATCTAGGTTAGTGTTTGATTGAATAACTGAACACTATAAGCTAGCCAACTTGACATATAAAACTGCCACATCAGAAGACTTCGCCAGACTTGAAATTCCAGCTGTTATTACTTGAGGAAACTTTTTTAAGACTTAGTTCTTCAAGGAAAGGACTTACTAAAAAAAAATGATGTATTTAAAAATTATATTGCAGGAGAGATTTTTCTCATTTTCTTCTAACTTCTTTGCAAATCTCAGTTAATCAAAGCTTTCTCCCAGGGTAGTCAGGCCCCCACAGCTAATTTGAAAGTGAGGAGCTGAAAAACTGAAAAGAGGTTATGCTGCTTTAAGAGAAACCAGCAGCTTGGCCTTCAGGTGGAGTCACTTCCTGACCTGTGATAAGACTCACCTGGGCATATTCTGTCACTCATTACCAGAGGGCACCTTCAGCTCAGCATGGTAAGTGACTACTGTGCTTGTACATTTTGGACAGTGTTGCTTTGGTGTTGTAGCAAATTTTACTCCTAGTATTTGACCCTCTTCCTTACCGGGCAATTCTTAATAAATTCTTGATACAAGAGAAGAAATTTTTAAAGAACCATTTGTTTCTTTTAATATCCAAGTTTGAAGCAGACTTGAATAAGCACTCCTCTATTCAGCTCTTATTTTGCTGCTTTTAGCAAAAGCTTCGTTGATTTGCAGGTGTTCATTTAGCTGAAATGCTGAAGTGTGAACCTCAACCTCCTTTAGTTTTTGCATTGGTTTTTGAACTGGTGTGCTGATTTTTCTGTAGAAATCAATTGCTTCTCCTTCAGTCATGATTTTAGAGTTTCTGGGGACTTGAGACCATTGTTAAGCTCCTAAGTATGTGCCAGATAAAGTTCACGAACATCTTTATTATATGTTGAGTGTAGTCCTTTGGGGACCACCTTTTAAGATTCACTTTCCCTTTAATCTTTGTGTTTCATCACAGTAATTTTAGTATCTCAGATTTTTTTCATTTTTAAATGGAAGTAATCTTTCAATCTGCTCTTTCATCTTGATCCTCTTACCCCATTCGACTCTGTTGAACATTTTAAGGGTAAATTGTTTTGCTCTTAAAATTGATGTCATCCTACATGAGGGATCCTCATGGTAATGGAAATGTGTCTTGACTGTATTATTTCAGTATTCTGGGCATGATATGTACTATAATCTTGCAGGACATTTCCATTAGGGAAAATGGGTGAGTGGTACAGGAGATCTTCTATATTTTATAAGCACATATTAATGTGCTGTGACCTGTCTATATTGATATCCAGTGGGCACTTCATAATCTTTTATTATTTGATGGTTTGGTTCATATTTTAACAGTTTGGAGAGGAGGGAAAGTCTAAGAGAAGAATAAAGTGAAAATAGCATTTTGTACCCTGGGATATAGTTACGCTATCGACTCAGCTGCTTCTCAAACCAGTAAGAGCAAAATTGGTCCTTTTTGGGCCAAATATTCCTGCTGAGTTCAAAAAGACAGTGCTACTCCTATGTCTGAAAATTCATATAACAGGCCACAGAACAGCAATATTTAAAAAAATATATTTTTTATCCTCACCCGAGGACACTTTTTCATTGCTTTTTAGAAAGAGAGGACAGGAGAGAGAAGTGTTGATGCAAGGGAGAAGCACCAATTGGTTACCTCCCTACAACTCCCAGACAGGGGACCACACATGCCTGGACCAGGGATGGAACTCGAAAATTTAGGTATATGCCCTGACCAGGAATCGAACTTGCAACATTTTGGTTACAGGATGATGCTTTAACCAACTGAGCCACACTGGCTAGGGCAGCAACTGTTTTTCGGTTTTGTTCGTTTGTTTTTTTTATGTTGGTGATGTGTGTGTGTGTGTGTGTGTGTGTGTGTGAATATTATGAGCAAATGCCATGTGTGCATCCCATGTGGATTGGGGTGGTCAATAGCTGAGGAAGGATGCTGTGAGAAAAATCTACACTTAAGTAGTTTTCATGTTGTGGAAACAATGAAGTCCCCCACCCCTAAATTTTTACCTAAAACTAGGAATTTAGATGAGTCATGATCTGATTACAGTAGCTATTTTATTGAGATCATTTTAAAGTCCAACAGGATGGGAGGTAGAGGTATGAGGAGGCTCTTTATGGTGGAATTTGTTGTTTTCATTTTTATGTGTTCCAGAGTTTGGATTATTGATTGGTACTAAATGAAGTTCTAAATCAAGTTCAGGGCCTATGTAAGGAGAGACTGATAGTTGTACAGAAAAGAAACAAGAGGGAAGTATTCAATTAGTGAGCATGAATTTCTTATGAAGCAAAGAGGGCTGTGCTATGACTTGTAAATCAAGGAAACAAAGTACAAGGTTTGATGTACTAAGTGAGAACAGGGTCCAAGTCTGATTGCAGGGGTGTGATCAGCCCAGGATCCCTTTCTCCCTTTGACTAAAGAGGTCTTTTTGTAGTTGAATCTCAGACCTTGGGGAAATACCAAGGCAGGGTTGCTTGTCAGGCAAATAGCTTGAAGGGTCCCTAAGCTGCAAAAGAGACACTTATCACCCTATAATACCCCAACTTAGAATTGTCCCATGACCACTTGCAATCAAAACTCAACTATATTAAAATCAGCAATACTATCACTTTTGATTTTTTAAAAAGATTTTATTTATTATTTTTAGAGACAGGGGAAGGGAGAGAGGCAGAGAGGGAGAGAGACATCAATGTATGTTTGCCTTTCACCTGCTTCCAGCTACAGAGCTGGCTGGAGACCTGACTTGCAACCTGGTTATGTGCCCTGGCTGGGAATCGAACCAGCGACCTTTGAGTTTGCTGGCCAGCACATTATCCACTGTGCCACCAGCCAGGGCCCACTTTTGATTTTTAAGATTAAGTTTTTTTTCTCTCTTAGTTGAATAGATATTTGTTTGTTTAAATTCCAAAATGTGAATGGTGATTTAAAAGTAGGGGTAGGAGAGTGAAGACTGATAATGGTGAAGGAGAACAGTGAAGTTTAAAACAAGAAAAAAAATCACTTACTGTCCAGATATGACTACAATTATATTTTGATACATCTAAAAAATACTTTTTCTATGTTTATTTTAAAATTTATTTGACATCATACATAATATCAATTATCCAATTTATCTAGCTTTTACTTAATATTTTATCATAAACATTTCCCATATTATATATTTTTTGTGATAAATATTTAAGGCTTGCATAACATGCCATTGTATTGATGTACCTTCCTTTAAATGGCCAACAATGGTGAATGGTTAAGTAGACTGGTCATCGGTTTTCACTCTTATAAATTATAATACTGTTATAGGCTGAGTTCTGTTTCAATACTGTAAATCTTTGCATTTTTAGGTTATTTCTTTATTTTTTAATTATTTATTGATGCCATTTGCCTATTAATCTAGTAACTATCTTAAGGGCTTTAAAAAAATAATGTACATAAAAATTGTCTTATGTAGAGCTGGGTTGTTAAATCTATTGCTTGTTTCCTTGGTAAATTTCTCACTACTATTAATCTTAGAACATTCTTCTTCATGTAGAGCTCATATAGATAGTAAATATAAAATCTCAAGATAGGGAAAGATAAAATCATTAATTTACCTTTTACATGTTTTAATATATGTCAAAGTTATACGTTGATATTGGTTTTATTCTTTCTGATAACTAATTTTTGGGGGAGTAAGACAGCTTGATTATGTGTGTGTGTATGTGTGTGTGTGTATTCTACTTTTTACTTTACTTTTATTTTATTGTTGACTTAGTTTTAATTTTATTGTTGTTGTATTACGTCTATCTCATTTTTCCCCCACTGCTCTCCCCTGCCCCCCCATCGGACCCTATAGTCAATTCCACATGTTGTCCATGTCCATGGGTCATCTATGCTAGTTTCCCTTCTTTGCCTCTTTCTCCCTCGTCCTTCTCCCCTCTGCACACTGAAAGTCTGTTCCTTGTTTCCATGCCTCTGGTTCTGTTTTTGCTTGTTTGTTTTCTTCATTTCCTGTAGTGGGTGAGATCATGTGGTATTTGTCTTATTTCACTAAGCATAATACTCTCCAGTTCCTCCATGTTGTCGCAGAAGTTAGGAGTTCTTCCTTCTTTACTGTGTAGTGGTATTCCATTATATAAATATACCAAAGATTTTTGATCCATTCATCTTGACTTACAAAATATATAAAGAATTTATGTGGCTCAACACCAGGGAGACAGCCCAATTAAAAAATGGTCAAAGGACCTGAACAGACACTTCTCTGAGGAGTAAGTACAAAGGGTCCATAGGCATATGAAAGAATGCTCAACATCAATAGCCATCAGAGAGATGCAAATGAGATACCACTTCATACCTGTCAGAGTGGCAACATTAACAAATCAACAAACAGCAAGTGCTGAAGAGGATAAAGAAAGGGGAACCCTGGTGCATTGTTGGTGAGAATGCAGACTGGTGCAGCCACTATAGAAAACAGTTTGGAATTTCCTCAAAAAACAAAAAATGGAATTGTCTTTTGACCCAGGTATTTTGCTGCTAGGATTATATCTGAAGAACCCTGTAACACCAATTTAGAAGAACCTATGCACCCCTATGTTCATAGTAGTGTTACTTGTATATACAGGCTGTGAGTGATAAACTGGCACAATTTTAGTAAAATAAATGTACCACATAAGTGTTATATTTTGAAATAAATTTATTCTTATATGTAAGTATATAAACATAGTCATTATTTTTTTTAAATGTTCAAAAAAGTCTCCATTTGCTGCAATAATAGACTTGATTCCACTTAGGAATCTTGAGCATGCTTTAATTAACTTTTATCTATCCATGGATATCATCATGTTTTCAATCTTAGCTTTAACAGCCTCTTTATTGGAATGAGGTTGTTTATTAAACTGTCTCACAAATGCTCCATACATATAGTCTAAGTGATTTGCATCTGGTGAACTAGGCAGCCAAAATTTCCTTTGACCAGAATTCAGGAACATTGACATTGAGAAATTCTTGCACCTTTTGGCGTTATGTGATGGTACACCATCTTGTTGGAAGAGAAAATGACATCCATTTGTGACTTGCTTCATCCATGGTACAACTACTTCTCTCAAAACATCAAGGTAAACATCAACGGTGACCTTCAAGACTTGCGGAAACAAATGCAGTGTCACAATATCTCCTTCATTGCTGACAATACCTAACAACATCACTATAGCAGGAAATTTTGTTTTCATGACAATTGGGACTTCATTAAGATTCTCACAGAATGCTCTGTTGTTTCTTCTGTTGACTATTTGGCCCTGATGAGAATTCTTTTCATTGGAGAAGAAAATCAGAAGGTGTTTTTCTTTGGGAGTTATCTGTTTTGTTAGCAGTTTCCTTGCTATTTCAAAGCACCTTTCCTTTGTCTGCTTGTCATAAACTGACCTCTTCTAAGGACATGCCATCTATATCTGATATCTTCAGCAATAATCTTGTGAACTGTTGTATCTGCGGTTCTCTTGCTATGGAGCGCATTGACTTTCCTGGATCTTCATTGATGATCTCCTGGAATCTGTGTACAATATCTGTACTTGTGATATCCTTGCATACCTTTTATGTTTTCCTTGTTGGTGTGGTGACATCAGGATCAGCATCATATATACCTTCTTCATGTCGTCAACTGTAGGAAAGGGGTGTTATTGAAGTCCGAAATTTCCTTAGGAGTTGGCCATGCACGCAGTCCAGAAATTACAGTTGCTCTAACATCACATTCCTTTGACATGACAATTGCTCTCAAAATTTAATACTTTATAAATGAAAGAATGATGTTAAATCATAACCTTAGAAGCATAGTTTTTCAAAATTAATAAGTACATGAAATAAGGAGATGCAAAGTTATTGCCACTTTATCGCATGCACACTGTATATTCTTGATTCTTTCTTAACCAATAACATAATTGGTGCTTAATTTATGTTGTTGAAAGAAACCTGTTAATGGAATCAAAGTCCTTGACTCAATTGTTCCTAAAGCTTATCTGTATCCTGGGTTTTGATTTCCATGGGATACTTTCAATTCGCCTCAATGAATTTTTCCTGTTGGCATAAGCTAGCTTGGTCTCTGTCATGTGTAAGCAGTGCTGAGTGATGTGGCTCAAGTGATCCAAAGAGGCCTGCTTGGATCTAACTCATCCTGGCTTATTTCAGAGGGAGTGCCTTTCCATTCACGTGGGCCAAGCTGGCGTCCAGATTGGAGATGCTTGCTGGGAACTCTATTGCCTGGAACATGGAATCCATCCAGATGGCTTTCTCCTCAACAGTAAAAAGGATCAGTTGGGAATTTCTAAAATGGAGCTTAAGGATGCCTCTTTTGATACCTTCTTTTGTGAGACAAGATCTGGAAAGCAAGTGCCCAGAGCGCTCTTCATTGACCTAGAGCCAACTGTTATAGGTAAGGTAAGGTTTATGTACTAGTGTACTTAAGCAGGGCCACAATCAAAACAAACAAATCAACTATCAGTGGGTGAAACTGTCAGATTAAATAGTCTACATAAACAGGCTTGTGTAGCATCAGCTAGGAAAGCTCAAGTGATCTTTCAACAACTTTGTTAGAAAACATTGTTGTCATCCTCATTTATAGATGGGGAAACTACATTTTGGGAAGGTTATAGAACTTACCTTAGATCACTGAGTTAATCAGGGTAGAACTGTCTTTGATTACATGTTTGCTTTCTTATAAAAGCCATTCTCTTTTAACAGAAAAGCAGAATAATCAAATGAAAAAGAAAATGTAAAATAGTTAATACACGCTGATAAATGTATTGTTAAGCCATATAAAATTGCCAATAGATGACCATTACTTTACATAAAAATGTCAATTCCATATGCTAACAACCTTATAATAATAAAAATTTCTGTGAGGCACAGAGGTATCACTGAAACAGAATGAGTAATTAGAATGTCATCAAAGGTCTTCTCCTGAGGAAACAGCATTTGCAAATTCACAGAGGCATGGAGGAATCTGCAAGTTTAACAAGAGTTCAGTATAGCTGGATATTCCAGTGTGAATAGGAGCGTGATGGGAGAGGAGACTGGAAAGATAGTTGGAGCTGGGTCATGGGCCTAGGAAGGGGAAGTAAGGAAATATGGTCAAAGAGAGAACTTCACAAATTTTAAGATTTTGAGGGTTACAGTTGTGAGTGATAGTGATTCAAGTGGAGTGGAGCTGAATGGGATTGGGGATACGAAATCCATGGAACAGTCAAATAATTATGCTTGAAAATCATGGAAGTCCCTGAGGATGCTGGGACTAATCAACATGGAAAAGTTCCAGGAAAAAAAATAGTTAAGTTCTAGAAAGTTGAGTGGATCGAGTAATGCTGCTGATTTCCAAGAAAGTGAATTTCACTGAAAGAATTTATGGAACTTACTACCCTCAAGAGCTCAACTGGACATTGTCATGAAGAAGCAGGCTTCTATAAATTCCATAAATTCTTTTCTTTCACTGAACTCACCCTTAGATCTTCAAGTGAGAAGCAAAGAGCCCATTCAGAATCATATTCCCACATATGTCTTGTTTATAAATAAAGCTTTTAAAAATCCCAACTTTGGTAGTTTTTTAAAAAAAAATGTGTATATGATATTTAAAAGTCATTTAAACTCAATTTTAGTAAATTTAAACATTTGGGGGTATATAAAATTCATGATCATGTACAAAAGAGCAAGGTGACTTAACCGTCTTACTCTTAGAAAATTAGTGCATTTCCTTGTAGGCAGTGAGCTTCTATGACTAACTATGGCTGTCTGGTGCCAAGGCCTATGATGTATATAATAAGATAAATCTTATAAATTCATGTCATGAGGCCAATTTATCATTATTATTTATAATTCTTTGTTTATGGGTCATGCATCATGTTCTATGATTTCATTTAAATCTCATAATAACTCGGTGGGTAGGTCTTGTAATTATACTTAGTTGTGAAGTAAAATAATTGAGGCTTAGAGACATGAGTACCTGCTCTATAGCTAAGTGAGAAAGGCATGATATAAATGCAAAATACTGATTCTTGAACACTTGCTCTTTACTACTGTGCAATGCAGCATCACACTATAACCAGGGCAACCTTCCAAATAGCTACTTAACTCTCAAACACCACTGCCTAATTCTTTAGAAGTCATGTGATTTGGGTAATTTTAAGGTAGGGGAGGGAGACATGGGCCTCTGGCATACTTTGTTCTTCCTGCTGCCCAGTGTTTTAAAAGGCAGTGAAACCAGGCAAGGGTTGCCTTTGGTTGTATTGAATACTGACAATATCTTACCATCAGTTGACCTGCCACATGCATTTATGTGAACTGTATTTATGTTGGGTAAGCATTTGATCATGCCACACTTTCTTTATTAAAGCCTCTTTACAGTACGAGGTCTGTCCTGAAAGTGTCAGCTGCACAAACTATTTTAATTATGTTGACATTGGCTCGATACTTTCAGGACAGACCTCGTATACTAGTAATAATATAGGTTGGTATCCTCTCTCATGCTTTTCCAGCATGTGGATTTGTGGATTAAGAAATGTTTGTCTTAAAATGCCAAAGTGCCACAGGATGTGTGGTGGGTTGAAGAGTGTCTCCTAAAAATCTGTGGCCCCTTAGAACTCCAGAATATGACATTGTTTAGAAATAAGATGACATCATACTGGATTAGGGTGCCCTAAGCCCAGTGATCTGTATCCTTATAAGAAGAGCAGACACCCAGGGAAAAGAGCATGCATGATGGAGGCAGAGACTGGGGTGATGCAGCTGCTAGCCCAGGAACTCCAGGAATTATCTCGATCATTAGTTTGGAGACAGGTGAAGAGCAGATTCTCTGTCAGAGCCTCTGGAATGAATCAACACTGCCAACACCTTACTTTTAGATTGCTGGTCTCCTGAATAAATTTCTCTTGTTTTCAGCCACCCAGTTTGTTATAATTTATTGTGGCAGCTTTAAGAAACGAAGAACATATGATGGAAAAACATACTTTGAATTTGTATGGAAAGAGTTATACTTTTCCTAGACTAAGGGAGACCAAGTCAGCAGTTTAAACCCATTGCTTCACAACATCGAGGGAGGAGAAGGGTCCTGGTCCAGGGCTCTGTGAGAATTAGCAGAGTGCTAGCAGTTGATGGAGTGGAGTGTCTGACCTGCTTTTCCCTCTGCAGATGGGATTAGAACAGGTAAGCACCGCTCACTCTTCCACCCGGAGCAGCTCATTAATGGGAAGGAAGATGCTGCAAACAACTATGCCCGAGGCCACTACTCTCTGGGATCAGAGATCATAGACCTTGTGCTAGAGAGAATCCGAAAGCTGGTAAGTGACTCTCTTCTCCTCAAAGGGGTTAGGGGAAGTGTGCCTGGTGCCTGGGATTCTGCAGGAAACCTCCTACACATCACCAGCAACATTATCACCACCTCACCTCTCTCCTTGGAGCCTGCTGCCATGCTCAGAGCTGGGAAGCATCCTGATGTGGGCGTTGTTCACACTTTGTTATGTAGGAAAAGCCAGAGAAGTCTTCACACTTTCTATACAGCCCCATCTCCTATTTTTAAAAAAGATTTATTGAAGAAATATCTTATTTTCCTTCTGCTATATATTGAAATATAATTGACATACTACAGTGCATAAATTTAAGGTGTACAACATCATGATTTGATACATATATATATATATATATATATATATATTGCAAAATGATTACTACAATAGGATTAGTTAACCCCTCCATCCCCTCCCATAATTACCTTTAAAAAATTTTTGTGGTGAAGACATTTAAGATCTATCTATTCTCTTAGCACCTTTCAAGTAAACAATACAGACGGTTAACTTCAAGCACCATGCAGGACATTAATTAGATTTCTAGGTCTTTATTATCGAACTGAAAGTTTGTACTCTTTAACCAAAATCTCCCCATTCCCCCCACCTCTCCAGTGCTCCACAACCAGCATTCTACTCTCCATTTCTACATGTTTGGCTTTTTCAGATTCCATATGTGAGTGAGATAATAGTATTTGTCTTTCTCTGTCTGACTTATCTCACTTAGCATAAGGCCCACAAGGTCGTTTCATGTCACAAACACCAGGATTTCCTTGTTTTAATTCACTAGTCCCTGTCTACTCTTGCCTCCACTAATTCACAGTTTATCTTCTTATCAGTGACTTCTAAAGCACCCTAAAACTTGTAATTTCTCAATAATAACCACTATTTGTAAAAGTTAACAGGAGGCACATCCTCCCTGAAGGTTAGTTACTCTATTTACTGATAATGAATTCTTTAAGGACATGTATCTGGAGAACCCTTTGTTGAGGAAGTATTTTGGCATTTCCCATCTATTGGGTAATACAATGTCTCTACACCAACCCATTAGACTGAGCATACGAATTATAGGCACTTCATGCATTATGGGGGAAAACTTTGTCGCTTCAATGATTTGCTAGTCATTTTCTTTTTCTTTTTCTTTTTTAAATTTTATTGTTGTTGTATTACATCCATCCCCTTTTTGCTCCCCTCTGTCCCCCTCCCTACCCACCATTCCCCCCAAAGTCAATCCCACCTGTTGCCCATGTCCATGGTTCCTTTATACTAGGTTCTTGTCTAAGCTGCTCCCCTTCCTTGCCAAGTCATTTTCTTTGTTATTGATAAAAGCCTTGCTTTAGATCACATATACAGGTAGATTTATAGAGGACAGCAAAAGACAGTTGAATATTTATGCTTTATTTCTGATAAACCTCTAAAGTGCTTTGCCACCCCAGAAGAACCACTCAAGCGTGTTTCAAAATAAACGTTTGTTGTACAGTTGATAATGGTAAGTTGAAAGTTTTGGTTTGTTTTGGGAACTCATGTCCCATCATTACCACTGCTTCTGTTTTTTTTTCCAAAAATTTTATTTATTATTTTCAGAGAGAGGGGTAGGGAGAGAGGCAGAGAGGGGGAGGGACATCAATGTATGGTTGCCTTTCACCTGCCTCCAGCTGCAGACCTGGCTGGGAGACCTGGCTTGCAACCTGGTCATGTGCCCTGGCTGGGAATCGAACCAGCAACCTTTGGGTTTACAGCCCGGCGCCTTATCCACTGAGCCACCGGCCAGGGCCTGCCTCTGGGTTTTTTTTTTGGCTGAGTTTCTACTTCTTGCTTTCTTTACCAGGCAGAACAGTGCAGTGGACTGCAGGGATTTTTGATTTTCCGAAGCTTTGGAGGAGGCACTGGATCAGGATTTACATCTCTCTTAATGGAGCAACTCTCAATACGATATGACAGGAAGACTAAATTGGAGTTCTCTGTTTATCCAGCCCCCAGGATCTCCACTGCTGTAGTAGAACCTTATAACTCCATCCTCACCACTCATTTCACATCAGAGCACTCAGACTGTAACTTCATGGTGGACAATGAGGCCCTCTATGACATATGCCATCATAAACTTAGTGTTGAACGCCCTTCTTACACCATCATTAATAGGGTGATAAGTCAGGCAGTATCTTCCATTACTGCTTCCCTCAGGTTTGAAGGGTCTTTGAATGTGGACCTAAATGAATTCCAGACCAACCTAGTACCTTATCCGAGAATACATTTCCCCATGACTGCCTTTGCCCCCATCATTTCTGCTGACAATGCTTACCACACGGACTTCTCTGTGTCAGATATCACCACTGCTTGCTTTGAGTTCTCCAACCAACTGGTCAAGTGTGATCCTCAACTGGGGAAGTACATGGCCTGCTGCCTCCTCTACAGAGGGGATGTGGTCCCTAAGGATGTGAATGCAGCGATTGCAGCCATGAAATCAAGAAACTCTGTTCAGTTTGTAGACTGGTGTCCAACTGGTTTTAAGGTGGGCATCAACAGTCAGCCACCCGCGATGATGCCAGGAGGGGAAATGGCCAAGGTCCAGCAGGCTGTGTGCATGCTGAGCAACACTACAGCAGTTGTAGAGGCCTGGGCCCGCCTGAACCACAAATTTGACCTCATGTATGCCAAGAGGGCATTTCTACATTGGTACATCAATGAAGGCATGGAAGAAGAGGAGTTTTCAGAGGCCAGGGAAGATCTTGCGGCTCTAGAGAAGGATTATGAGGAGGCAGGGCAAAGTTTCTGATGCATACATGATGGTGAAAATGGAAGTTAAATGCCATGTTTACTTTTTAAGACATTATATGGTTAGTACGCAGAGTTCCCTTGATTAGAAGAAGAAATAAATCAAGCAAGGACATAAGTTTCACACTAAAGTAAGTCAGCCAATATTAACTATGAGTACATCTTTCTTGTCAGTATAATTCAGCACTACTGTGAATCTTCTAAGTTTTGGATCCCTTTCTGGGTTACATCTGACATCTGTTTTTTTGTTTTGTTTTGTTTTTTTTCAATTTTTTTTTTTGTTGTTGTTGTTGTTAGAATGGAAATCTGGCTATAGTTGTTGCTTTTTCAATCATGACACTATGAAACTCTGTACTACACCTGAGGTGAAACATAGCACAACCTTAATTATTAATGTTATTTCCTCCATGTCTGTATTTTGTACATTGATTAAATAATGAACATTTTTAGTCTGATTCTTTAACTTCCAAATGTGGGCCTTGAGATCTCAGTTTGCTTTTTGTACAAACAAGTAAGTAACCAAACAATAAGAATTTTCTTGGGTCTTTCACAGATTTGAATCTGTGTCCTATAGGGCCAAAGGTGAAAGTGATCTCTTTTAGCTTTCCTTCCTTGAGGAGGTGTTCCTATATCAGAACCATTTTAGAGATTTAGAAGAAAATGTGGATTCTTGAGCTTCACTACAGACTTACTAAATGAGAAGTCCTGGAAATTGGAAGGGGAGTGATCTGAGGACTTGAAGTGGGAAAAAAAACCCTAACAAACAATAAAACAACTTAATGGAATTAATTTTTGATATTAAACCATATTATTGTTTAGGAGTAATCCATTTTCAAATGAGTTATACTTTAAAATGGAAAAAAAAACTATAAATACATTAAAATCATTAGTCAGATTTGAAAAATCCAGGATATTTGGTGTAATTGTTCAAATTAAGGTAAGTAGATACTGCAAAGGTACTTCCTTGGGCTGGTGTTGTTCTTGAGCTGATGGTAGATAGTTTTCAAGTGATTCACTCATCTGTGGTGTTTAACTTTTAGCCTCAATTCCCCTGTTGCACTTTCTTGGTTCCTGCATGGTCAGGGCTTTTGGTCTAGTAGGCCCCATAGCCTTGGCTGAAGGTGTAAAGTTGTATTATTGTGAGATTTACCAAACTGCAATGCTGTCACCTTCTTCAAATGCCACATAGACTACAGAAGTGCTGCTCTATCTTTTTTTTTTTTTTAAAGGGAGAGAGGCAGAGATTACATTGTTTCCTACTTGAGTTAAATTACATCCATCTGACTTTAATTTATGTTTCTCTCTGACCTCCCCTTAAAATTATTTTGAATCTTCACATATCTTCTACTATCTCAGAAGAAAGACCTCTTCTTTCCAAGGCCATTTATGATTTGTGCATCTTCTCCCCTTGACTGCCTTAGAAGACCTTGTTCCTTCCACTGCCCTTGTATGTTGTGTCTCTCCCTTTCTCCATTGACTTCTTTTCTTCTCTCTTCTAATATGTCAAGGTCTTCTCATTAGAAAAATTAACACCCTTTTCTGGATTCTATTTCTCTCTCTTTTTAAAAAGATTTTATTAATTTATTTATAGAGAGGGGAAGGGAGGGAGCAAAAGGGAGGAGGAAAAACATCAATGATTGCTTGCCTCCCCCAACTGGGGACCAGGCATGTGCACTGACTGGGAATCTAACCAGTGACCCTTTGGTTCACAGGCTGCACCTCAGTCTACTGAGCCACACCAGCCAGGCTGGATTCTATTACTCTTATACTGTCATATCTTTCCACTTCGTCTAACTTTTCAAAGGAATATATATTTGATGCCTGCAACTCATCTTCTGCTCACTCTTCAGCCTTTGTTATTTGGTGAACTCCCATTGTTCTACTGAAACTATTGTCTTAAGAGCCATTGATTATACCTGATTTATCAAATAATAACTTTATCAGACTTCAGATATCTTAACTTTAAGTATGTGTTAATTTTTTTCTTGAAACTTTCCTTTGCTTCTTAAGTGCTCAGTGGGGTACTACTTGATTCTCCTCCTCATCAGACATCTCTACAGACTTCTTTTCTCCATTATCATCTTCTCCCCGGTTAAGCAGACTCTATGCAATACTATCATTTTTGACTGCTTTCTCTCATTTTTTAAACTTTGAAAGTTCTCACTTGAGGACATTTTTAAAAAATTGCCTTGAGTTGGGGAAGAGACAAAGAGAGGGAGGGAGCAGGAGAGAGAAACATCAACTGGTTGTCTTCTTGTACATGTCCCAACTGGGGATTGAACCTGCAACCTGGATATGTGCCCTGACCAGGAATCCAATCCACCACCATTTGGCTTATGGGGTGACACTCCAATCAACTGAGCCACATCAGCCAGGGCTCAGAATCCCTTCCTTGTTCTTCCCATTGATGTCATGCAATTCTATCTCAGGTCATCAAATCCTCTTCCAGTCCCTAGCACACTTGTATCTAAATGTTTTTCTGCCTCTCACTCTGTCTTCCTGATCCATCCTACTCACAACTTTGTGGCTGAATGTTCTGAAGCACAGCTTGGATTATTCAGCTGCCTATACAAAGCTTTAATGATTCCTAACTGTTTTAGGTATAAAGCATAAACTCATGCTTGTAACATGCACAGCCTGTCATCACTAGTTCAGCCTAAATTTCCAATCCCATCCTCTACTTTGCTATCATGCATTCCATTCAAACTAGACTCTCCCCACTTCTCAGCATAGATTCTTATCTCTCTCCTGTGCCTTTGCTGTTTCTCATTGTTGTCTCTCATTTCCTCTGTGACCAAGGGATTTAATTCCTTCTGCAAACCCAGTTCAGGTATCACCTGTTCCATGTAGCTGCTTGGCACTCTTCTTCCTTGTGTCTCTTTGAGCTACCAGAGCGATGTGTATTATACATTTACTCCCATCCCAGAATTCAAGGGGCAGAGCAGGTTTACAATTGTAGGTATGTGAAATACAGAGTTAATTATTGTATTGTTATTTATTAATTATGGTATTATTTTCCATGCAAACAACCATAAACCTACAAAAGTGTGCCCCATCTTGTATTGTAGTAAATATTCAGTGATGAAACCTTCTTTTGTGGGCACAATAGTGCATAATGCTTTGAACTTTTATTAGGCTCTTACTAAGTACTCAAATTTTATTTTCAATATTTACTTATTATTTTCAGAGAGAAGGGCAGGGAGGGAGGAAGAAAGGGAGAGAGGCATCAATGTATGCTTGCTTGCCTTTCACCTGTCCCCAGCTAAGGACCTGGTTGGAGACCTTGCTTGCAACCTGGTTATGTGCCCTGGCTGGGACTCTAATCAGTGACCTTTGGGTTCGCAGGCCATTGTCAGTCCACTGAGCCACCAGCCAGGGCCTAAATACTTACATTTTTTAATGTACATATATTGTTTCTCTCATCAGACACTGGAGGGCACTGGTGAAATTCTTAAATAACTGCTCAGTTGTTCATACATGTTGCTGTTCTGGAGGGCATTTGTATATGTGCCCTCCATTTTCTCTGTGTGTGTATATTCACACACAGAGAAAAGACCATTTATAGGTTTTTCTATTGTTTTTAAAAATCATCTACTAAGATTAAAATAAAACAACAAATTATTTTATAAACTTAAGTATAGCTTGTGAATCTTATTGCTAAGTCTAGCAAATTTAAATAATCATTTTTAAAGGGAATATACATGGATTTTTTGTCCTCTTTGCACTCTTTGATAAATGTTCTTAAATATTTTGTGTTGTCTTTATAAATTCAATATATTTTATTTTAAGAACTTTAATTGTCTGATGAATGTTTTTCAAGTACCCTATTCAGATCCTTGCTTACTTTTCTTTCATTTTTTTCTTTCTTTCTTCTGGGCTTAAAACCTCTCATCTCTTAATTCCTGATATATTCTTTATACTAATTGCTATCACTTTGCAGTTCATCACTATATATTCCATGGTGGTATTTGCCTTTTTACATTTTTGGTTTGCTTTGTTTGCTTAGATGCTGACTTGTGGAAAGCAGAGAGCTTGCCTCACACATTAGAATCTCCCAGGTGCCCAGCTTTGTGCTGGGCAGTTACTGTGGGTTCAGTGAGCACCCGTTAGATGTGCTGTAGCCTTATGCCCTAGCAGGCTATGGAGGACATGGGGTTTCCCAAGGGAAAAGCTTCCTCTCCTGTCTAGCCTAGGTACCTGGCATCCTGGCATCAGACCCCCAGCTGTGCCCCTTAGGTGGGACCAGAGCCATGGAGACAGCTCTAAATTGAATGACAGCTGACAGAGTCTGGCCAGTTTGATTTTTCTCAGGCTCTTCTTTCCTCTAAGGCCTCCAAGAACCATTCCCATCCTAGGAGAGAGAGGGAATTGACTCATTTGTGTTCTTTCTTATTTGCCTTCCCCTTCTGAGCTCAGTAGTTTGGAGGCAACTGGCTGGTGGAAGAGGAGCTGAAACAAGAGAGGGGTTCAAGAAGCCACTGGTTTTAATGGAATCAAGAGAGTAGGGAAGGGATCTAGTGGTGGGATGGTAGTCAGTGTGTCTCCTGGTCTTCCAGTCTTGGCTGGGGTTGGGGTGCAGAGAGGAGAGGAGCACTGGGTGTCCTCTTCTCAGCCATGGGCTCCTCGAAGAGAAGAGTGGGGAAGGAGAAAAAAGACAGAACACAGGGAGAGGCTTGACTGGCTTTATACCATGAAGGTAGGACAATACTGCATATCTGTGTTTTGTGCAGAGGAGGGACTAGGCTGGACGTAGGAAAGAATCAGAGGGGTTGAGCAGTGAGGCAGCCTGGAAAGCCGGACCAGCACAAAATACAAACTGGTTGGGTGAGTGTTTGCTCCACCCTGACCTCCATCCTTGTCCTTGTTGGGCCACCCTCTTGCTGGCCTACCCTCTTGCTGGCCTTGATTCTACTTCCGTCCAACCTGTGCCATCAGATGGGCATTGGCAGCTGCCTTGGCTTGCAAGTTCTTGGCCTTGGCGATGTTGAAGAGGATGTTCATGATGTTAGTGGGGACGTCAAGGGACAGAGTGAGCTTGCTACGCTGGTCACCCTTGGTCTTATCCTGGTTCATCCTCCCCCTGAGCTGTGCTTGGGACAGGTACTTGTATCGGGGGATTCCAGCATCACGGCCATCCCTAGGACCAGAGAAGGCTCTTTTCTTCTTGTCCTCTTTCTCTTCCTCCCTTCCCTTGTCCTCTCCTAAGGATAGATCCTGGTGGGGCAGATGGGGAAAGCCTCTCTTGCTCACCAGGAATGCATCCTCCAGCTGGCTCTTCTTGGCCTCGGACAGGGCTATGTTGATGCAGCTTAGGATGGATTTGGCTTTGGAGAACTTATGGGACAGACCCATCCTGGGGGCCCCTGAGAGTAGCAGCAGCAGCAGCATGAGGAAGTGGGCTGGCACGAACATCTCTCCCTGTTGTAGAAATAAGGGAAGTGGGAAGAGGCGTGAGAGGGTCCAAGGCTCAGAAGGACATGGGTTAAAATCAAGTACAGCCTTGTTAATGCTCCACTACAACAGTTCCCTGGACCAGCAGCTGCATCATTTGGGAGTTTGTTATAAATGCAAATAATTTTCAGGGGACTGAGTTGAAGATTCAGCCCTCCTATTTACCTTTGTTTAGGGTCTGCAGGGTGAAGAAAAAGAAACTTTTCACACAGAAAAGCCGCCCTTTGCTCCCCACTGAAGCCTAATTGCTAAGCAAGTTTCTCCTCTTCTGTTCCTTGGGGTTCTTTTGCCATTACCTCTAATGAAACACCACAAATGTTTACATTTCCCTGCTACCTGCTATGAAAATAATTGAATCCCATCTATTTAGATTTCAGGGATAAAGTTCTATATCTACATTTTTCTCACTTGTATATCTGAAACTCAATCATTGTTTAGGGTTGTACAGCTGTACCTTCTCTGGGTGTTTTAAAGATACACACTTACTTCTGAGAGTTGTGACAGAGCCCAGTCCTAGAATCCTGGGCCAGCCTGAAATTCAGAGGATGTATGAGGGAGGGAGTACTTGAAGGGAAAAACTTCAGGGTGGTGAAGCCAGGGGCAACACCCCTGATTCCAGTGGGTAGGGTAAGGAGGAAGACTGTTATTCCCTATTTTACCCAGGTTATCTGCGAATGCTGGTATGAAGTTGAATTAAACAAATGAAGAATTTAAAAACATTTGAGAAAATGTGGCTGCAAACCTAGAGAAACTTAAAGCGTTTTAAAGGGTGTAGTAGTGAGCTGTTTTCTTTTTTGTAGCCTCGTGGAAGTGTTTGTGTGACACTCACACACACTCACCTCTAAGCAGTTTACTCTCTAGCTGAGCAGTGAGGGATTATACATGAAAGGCTCTTCCTCCAAAGAGGGAGAATCAGCCAGGGGAAAGTTGACATGTTACAGATAACTGGTCATTGGCAGAATTTGTATTACTGTGATATTATTTAATCCATTCTAAGAAATAGATTGTGTATGTGTGTGTGTTTGCTAGATTGATATGTTTGAGGAGAAAATTGCAAACAGGATTTGTCAGAACACTTAGTCATCAAATGGAGACATCAAACATCCTTCTTTATGGCCCCTCCCCTTCACAGGTACCAGCTAGTCATTGCAGATATCTGCCCTGTTCGTCCCATGTCCCTCGTGTGGCAAGAGGCACAGGACTCTGGGTTTTCAAGGCAGAGGACCTGGCTTTGAAAATTCCCTCACTATTCTCTAAAAAGGAGGCATTATCTGCTTTGCGGTTGTATTGAGAGAATGAAAGGAAATGACAGAGGTTGAAAGATACTGGCATGTGGTAAGCAGTAACTGCTAGCATCCTATTGCCCCTGCCAGCAGTAGGGAATACCCTGTAGATTTTCTCTCCCATCCTCATTTGTAAACTATTACCTGTAAACTATTTCATGTTCAAGACTGAATTCTGTTTAGAAAAATAGATTTGTGTGAACCCTCTCGGCCTTCATTTTATTACCTTTTACAAAGCAGGTGTCTCTATATCCACAACAGGAGGATCATTTTACCCCCCACCCCCTAGAAACTTCCCCATGGTCTCTTTGGAGCTGTTTCTCTTTATCTAAAACACCATGCTGCTCAGCACTGTCTTTCAACCTTCATGTCTCAACCCTGTCCATTCCCCAGCCCCTCCTGCCTAATTTAGGGCAAATAGATATATTCTTCATTAAAAAGTTTCTAACCCAAATCTTACCCAAGAGTGGACTTCCTTCTGGAGTGAAGATGCTCAGTGGGGCAGGCACAGCTTCAGGGCCAGGAGGTCTGCCTTGAGAACATCCCCTTGAACTTCTCTCTTCTGGGGTTGCTGGCTCCTTTTCTTGTATTGTTTTTTTTCCTCTCTGTGAAGGCTGCTCCACTCCTCGTGTGTGTATATCAAAGTGACAGATCACAGGGTGGGTTGTAGTTCCAGACGTGGTGTCTACACTGGGATGTCAATGATTTTTTAAAAAATACAACCAGAAGCAGCTGTCCGCGTCATGGAGATGACAGGCACTGTGAATCCTTGACCCCTCCTACCTGCACTCCCTCCCAGCCCTCCCCACCTCTTACTTCCCCTCCTGCCCTAGCAACTTGCTTCATTAATAAAAAGAAAAAACACTGTTGAACCGAGAGGCAGTTTCTTTGAAGAGTTTTATTACTGATCTTAATTCTTATTAATTTCAGCCTTTCTATATCCTTGTCACTCTAACCTGCTTTTTGGAAATCCAGAGCCAGGGCTTGCTTTTGAAAGTAGAGAAGTTCACCCATTGTCTTATAATTCTGTGGGTTCTAACCTGCAGTGTTGTCTCACACATCTCAACATAATTGTGTTATCAAGGTACACAAAGGGAGAGACACAGAGTACCTAGCGCTTTTGGTGGGAAGGCACTTAATTTTACCCACTTACTCATCCAGTTATCCAGTATTTGGAGGGCACCTGCCGAGTGCCAGGTATTGCCAGTGCCCTTGGAAATTCAAGAATTGCAGCTCCTGCTCTTACAGGACATTTACAGTTTAGGAAGATACATAAAAAGGGAGCCTACTTTCAGTGTGGCAAATGCCACAGCACAACCCTTCCCTGGAGACTTCAGACAGGTGACATGGGCCAGGGGAGCAGAGCATAGAAATTTAGAAAGAGAGCTTTTATCCTAACTGAGTGCTGGATTTTATCAAATGCCTTTTCTGCATCTATAAAATCTAAAACAAGGTAGAAATAGCAAAATTCTGTGTAGATTCTAATTGCAATCAATCACATGAACCTGAAGAGATATTCATTAGGTATTTCAAATGCTTTTGTGGACTGTTCTAGAATCATAGAATGTTTGACTTAAAAGAGACCACATAATCTAGTTCAGTTTCCTCAGTTTTCAGAAGAGGAAACTGAGTCACACCTGTGTTAAATTATTTGGATAGGGCTACACACAAATTATTGTCAGAGCTCAGGCCTCCTGATATGAATATTCTCAAGGAGCTTGTTTCTTACAAAGCTGGATGTGTTGCATTTCTGACCACTGGAAGGAAACAGAACTTTGCCTTGATTGACTTAGATATGGAACCTGTAAATGAAGATAATATTATTGAAATAAAATTAAAATGAGAGATTATTAGATATTTGTTAAGAAAGACAAGTATAAGGAGTAAATGCTGAGATTATCTTTCATTTCTAACAATTAAAGAAGAATGAAAATGTGTGGGTTTTTTCTGTGCTAGGGCTGGGGTAGAAGACACTAATAGTTTGCTTTTGATAGTGTCAGATCATATAACTAATTTGCATTATTAGAAGCAGAAGAAATAAACTAAAAGGAGTATGTGTGTATGTGTATGTGTGTATGTGTTTAGGGAAAGTAGGGGAGAGTAAACATATAAATCTGTAATTCTGTACAGTAATTGTTATGAGGGTAGGGATGGAAGCTGCTACATGTAGAAAAACAGGTTCACTCTGTGATGCCAGATCATTGGGTGAAATGGGCAGGGCCCTAAACTAGTGATATTATTTCTTGTTTTGCTTCACAGGCCAAAATATAAACAGTTGGTGTTCTGTTGGTTATTCTGGATGATTTCTCCCCAGTTAAGTTGTAACTCCAGTTTGGTGTTGGGGGATTGATGTAGCTCCACTTACTCTTCTGCCATCTTGGTTCCTGATCATCTCAATAGAACTACTTGGACATACAAATAACAAATTATGTGTGAGATCTTTATGTTGAGAACTATAAAATACTGATGAAAGAACACCTGCATAAATGCAGAACTATACCATTGTCATGGATTGCAAGAATATATTAAAGATAGTAATTCTCCCTGTATTAACTTACAGAATAAACAAAATTCCAATGAAACTCCCAGAAGTATTTTTAAAAATTGACAAGCCAATGCTAATGTATATGAAATGTTAAAAAGCTAGAATTAGCAAACCAACTTTTGAAAATGAAGAAAATGAAGGAGTAACTTTTCTTGGTATCAAGGGTTATTATAGCAAGAGTAATCAAGAGAACATGATTTTAGAGAAAAGATAGATGTACAGATTAATGGAAGAGAATTGAGTTCATAAATGGACTTACAAGGTTTGTCCTGAAAGTATCAAGCCAGTATCAATATAGTTAAAACAGTTTGCATGGTTGATGCTTTCGGGACAGACCTCATATACAGTACATGTATTTTCAATTGACTTTCAATAAAGGAGCAAAGGCAACTTAGTGGAGAGTGGACAGTCTTTTCAACCAGTGGTGCTGGAAGAATAGGATATCCATTCAAAAGCAAAAAGACTCAATTCATGCATAACTCCACATATAAGAACCAGCTCAAAATTAATCATAGATTTAAATGTAAAACAATAAAAATTTCAGAAACAAAAACATAGGAATGACTTTCTTATGCATTTAGGGTAGTCAAAGATTTCTAAGATACAATATCAAAAGCATGAACCATTGAAAATTGATAAATTGGACTTCATTAAACCTTAGACTATTCTTCAGAGTCAATAGTAAGAGAATGAAGACACAGACTAGGAGAAAGTATTTACAAATCACATTTCTGACAGAGGACTTGGATCTAATATTTATAAAATAACTCCCTCAAATATTAAAAGGATTTGCAATACTATAAGGCAGTGGCACTCTTCTCCCTAAATTTAGTTCTTATTTTGGATTGTATAGTTATTTTTTCATAGGATGTTTTTATTTAAGTTAACAGGTAATAGGTTTGCTAGTTTTATTTTTAAATAAATTAATACATATTTAGAAATCCTTTTTCTGTTTTATTATTGATTTTGATTAACCTTGATAGATACAACAAAAGCTCTTTTCCCCTCAGGGTATAAAGAAAGGGACCCTGAGACCAAGAAATTTGAGATTTGCTGTTGCAGACAATAGATGGAAGAGTTCAGCATCAGTGTTACTTGTAGTTCTATTAGCCAAATGTTCTATGGGGAAAGACCCTTGTGCAAATTAAGGGAAGGTTATTTTCCAATCAGTTTGGTTTCATTAACACCTGAGTTGGTGCCGGCTCTCAGATGGCCCTTAAATGCCAATTCCTCACTATGGTTACTATTAGATTCATAGACAGCATCACCTACTGCAGCAGGTGCCTTAAAAGCACTTCAATCTAAAACAATGTTAAGTGAAAGGAAAATGTATTTTCCCAGATGAGTCAGGAATTCTCTGGTTCTGACCGTATTTGATCAGGTGACCTGTTATACTCACCTGTTCAGGTGTTATCTTAAGGCTTTTTCTAGCTTGGTGTGTGTCCACAGATCTAAAGTCCCATATTTTTAAAAAAGAACGACACACTTTTTCTGTGTTCTTTGTAACTATCAGTCATAACGAATAGTTCTTCACTGCATATTAGGACAAGCATCTGGTTCCTTTGTCTTTTTCTCCATTCTGACTGATTGATGCTTCATATATGCCTGCTTCTTTGGTTGTCACCTTTCTCCTGTGCCCTGACCTTTCCTGACACTCCTCTAATGAGTGTAGTCTGAGGAAAATTAGATGTAAATGAGGATGAATCCTTTCAGAAATGGATTTTCTTCAGAAATACTTGCAAGCAGGAGTAGGTAGAAGAAAACTTTAAATGTCACTAATAAATATGTTTCAGTTTTCAACAAAGGAAATGCTTCAGAGACACCCTGCTTTGTCATTTCAAAATTATAGGACCGGTTAATTGTCCCATTTGGAAGAGGAGCATGCAGGGTTTTAAAAAATAGATTTTACAACATGAAGAAAATCTGAATTTTTGGTGATGTCACTTATTCACTTAAGTAGTGATTGAATGCCCATGAGTATGAGGGATTGTCTTGACTGCTGAAGATTAAAATTGGAGTGAGATAGTCATGATTCTTGCTCTCAGAGCAGCGTCTCTCAAAGCAGTGTTTCTCAGAATAAATGATGAACTAATTTCCTGCTGAGAATGGGTAACTCCTATCCCTTTTTTCAATTCTCAGAGTAAGTGTTAGGTTGGAGATCTGAGAACTGTGAGGTCAAAGGATCTGAGCAACTGTCATTTTAAAAGATATGATATTTGAAAATTACTGCCCATTGCCCTTTATAGTGATTGGACCAGTTTAAACTCTTAACAGCAATACATAAGAATGTGGGTTAGGATCTGCTGATTCTGAATCATCTGCAGGGTGAGCTGGTGTGGGTTGAAGAAAAGTCAGTGGCAGGACAGAAAGAAAACCAAATGCTGTATGAGGGGAAGCCCAGGTGCCATTAGGACATTGTAAAGGGTCCCTTGTCCCATCTTGGAGGCCCCAGAAAGATTTTTAGGCATTGAAGTTTATACATAATATGGGCTCGTGAGAGATTTTCATTTTTCCCCCTAGATCCCAGACAAAAATAAAACTTTCCATTTCTGCATAAGCAGTGATTAGGTTTTATTTGTGTGTTCCTTGATCACGTACTTAAAAAGAAAGTCCTTTTAACAAACACATTTATATGGTTAGGCTTCCTTCAAGCAAAGACCTGTGATGGATGGGTTAATGTGCCCGCTAGCATCAGCTTCTGATACATTGATTAGCAAGGCAGAACTCCCTAACCAAAGTTACAAAACTGCCTCTAATAGTTCTGTTTGCCTTAGTGGCAGATCTTAATATAGGCCTGACACCATTAGGACAACCAAGAACCTTTGTCCTAAATCGCCTGCACAGAAATAAATCTGAGCAAACTGTCCTGAGGACAATAAGGAAATGGCAGGATTGAAGTGGGAGGGACACTGTCAGGGCTGGCTGAGCCCTGTTTCTTCTCTCTCGGGAGCTTCTCTGAGACATGTGAGTGAGAATCTGGGCCAGTGGATGTTCAGAAAGAATTTTCTGGAACACATTTTTGTACCAGGTTCTGTTTTAGGGTCTAGGAACCAAGGTAGATACAATAGGGCCACTCCACCGTCCTTCATGCTCCACAGATGAGTGGAGAAAACAGAAATCACATAAGTTTACAAGAAATACCATTAAGTTTTAAAAATGCAGTAGAAACGGGGCAATTATTGTATGAGTTGGGTGTATGTTGGTATCCTTCTTAGGCAACACAGTATTTCCTTATCAATAAACTACTCAAGAAAGAAAAAGATAAATATATTACAAAGACAAGGTGTACCAGTAATGTAGGTGAGTTATTACTCTTCTCAAAACTTCCCACTTTTGGACATTAAGAATTTGATGTCTTAATATGAGATATTGACATTTTTCAATTTAATCAATGTTTTTTGAAGAGTTACCACCCATTTTTTTGAGAGGTTCTGCAAGGGATATCAAGATGAACAGAGATTGGCACTCTCCTCAAGGGTTTACAGTTGTGTGTGTGGTGTGTGGGTGCATAATATTAGGGACAAAAATAACTACCAGAAGAAACTACCATAGATTGGGCACTTTCTCTATGCCAGGCTAACTATTCAGGTACTTTAACCTCATTTAATCCTCTCAACAACTATGTAAGGTAAGCATTATTCTCTATGGTTAAGTGATGTCCCCAGGCTCACAATGCTAATGAGAGAATATGGGAAATATTCTCAGTAGAAGGAAGAATACGAGCAAAAGCTCAGCATGTTTAGGGAACAGCTTAGTATGTGTTGACTGGTGTTGGAAAGATAGAACTGTAGAACCTTTCTTTGGGGGCTGTTTTATTTTGTTTTGTTTTATTTGTTTTTGTTTTTTAGGTGGCCGAGGAGTTTACAATGTAGGGGATATTAACAGTAGGGGAGTGGGCTCCATGGTGTAGGCATGGCTGTGCTTTTGGAAAGTGACTGATTAATACTGGAGAACAGAATTGTGAAAGTAGTAAGATTTATTAGCAAAGCACCACAAGAATTTCATGAAAGGTAATGAGAGTCTTAACTAGGGCTTTGGGAGTAAGCAACATTATGTCATAAAGGTGAGCATCATGGGAATTATTTCGTTTCAGGATTCTTAAAGGAGAAATTGTGCCTATTTTTACAAAGGAAACCTATCATACAATTACTTCGATAATAATGGTCTTACTAATCATCTAAAATTATATATGCCAATGTTTTCCAAGCATCATTGTTCCCAAATAGCTCCTGTAGCTCCATGCTGATGCCTCAGTTTAAACACAGGTGGTAACACCAATCCCAGCAATGAATGCCCTTTGACTCATGCACAGCAGCTCAGCCCCTTATTCTCAGGCTGCGGCAGGTGGACTGTGGCCAATGTTGTATCTCCCAGTGATTATATTACTCAAGGATTTGATCAGAGGGGGACCATACCAGGTCATGCAGAGGTCCTTCTTTGGTGACATCAACTAAATAGGTGTTTTTCCCCCTTGGTTGGATGGGGAGGAAGTGATGAGTGAGATTTGGGGTCAAATTGCTCAGACTAAGCAGGGAGTTGGTGTAGAAAGTTGATGTGCATAGAGTGGGGAGCCAGACAGACCTGAGTTCACCTGCTAGCTCTGGTCTGGGTGGCTGTGTGACTTTGCAAAGATGGATCACTCAGTCTTAGGTTCCTCTTTTGTAAAAGGGATTACATTCAGTATTTATTGACTATAACATTGGTTATTGAATTTTCATCTTTCCCACAAGACTCATTTCTTTAATCCCATAACTACCTTATAAGGTTGTTGAGTAAAATAATAAACACATAGACATGTCTAGTAATTGTTTAATATGATATATATATACATATATATATATATATATAATTATTACTAAAGTGGTAGTGTCAAAAGCTCCAATAGAACTGCTTTTGTAAAGTAGCTTTATAAAAGGCTAGATATAGTTCCCATTAATTGAACTGCGACTTAAAAATAGTATTTGGTATGACAATTAAAGCATGGAGATTGGCAGCTCAGTGCAAAACACAAACTTCCTAGCTGCAAATGTCTACCAAAGAAAGAAGCCATGATTATATGAGCTTGATACTATTGCTAACACCTATCTAGAAAGTACTTGGATATATGGATTACTAGTTGGATAAAAAGGTATGGGATGAAATGAGGTAAGCCATTATTATTATTATTATTATTTAAATTTACTATTTTCAGAGAGAAGGGCAGGGAGGGAGGAAGAAAGGGAGAGAAGTATCAATGTATGGCTGCCTTTCACCTGTCTGCAGCCAAGGACCTGGTTGGAGACCTGGCTTACAACCTGGTAATATACCCTGACTGGGGAATTGAACCAGCAACCTTTGGGTTCTCAGGCTGGAACCTTATCCACTGACCACACCAGCCAGGGCTGCCACTATCATTCTTTTCAGTAAGGATGAGCATACTTCTGGTACATAGCATTGTGTCATGAATAACTAAAGGTTTAATAGATGTGATTTGAATCAGTGGTGACCTCCTGTGGAGGGATGGAGAGTGTGCTCAGTGCCTAGCTGGCAAGATGAGTGGCCCATAGCTGGCACAAACTATACTAAAATGAAAGGAAGGAGCAAAGGAAAGAATGAAGGGAGGGAGGGAGGAAGGAAGAAAAGAATAAAGAAAAGAGTTACATTCTCTAGTTTTCTTACACAGAAATGAAGTTTACTGAAGAAACCTAGAATGGAATTTTACAAAACTTAGAGAATTTTATAAAAATAAATATTTCTGGCTGGTCATCAACAGGAGTAAAAACCCTGAGGGCAAGGAGAGGGCCTCTATACCCAAAGGGACTTCCTCACATATATATCATGTTGCTTCAGAGTTCCATTGAGAAAGTATTTCTGTCCATTTTATCACCCATTTGTAAGACTGATTTCCTTGGACAGAGACAAGGTCAATCAGAAAGGCATCTGAAATGAGACAGATGCAAGATGTGGGGTGGGAAGAAAGACCGACAGTCAGCATTTGGGGAGCCATTGTCTACTGTCCTGTTTTTCCTAGAACTGACCTTCAGTCACTCTCCAGATCCTTAGATAAGTGTTGACTCCATTGGGTGGATTCCATGTGATGGCTTTAAAAGATCCAACACCTGTTTCCATCATATTTTTACTGGTGCACAGACTTTTCAGGCGGATAAAAATCCCACTTTTTGTTGGTCTTCCCAGCCTAAAAGTAAACATATTTCACTTGAGTTCATGTACACTGAATTATTTTGCCACTTTGAAACTCACCTAAAATTTCTAATTCTTCCTTCGGGTTTCAGCATTTCCTGACAACTTTCCAAGATGCCCTGCCTGGGTGCCCACAGAGCTCTGGAATTTGAGATGATGAACAAACATGAGAGAATCTCTCTTTCTCTGATGCACGCATGTGTGCGTGCACACATACACACACATACTTGTGCACCATATATTATATTGTCAAAGTCCTGCTCTGATTGATTGGTCAACAAATATATGTCTGACCACCTACAGGAAAATTGAAAATGACTTTATCTGTAAGGAAAATAAAAATAACAGAAAAGCTTCTTTTTAGTACTGCTGATGCAGAGACCAACTTTTCAAACTGTTAAGATTGGGGGCATTGTCATTTTTCAAAATATTTAAAACCTTTCAGATGCTGCCTCGTAAAGGCCTTGAAGGAAAATATTCTGTCAACTTGATTCCTCAAACAAGGCAGATTCTTTCAAGATTTTCAAAGGAAAAGGGCTGCTTCTGAGAACCCAGATTAGTGGGCACATTTAATCAGGAAATATGATATGTATTAGGCACCCTCCCCAAACATTACTGCCTGAGCAAATGTTGGTGCTTTTACTTCACAGAGAGAAACAAGAGCAGATTATCTCAACTCCTGCCCCATTTCATGTTGTTAAACTACATTAGTCTCAAACACGTATCAATTTATTACCCACTTTTTATCCCCTTTACTTTTGCTACTAAGTAAAAGGTATCCAGCACCCTTTTAAAAGGGCCACTTCTGTGCTCTGATCCTCTCATCTCCCCAAAGATCCAGTTCCCTCGTTCTTTACCTCTATTCTAGCTCTTGTCCCTTAATTGATGTCACAAGCAAGGCTTCCAACTTAAACAATCAAAAACCTCCCAGCCTTGGGTCTTGCTTTAGTTGCTTTTCTATCATTCTCTTCTTACTTTAACTTAAATGTTTTTTTTTTTTTTAAGATTTTACTTAAAAAAAATTTTATTTTTAGAGAGAGCAAAGGAGAGAGGCAGGGAAGGAGAGAAGCATCAACATATGGTTGCCTTTCACCTGCCTCCAGCTACAGACCTGGTTGGACACCTGGCTTACAACCTGGTTATGCGCCCTAGCTGGGAATTGAACCAGCGATTTTTGGAACCAGTGCCTATCCACTGAACCACCAGCCAGGGCTTTCTTACTTTAATAACCATGCTTTTCCAAAAATACATGAGCAATTCTTTACTCATTCCCTCATTCATCAGCCTTTGGTTGGGCTCTTCCCATGTGCTGGGAACCTTGCAGGGTGCAGGGAACATGAAAATGAACATGACAATTCTTGCCCTCAAGGGGTCAGTTCTATACCAGAGAGATTTACAGGTTCTAAAAATGATAGTACCTTCCAGTTTATCCTTTCAAGACATGGTAGAAAAGTTACCTTCTCTATGAAAGTTCCCTGCAGGGCTAGTCTTTTCTGTCTTAGGGCTCCCACATCACCTTGTATTACTTTAATGATGTTATTTGTCACATTTTACTGTAATTATCTCTTTGTTCAACTAACTCCTCTGCTATCATGTGAGTTTGCTAAGGTCAGCGGCTAAGTCCTATTTACCCCAGGACTTTTATTCCAAACCCTGTACTTAGGAGGTTAAGTGCTAATTGAAGGAGGCTGAGTGAATGTTAGAAAGGGCACAATTTCCATGGGGGCCAACTTTGATGGTGGTGGCAAGGATAAAGTGAGAGAAGTGTTAGGATGGAGGGCAGAGATGGAAAGAAAGCATCAAGAATCTCAATCCATTCTCTCTTTCCTTTCACCTGGAGCTTCTCCAACCCCCCATGGTTCTTCTATTCAAAGCTGGGAAGGTTTTAAGTTTGGTTTGGTTGGTTGTGCATGAAAACCATGCTTTTAAATTTGATGTAGCCAAACTTCTCCAGCCATCATAGAAGCAAGTTTTAGCCTTCCGAAAATGAGGAGGAATATGAGCATTAAAATGAAGACAGCAACCAAGTGACATCTATGGACTCCTACCTGTTAGTCATGGAGGCAATGTTGGGTAGACTTTACCTGACCAAACTTTGTTGTTGGCAACAGGAAAGGTTTTATTATCCTTATGTACTTTGCTGAAGGTATCAGCGAACTGAAGAAAAGAGGTTACATGATTTGCCCAACAGTTAGTAAAAACCTAAACCTTCTGACTCCTAAGGCAAGTCTCTTTTTTCAAATACTCTGAAGCTACTTGAGCCATAAAGTGAAGAGATCAGCTTGACATTTTCTGAGGAGTGAGTCAATGTCCCAATTTCACATTGATGTAAATGTCTTTCTTCTTTTGGGTTGTGAATTTATCAGAAGTCATCCTAGACACTGACACAGTACTGTAGATGGTTCAAATTAAGGGAAGGGGAATATAAGACCCACCTCTCCCCCTTCCCAGGTGTAAAGCAACTTCCTGCCCTCACCCTCTTCTGTATGGAGGCACAGTACAGAGCAGTACTCTTGACTTCCTGTGAGGTTTATCACCCCAAATCTTGTCAGTGCTCTAGAGAAATGGCATTCTTCTTTGAAAGTGTGATACCTTTTACCTTTGCTAAATACCCGTTAATTTTGTGGAACTTTTTTTTCCCCCAGTGTTGTTACAAACTCCATAGCAAACTCATTAGTAGCTTGTTACCCAGGGCTGTTGGAGCTGAGCTGACACTAGTTAAGGAAAATTAGTTTGTGGAACTTAAATCAATGCTGGAAGTGATCCTTGTCCAGACTTAGAAGAGCTTGATAAATATCACAGCATATTTGGCAAATGCTGGCAATTAGAAGCAATAAAACCATTAATAGATTTCAATAATTCAGTCAAAAAAGGTCACACGTCAGTCAGGGATGGGGATGAGCAGAGAGAAGATGTGGGAGTTAAAGTAATCTCATCAGGAATTTGATAAATTTGCTAGGCTTAGAGAAAGGAAACAAAACAATGTGAAGACAGGACTGCAGGGCAACTATGAATACATTGAAGTAATCCTGCTAAATGTTAAAGGAATATATTAATTCCTGACAACTTTTATGACTTTGAATTCCTTACTTGTATGATAAAAATGATTGGTAAGTTTGGATTCACAGAGAAAGGTATGAAAAAGAATGCTTTTGATGGTTAGGGTGGTTTAGTCCAGAGTGGCTTAGATGTACTACTTAGAGGCAAGACAATGAATAAACAATAGGTAACTATAAACTTTGAAGGCCACTTCTGGCCACTTCTGGCCATCAGTTTTATGCTATGAATTGAGACCCAAGAACCTGTAGAATGGGAGGACATTGTGGATCACTCAATGAGGTTCCACATAGTTTAACATAAACAACAAAGGGAAATTCATAATCATAAACCACCCTACTTTTTAAATACCAGCATCTTTCATTTTACCTGGAGAGTCAATTCCTTCTCTTTGGATCGATTGGTACCTTTGGAAAACTTCAAAGGCAGAACTTCTGAAGCTGAAGCACTTCTAAAAGATATTTTAACTTAAATTTATATTTAGAAAATTGATGTGTGGGTGTGTGGGTGTGCATGAGAGAGAGAGAGAGAGAGAGAGAGAGAGAGAGAGAGAGAGAGAGAGAGAGATTTATATACACTGTGAAATGATCACCATAGTAAGTCTAGTTAACATTTGTCACCATAGTTACAGATTTGTTTTTCTGATGAGCAGATCAGTAGAGTCCTGAAGGCAACCTGTCAGGCAACATTACTACCAGCAGAAAAAAATTCTCATGTGTGATGGGAAATATTACTGAAGCTAGAGCAAAAGGATCTGTTGAGTAATAACATGTGATAGATATTCTGCCTGTATGTGCACTTTCTCCTGAGGAAGAGAAGGGGCAAGCATTTAGGAAATGATTTTGGGATTTATTTACTCCTGTATATGTAGATTTTTAAGACTATTTCCTTCAGCTCAATTTCCACAAATGCTGATGACTCGCAAACTCCTATGTTCCTATCTTTGGCTTGTACCTTTCTCTTCATTGTACTGTGTACATTCAGCTGCCCCATCTACAACTCCATTTAATGTCTTTCAGGCATCTCACATTTCACATGTATAAAACTGACTTCCTAATTCAGAAGACCTCCCCTTTTCACCACCTTCACCTCTCCCTTAAAAAATATCAAACATTCTCCCTATAGCCTTCCCTGTTTGTATAAATGATAATTTTATTTACTCACATACTTAGACCAAATCCTTTGGCATCATGTTTGACTTTCTTTTACTCTATGTCTCAAATTGCATAGACTTAACCTTCAAAATATATTCAAAATCTTTTAAAAATTTATATGTATAATTCATCACATGCACAGATTAAAGACAAAATGACATGATTATCTCAATAGCTACAGAAAAGGCATTTAATAATACTTAACATAAATTTTGATTTAAAAACTTATTAAACTAGAATTCCTGTAACTGAATAAAGGGTATAAATTCTAAAAAAGTCATCAGCCTAAATTGAGAAATGTTAGTAACATTCCCTTTGAAATCAGGAATAAGACAAGAATGATCATTATTACCACATCTATTCACTGTTCCATTGGAGGTCATAGTTAGCATCTAAGATGAAAAAAAAAAGAAAAGAGAATTTTGTCATACTCTATTTCTTGCTCTTCTTTTAACATTCAGGTATCTTCCCACCTTAGCTGTTTGCTTATATAATTTTCTTCTCCAGAAATATTGTCCCTCAGGTAACATGAGATCAATAAAAACTTTTAAATGAATTAACAGATAAAGAATGTAAGCCTCCATGGGGATTTTGTCTGTGCATTGCTGTTGCCCAGCTGTGGATCAGCTAGGTAGATTGGTGGTTTTTCTGGTGTTGACCAGGCTCAGTTACAAGTGCTCAGCTGACCGATGGCCAGAGCAATTTAGCTCACCTCTACAGGTCTCTCATATATTCTCAGGTAAGATCCTATTTGAGCTATGGAGTTGGGCCAAATATGAACAGAAGTAGGAAAAAAGAGGCAGAAGCAGCATCTGAGATGCTAAGGAAAGACTGCTAAAGGTCCCATGGCCATCACAGTAGGCAGTAGTTCAGATTATCATGGGCCAGCTGCAGTTGGAATAAAAGGAATCGACAAGCAGGAAAAACTGGGGTTCAATAGTCAAACTAGAAGGGCCTCAGTCAGCAGGAAGGGGAGTGAGACAAGTGGCTAAAATCTCAGCCAAAGAAGTGGAGCGATGTTCTGGACTGGAGGCAGGGGGTGGGGAAAGGTGCTGCATGCAGGGAGCTATGAGAGGGCCTGCTTACTTTAAATACGTTTGTCTCAGTGATCTCATGTTTCTGGGGAAGACAGGCATCAATCTCCAGGTAGGCACATGGTTTCTAACAAAGGCAAGAAGAAAGGCACATCTTGTTCTCCATTCTGGGATGACTAGCCAGACTCATATATAGAGTTATTTTCCACCTCACTGGTTTCTGGTCCAGGTCAGTATCAGAATTAGAACAAGAGACAAGAACTTTAATTGTATTAAGTTCAACATGATGACTGATCGGTGTTCCCTGCACTTGGAAATAAAACCGGAGTCAAATCTGATCACTGAGGAGCAGAGAAACTCATTTAAGTGATGGGCTTTGCTGGTTCATTTCCATCACTTTCAGTAGTAGAAGGAAGTGGTCATGGTTCAGTGAGCATGGAGAAGGGGCAGGGCTTTATATGAAAGATTTATAATAGAGCTTAAAATAAAGTGAGAGTGGTCTTGGAATGGCTGCTTTCCATCTCACACGAAGCTCGGGAGCATTTTAAGTGTTCACATCCCATGACCACCTGTGCCTGTGTTCTGTGTCCCTACCATAGGAGACTTGAGAGAAAGCAGTGCACATTGCTGATATAACTTTAGGCAAGTAACTCAAAATTATCTCTCTTACTGGATGATCATGGTGTCTCGAATCAAACCATTGAACGTTTTCTGCTCTGAGGCTTGGAGCTTCTCAGAAATCCAGACTTAGATCCAAATGCCATGGAAAAAGAGTAATTCAACCATCCGCTTCAGGGGCCCTTGAGTAGCAAATTGTGGGGAGAAAGAAAAGTTGAATTTACCCTAGATGAACCAGGTCAAGTTTAGAAACTTGTCCAGGCATGACTAATCATGAACACTGCTGCATAATCATTTTCTGAGTTGGTATTCTGGACAACAAGAAGAGTAAGCTAAGCATCTAACTTAGATGCTTGTAAGAAGATCTTTTCTCCTTTTCTTTGTTAACTGTGGACCTCTATTCATGATTTTCATTCAGCTCTGTTTGGAAAGGTATGCAGTAGGAACCATGCACCTTTTATTGACACTGTACCCCTGGCAGATTAGACACTCAATAAATATGTGAACTGTTGTGTTGCTTAACTGACAACACCCCAGAGGAAAACAAGTTCCAGAGATTGGCTACCTGCTGAGGAAAATAACATTTCACTTTGTTCTTAAAAAAGAAATCATTATTTCAAGTTCACAAGAACAGGTGATTGAATTGTAACTGGTTTTCAGTTTTTCCCTTCCCTGTTTTTTCCTTAAAACACACACACACACAAAAAAACAGTGCCCTAGCTGGTGTGGCTTAGTGGATTGGCACCAACCTATAAACCCAAAGGTCACTGGTTCGATTCCCCAGTCAGGGCACATGACCACGTTGGAGGCCAGGTCTCCAGTCAGGTCCTTAGCTGGAGGCAGGTGAAAGGCAACCATACATTGATGCTTCTCTCTCTTTCTTCCTCCTTCCTTGCCCTTGTCTCTGAAAATAATAAATAAAATCTTTTAAAAAACCTATAAAAACATCAGTGAAACTCTTTTACCAAATGCAAATTTACTTTGAACTTCAATATATAAAGCATATACAAGCCAGGCTATTTAGTTCCTAGTGGGCAGACCTCCCTTCATTTACTGCATAGGCAGCTCCAATGGCATCAGCGTCCTGGTACTGTTCTCCTGGGAATGCAAAGGCCCCAGACCTTCCAGTGCCAGTACCCTCTGCTTAGCTTATCTGCTTCATACACTCCTCACAAGCGCCTAGAGAAGCAGAGTTCACATTTTCTTTAACACACTTCAGAATTTTATACTCACCTCTGTTAGCAAATGCTTCTTCTATCTAAGCCCATTTTTTTTTTAATGCTTCATCTCAGTTCAGCAGAGGGTTATAACCCCCAAAGCGACTTGAAAGTCAGTTAGCTACTTTTTAAAATATGTCACAGGTTTTTTGTTTGTTTAGAGTCAAAGTTCAAAACCAGTGCAGAGAAGTAAAGTGCATAGTTGTTTTATTGGATCATTTATTAGATTTAACAAGACCAGGATTTTGGAATGGGTAGAAATTGAATAAAAAACAAAACAAAACACTTTTTTCCTCCTGAAGTCATTTTTAAAACAAGTACAGTTATTCTTAGAGCAATTTTAAGTTCACAGCAAAACTGGGCAAGAGGTACAGATATTTTTCCTATTTTATGTTATTAGAGTTTTCCTTACAATGTATTTCTCTGGTACAAAGGTTCTCATTTATTGATTATCAGAGACTTCGTTCTTACCATTAATATTTAGTTACATGTTGCAAAGTTCTTAGTTTTGTTTTCTCTCCTCCTCATCTTCCCCCACTTTAAAGTTTTTCTCTTTGTTTCATATATTGTTTAGCTATTTTTTCCTCATATATTTTTCTTAGATGGGATCTAGAGGTGCTATAGGCTCTAAGTTCAAGTCTGTCATTAAGTACCTCGCTTGTATCCTGATAGGCAAATGGTATCTGGACTGCTTACAGGGTTCTTGGGTGATAGCCTCATTCTCAAAAGTACCTGCTCTTCTATTGTCTTCTTCCTCAGTGGTCCAAAGCACTGGGGACCTTGTTAAAATGTGGATTCTAATCCAGTAGGACTGGAGCAGGGCCTGAAATCCTGCCTTCCTACTTTGGAGCTTCCAGTGATAAAGGGGCTGCCCATAGGTGCGGCTGCAATTTCAGCCACAATGTTTCAGCTTATTGGATAGCAGGTGAGAAGTCTAGGCAAGTCAGATTCTCCCCTGCCCCCACCCCCACACACCCCAAATGGATAACTTGTTCTTTTTCAGGAAGTTTTCAAATTTCTGTCTTGAACATGTAATTAGAGAAGCCCCATATATACAAAATAAACTTTGACTTTCTCTTGTTAGTCTGTTTCATGTCAATTTACTTCTTGGACCAACTAGATGAGCTGAGAAGAGTAGAGAAAAAAATTTTCCTCCCAAATGGAATTTCCTCTTTCCCCTCTGATTTTCATCTCATAATTTTTTCTCTCTGTATTTTACCACATTTCTCACAATTGGCCTAATAGTGAATAATCATCTTTTAATTCACATGCTAAATTTTAAGATTCAAAACATGGTTTGGGTAAGCCATGGAAACCTTTTTGTGCTTTTCCTCAATTTCTTTAAATACTTCCATTACCTTTTATTTCAGTGTTTATCCTCCAGCAGTGTGTTTAACCAGGCAAGTGTTCCTCATGTTCTACCAATTCCTCTGTCTGGCTCCTTATCCTTTAGATGTGCTGTGATTTTTGTTCTGTGGGCTCATCGGGATCCACGTCTCATTGGTAGAAGTCACAGAAAGGCAAGAATGCTGATACCATTTCACACTGTATCAGTATCGTTTTTATTGAGGTATAATTGGCAAGTAAAACTGGATATATTTAAGGTGTATAATTTGATGATTTGACATACATATTCCTTATGAAATAATCATCACATTAGCAGATCCATGGCTCTTAACCATCACCTCATATATAGTTACCATTTCCTTTGCGTGTGTGTGGTGAGAATACAAGATTTACATTATTAGCAAATTTCAAGTATACAACACAATTTTTTACCTGTAGTCACCATGCTGTACATTAAATTACCAGATGGTATTCATGTTGTATCATGGAACTTTGTACCCCTTGACCAACATCTTTTTATCACCCCCAACTCCATCTCCCACAATCACTATTCTACTCTCCACTTCCATGGGTTCAATTATTTTAGATTCCATGTATAAGTGAGATCATGCAGTATTTGACTCTCTATGTTTGACTTACTTTACTCATGATAATGTCCTCCACATATACCCATGTTGTTCCAAACAGCAAGATTTCCTTTTTTTAAGGTTAAAGATTGATAGCTTTTGAAACTGGATATTGTCTGACATATCTTAACCCTTTGAGAAAATAAAGACTTAAGTAAGATTGGCGTTAGAGGTAATTATTCCCTTTTGTGTGTGCGTGGAAAAATGAGGCTCTGAGTAATAAAGCCCCTGCCTAACATTCATCAAAGGATTAGAAATGGGAGTCTGGAGGGGAGGGGACATCTATGTTATCATAGTCATTACAAACCATCTGTTGAACTCTTACCCAGTTATAGGCACTGAGTTAAATGTTTTACACATGTTATTATACATATTATTTTAATTAAAGTATTTATGAAGCTAAGTTGTCTGGTTATTTGACCTTGGTACAATGATGTTTCTCATTACTTATAGTTGAAGAAGCTGTGTCTTTCCCTGAAATCACATAGATAAGAAGTGGAGAAATTGGGGTTCAAATTCAAGCCTGTCTGGCTTGAAATCCTGATTACTCTTGACCACTCTGCTCCACTGTCCTGGCATTTATCTCCATTTGTTTGCCTTGGGCAACATAGGAAATTGCTTCTTTTCTCTGCAGCTCCTCAACACTTTGTTCTGTGGGTGGCTTCCACATTTAGAAAAATCCTTCCTATTCTCTTAGTGGATGAGGTCAAGGGCATCGCCTCCTCATCCCCCATACATTCTTTCAAGCAGCATAGCTCAATTATTGTTGTTATTATTTCCTTTAATTTCCTATTTAATGCTTAATTAAAGAGAATAGTGGGTTGGGTGGTGTTATCAGGTGATGCCCACCCCCCCATGCCCCCACTGGCTTTTGCTTCAACCTTCTTTGCCCCTTGCCCTTTAGATTAGCTGATTCACAGGCTGTCTTCTATTACCATGAAATCTGGGGGTAGAACAATCCTATTTCTGGTTGTCACTGGCATTTTTATTTTGGAGACCTTTTGTGTTATATAGGTGTAGCATGCTCAAAAGTTCTTCCAGGAAAGGAGTTTCTGAGCACAGAAAGAGAGATGAGATATCAATGATCTGAACCAATGCTTAATCCCAAATCACTTTTTAAAAAAAGCTTTGGAATGAAATGTGTGGGAGAAGCTAGATGTACCAGTACCCAGCTGGGGGCCACAGCAGTGCCTACATGGCAGGCGAATGACTTTAGTGTCTCCCTGGTGTGGCAGGATCAGTCAAAGCCAGGATGTCCTTTAGAGCTCAGATCTGCAGCTCTTAACCTTACAACCATCTGGGGAACTCCTAGGAATAGACTCTATTTCAGAAGGGTTTTACAGTCTGGTATGCATATTTTGACAAGTATTCCTGGTGCCTCTGGGGCACACCTCTTGGAGGAGATGGTGCACCAGTCCTAACTGTGCAGAGGAGATGTACCTTGGGTGTATGGTCATATACTACCGAAGCCAGAGATCCAGAGTTTATGGAATGAGACATTTCATGTAAAGTGCTTAGCACTGTGCCTTGTACTGGGTAAATGACGTACTGTTACTGAGTTAGGAGTAGGGAGGGTAATCATAGGAGAGATGGAAGAAGAAGGGTCAAGACCATGGAATATCCTATCATCAAGCCAAGGATAGCAAGAGTCAGATTCACGATGACAAGGGTGACCCAAAGATTCAGGTTTTTTTTTTTTTTTTTTTTTTTAAAGATTTTATTTATTATTTCCAGAGAGAGGGGGAAGGGAGAGAGGCAGAGAGGGAGAGAGACATCAATGTATGGTTGCCTTTCACCTGCCTCCAGCTACGGACCTGGCTGGAGGCCTGGCTTGCAACCTGGTTATGTTGCCCTGGCTGGGAATCAAACCAGCGACCTTTGGGTTTACAGGCCGGCACCTTATCCATTGAGCCACCAGCCAAGGCTAATAGATTCAGGTTTTAAGGTGGGAGCAATCTAGAAATGTAGAGACAGGTTCACAAGTGACACAAGTGAACAAGGGCTTTGAACATCCAGCCCTACTGAATGCCCAACATGCCCTCCACATCTTCCTGTTATTTTAGTTAATATCTGCTAGTTCAGTCTTACTAGTTCCTTACCTGTTTCTAATATTATTTCACCAGTAACTTGAGAATGCAGACATTGTTGGAAATCAATTCACTCTGTGCCCTAGTTACATGGCAGATTTTAAATTTCCTAGGTAGGCAACATGGAAATTACTTTCCTTCCCATCTGGACCCCTAGTGCACCCTTTCTGGACAATCTGCAGAGACATGAGATTAAGAATGACTCAGCTGAAGGCAGGGAGGTTGGTGAGGAACATGACAATGGGCATATGAGGACTGTGATGTGAGTAATGGCATGAGTCTCTTGTCTGGTGGAATCAAACTTTTCACTTAGCCCTAGGTGACCCTGCCACCAAGAATGTACTTGCTTCATTTGGAACCTGAAATAAATTCATCACTAAAGTTTGAAAAATGAGATAACCTTATGATGGAGCTGTGTTTTCTCTCCGGGATGGTTGGAGGAGCCAGTGGTATTGAACACCACAAAGGAGGGATGAGAGGAGGACCCTCAGGTTGGTTTTCCTCCTTCCCCTGCCCTGGTCCTGGGTCTGACTATGTCCCCCTGACCTCACCTGTGGGCTAAGATGTGAATGAAAGCAAATATCTTTCTCTACTCAGGATCCCGGGCTGGTGTTTGGTCTCTAATTTTTGGTTCAAGAGACCCTTTTTACCATAAGAGTGACAAGTGATGTATTCATTGGTTTAAACATAACACTGAAAATTTAAGAATTTAGCTTCAGTACTCTTTTGCACATGAATTTGAGAATCAGTGTAAGTTTTTTGGAAAGATTTTACTTGTTATTTTTAGAGAGAGGGGAAGGGAAAAAGAAAGAGAGGGACAGAAGCATCAATTGATCCTCCAACCTGGGACCTGGACCTTAACTCAGGCATATGCCCTGATGGGAAATTGAACCAGTGACCTTCTGGTTTGTGGGCTGATGCCCTACCTTCTGCCATACCAGTCAGGGCTAGAATCAGCATCTGTTTGGATGATTGTTTATTCTTTCCCTGTTTCTGTCTCTTTCCCAGTTCAATTTTTTGCCCTTTTTTAAAATTTCATCTCCGTACTCACTTTGTCACCCACTTTTCTCCTTTTCCTCCATTTTCTTTGGGGAGGTGAAAAGAATCCCGGAATAGAAATTAGAAAATCTAATTCTCATGTGAGTTCTGTCATGAGCTAGCTGTGTGACCGTGGGCAAGTCAGCTTTCCTCTCTAGGTCTTAGTGTCTTTGTTTTTTTTTTTTCCCCTATAAAATGAGAGAATAGACTAGACAAATGCTGATAATCCTGATCTCGGCTCTTTTTTCATATGACCGCTCACTCTTCCATGGGACAACTCACCTCACCAGTGTCTATGCCACAGTAACAGGACCCTCTCTCTTCACACTCCCATCCTCACTTCCTCCACCCTCCATCCTGGCCCCACACCCTCCCCTCACACATTTAAATGTGTGAAGGCCTGGTGCTGCATCCCAGTACGTTTGGACTCTAATATTCTCAGATGCTCCTCAGCCAAAGAAAAAAAGGAAGCATTTGGTAGCCACCCTTGAGAGGTTTAACAGTGGTTAATCTGGCTTCTCTTGCCCTGCATGCTACTTGAAGACACAGAGGGCCTCTTAACCAGGCTCATTTGGGTCAGGGTCAGCTGTCAACTTGTTGCCAAGGTAACTACTGCCTGGCAGCACTGCGGCCTCCATCTTCACCTTGCTGGTAGTATTTGCATTGTCTAACTGTAATGGTCACAGTCAGAGGATTAATGAGGCAATAGGTGCTCATCTGGGTGATTAAACTCTAAGATGGTGAAGCATTTGATCAGTCTGTCTCTGACTTCTCATTTGCCTAGAGGGATATACCAATAGGCAGCCTAATTGACTGGAATTTCCTAAAAGCCTGGCCCATTTTTCTGGATTGCAATGTTTGTTCCTGAAGTGAAAGGAGGAGGGCATGGCCACTGTGTTTGGTGATTTATCTACAGTTCTATAACTTCTCAGTGAGCAGGTCCATAGCCATGCCTCTGACTAGGAATTGCCCCTGGAAGCCAGAAACTGTTCATCCTGAAGAGGGGATTCACTGTCAAGGACAGCTAATGCAGATAAACCAAGGCACGGCCCTCTTGTCTCCATTTGTGACAACTCAGAAACACCACCTCCGACCTAGAGCTCTCCATAGAATTAGCAGAGGCCTCTGTTGCAATGGTGTTAACAGGTCAGCTTCTCCCTCACCGATCTTATCTTCCTCACTGCTTTATAGCTGTGTCTTCCAAGAATATTTGCTCCAAAACTTCTGCATGTAACTCTCTGTCTCTGGGTTTTTCTAGAGACCCTAAATTCAGACACACAGAAAATACATAGTGCATGGTCTGCCCTGGCACCAGGGCCCTCAATGTGGGCAGGTGCTCCATGTCCCAATTGTCTTCATGTGCTTGACACAGAATGCTCATGGATAGTCATTGAATGACTGAATGAACGAAGACAGAGAAGTTTAGAGTTGTGCTTTTTTCTTCAGTTGAGCTTTACATCCACTTTTCTGATATGCTAAAGTGAAGTGAGAAAAACTGGTAAAACCTCCACTTTCAGGCAATTATTGAAGGAGTGTGGAAAATGGCTTTGGGAAACATAATCTTAAAATGATACAATTCTTCCAACGTTGGCTGCCATGGCTGTTATCTTTTCAGGGAAATGATATCATGTTTGACCTGTGGGAGTGGGACCTGATCACAAGGGAACCATTAACT
Organism: Noctilio leporinus; assembly: GCA_004026585.1. Classification (NCBI taxonomy): domain Eukaryota; kingdom Metazoa; phylum Chordata; class Mammalia; order Chiroptera; family Noctilionidae; genus Noctilio; species Noctilio leporinus. The sequence goes on from PVIW01001558.1 coordinate 166,788, forward strand.
TACAGGGCTGTCGTGCTAACTAAGCAACTTGCCAATTCTCTTCCAGAGACCTATCCTAGATCTGAAAGCAGGCAAACAGATCCTGGCCCAAAGGTTGTTCAGGGCTGTTCTTATCTATGAGTTACATTCTTATCTCCTGGACATTCCTTCACACCCTTCCAAGTCCCTCCTACCCTTTCCAGCCCCAGGGTCTGCTGACACCAGGCCTTCTCTACCTGCTCAGGGAAAAGATGCTTCTTTTCCCTGAGTTCCCCTTCCTTGGCTGGGTCTGCTGGATATTTACACTTAACCTCCTTCCTTCAACCTTGAAGCTGCCCTCAAGGGTTGCTTGAGTCCTTAAAAAGCCCAGTCTGTGTTGTGCTCATGACAGTCCCAAGGGCAGCAAGTAGGCCTGCCAGTTCTTCTAGAGAAGTTCCTGGGGGCTGCTATTGCCCTCTAGGAAAGAACAATCTTTACTGGGCTTTCACAATCTTAACAGTGTTATTCATCCTTGAACAAGTTCAGGCTCCTTTTCTGGTAGCGGTGTTTTTAAGATCTTAGACTTGGATATCTTAAAGAGGCAATAACATACAGTTAACATTTACCAAATGCAATGGATATAATGAGCTAAGCACTTTTTCATGTTCAGCTATTCATGTGTCCCACCTATTCTATGTGGGGTTGTCCAGGGAGGGCAAGTAGCTCATCCAATTTACTGCAGATGAAGGTAAAGTTCAGGAAAATGCCAAAGCTGACAGTGCATCAGTGGCAGGGCTGGGATTTGAACCAGGCAGACTGACTGGCTCCATACCCTACCCTCTGATGTCCCATTAGATGGCATTGCCCTTTTGGATAGCATGTCATTTTGCAAAAAGCACCAGTCACCTTTATAACCTCAGCATTGCTAGCAACTCTCTGGGCGAGCTCTGGAGAGTCACCCAACTTCACTGGCCTTGGGGAGACAAGAGTGCTGTCTGGATTGCCTCTAAGACTGATGCTAGGTGAACAATTCCAGAAACCCTTGTGGTTCTTCCCTGAACCAGTTAAATCTTTCTCTCCTATCACATCTTGCTACTCTTGACATGGAACCCTAACAGGGTGCGTGGGGAGAGAGAGAGAATTTCCCGGGGTAAAGCAAAACTTCAACACTCTCTCTGGGGAGAGGTGGACAGCTAGGTTGCAACTGGTGTCAATTCTTGAAATATGTTTCTAACAGTTATGCCTGCCCCTAGACAACAAAGATACTCTATTGCTCCAGCAAGCATTAGAAGGTAGGTTCATAAATATTATTCTCTCATGAGCTATTGGAAGTAATATGGCACTTGATATTATTGACATACTTTCCAAGGTCAAGACAGTTAATTGTTGCTTCCTGGTGTCTGATAATATTAACTAAGTAGCATCCTCCACTTAAGTCTTGCTGTTGTGCTCAACATTTTCTTTAGGGGACCATAAAAACCAAGGTGGATACAGGACCTCAGCCCATTGGCTGTTCAGTGTGGTTTAGCTACCACAATAGCCCTATAATTCTGCACTGTGATGGAGGTGTAGGGAACAAGGAAGCAAGTGATTCTCAAACCAGGCTAAGCCACAGTGTCATCAATAGCTAGGGGCTTCTGTGTACATGACAGCATGAAGAGCTAGGGGCTTCTGTAACTCATCAAAGGTGCCTCTGAGAACAAAGGAGAAGGGGAATGACCAGTCATCTCTTCAGGTATGATTGCACCAGATGGTGACTCCGAAGTAATCAGCCAAGAGGAAATGGGGAAGGAATTGGTTGAGTCAGGGATCAATTTGTGGTTTCTCCCACTTCGGTGTGCCTGCCCACCAGATACCACCAGGTACCCACTCTTGCAAGAATGCAAGTAAATGCCTCACTTTTGCTAAACTCCTGGCCTCCTTGTCCGTTGTTTTGTGGACTGGGTGAGCGTATTTCTCACAGAGGGACATCTGTCTCTGGCTGGCCTGTAGCCCAAACAGGAAGAAGTGGACTTAAAACAGTTTTCCCTTATAATATTATTTCCATATAAATATGTTATGAGAAGAGTACCATAGTAAGCTAGTATTTATCAATTGTTCCTATAGGTCTGGGACTGTACAACCCTTTCTTTATAGAAAAACTGTGATTTAAGGGCAATTTTTTTTGAGGGGGCAAGAGGGCTGATAATTTTCTCATCTCTCTTTCTGGCAAAAGAACTTGAAAAGTATGTCTCTAATATCTCTATTCCCTGTCCCTCCATAACACGACCCTTGGTGGGAGCTGGTCCTCAGTTTTAATGGTCCATTTTGCCTATTGTCAAAAAGGCAATAATAACTCTTAATAACAGAGTTTGGTGAAAAGGAAAGGTGTTTTATTTATTTAAAGGTTATACAAATTTATATTAAAGGTGTAATTATGCCTTTAAATCTCACTCTCTTTAAAAACATCCAAAAGTCCTGGCTGGTGGCTCAGTGGATAAGGCACTGACCTTCGAACCCAAAGGTCACTGGTTCAATTCCCAGCCAGGGCACATAACCAGGTTGCAAGCCAGGTCTCCAGCCAGGTCCATAGCTGGAGGCAGGTGAAAGGCAACCACACATTGATGTCTCTCTCTCTCTCTCTGCCTCTCTCCCTTCCCCTCTCTCTGAAAATAATAAATAAAATCTTAAAAAAAAAACACCCAAAATATTGTACAGTCCTGCTCGATTAGGCTAGCTTTAAGATAGACAAGAAAAAGATACCATCTTTCAGGGAAACACAACAGTTCACAGTTTAGCATTACAGTTATAAATTCGAAGTTCCTGACAGCTGCTATACCCAATTAGGGGAGAATCTTGTGCACACTCCCCAACTCTCATACCATGTGTAATTCCCTATCTCTGTGCAAGCTGCATGTCCCCCTACCCCCTCAAACCAGGTGAGTTCTTTCCTGTTTCTCTGGCTGTGTGTCTGTCTGTGAGTCCTTCTGCAGAGAGAGAGAGAGAGAGAGAGAGAGAGAGAGAGAGAGAGAGAGAGAGAGAGAGATCAATGGTTGCTGCCCTATTTGAAACCATGATGGTGGCTGTGACACAGAGGTCAAGTGACAAATAGTGGCCACCTGTGAAATCTCGCACAGCCCTATAAGTTCTTGCATCACCATTCCAGGGTCAAAAACCCCTCCCATCCTCTTGGGGCAGAGGTTTGTCCCCTCAGTTGTGTAACTAAGACACTAGTTACCAGCCATAGGTATGCAAAGTACTTCTCCCAGAAAAAATAGCTATACATTGGTTGGTGTCCCACCCCCCATTCCCAAACCTCGGGCTGTGGAGAATTCTTCCACCTTGTAACAACACTTCCATTTTCTTGAATTCACTTTGCATGGGCTTTCTCCCTTGAAATTATTCTTCTCAAGGACATCAGTGATTTCACGTTGTCAAATCTAATGGTGCAGTCTCTTTCCTTGCTTTATCTGAGCTGTTAGCACTATTAATATATTTTTAAGCATTTGACAGTGCTTCTTGAAATTGCCTACCTCTCTTCTGTGATGAGACCCTACTGCTCTCCTCTGCCTCACACATGGCTTCTGCCCATCCTATAAGTTGGGTTCCTACCTATCATCCTCTTGTCCTCTCATTTTACATGATCTCCCTGGGAAGCTTCTTGTGTGTCCTAAGCTCAGCTAATCTGTAACTAAAATCTACACTGTGCAGTGAATTCCAGGCCTTCCTGTATAACTACCTACTAGGTATTTCTATCTGGATATCCTGTAGGGCCTTTAAACTCAGTATGTCCATTATCAAAATGATTACTTTTCTGCCCTCACAAATCTTGTTTCAAAGATTTTATTTATTCATTTTGTTTTAGAGAGGAGGAAAGAGAGGGACAGAGAGAGAGAGAGAGAGAGAGAGAGAGAGAAGAGAAAAAGGGAGAGAGAGGAAGGGAGGGAGAGAGAGAGAGACATCGATCGATCCATGTGCCAGGGAAAAATGTCTCTTGCGCGTCTCTAACCAGGGACCTGGCCTGCAATCCAGGTATGTGCTAGCCTGACCAGAATTGAACCAGTGACCTTTCAGTCTGTGGAACAATGTCCATCTCATTGGACCACACCTGTCAGGACAAGGATAAATTAACGTTTTACCAAAGAACAGGTATAGCTCTTCATACCCCTTCAAGGAGTTCAGTAAAATGCCTGTTTACTTGAGGAGTACCAAAGGCAGGTAAAAAATGGATTACAACAACCAGTGCACAGTCTTTAAGCCCTACTAAATGTCAGGCACTGTGCCAGAGACTAAGGACACCACAATCAGTAAGATGTAGCCCCTGTTCTTGTAAGGGACTGAGAAACAGATAAGTAAATAGCAAATCAACTCAAGTTAGAAGTGAGCATGTTAGCTAAGGGGACACATTAGAGGGGTCCCTGCCTACACGTGGACTGTCTTAAGGAGCTTTTTAGAGGAGGTGATACCACAGCATTATACTGAAGGACAGATGAAGATTTGTAAGCTAGGCAGAGGAACTTTCTAGGGGTATGATGGAGCATAGTTTATATGAGAACTGTAATAGTTTGATATGGTTAGAAGGAACTTAGAGCATAAGGGAAGGAAGACCAAGATATGAGGCTCAAGGGGTGGATAGTGCAGAGACTACATATTTAAGAGTGGACTTCCTCTTGAGGACAGTGGCAAGCCAGTGCAGGTCTGAAAGGGAAAAATCCTTGTTTGGGAAGGATGGCCTGACTGCTATGTGGGTATTGACTGGAAAAGGGTAAGGACTGGAGGCTGAGATACTAGTTGGGAAGCTTCTTCCCTTGGAGGGAAATCTATACACATGTTTCAGTACCATTTATTGAAAAGACTGTCCCTTCCCCTTGAATTACCTTGGCACCTTTACAGAAAATCAATTGACTGCACATGTGTCCATCTGTTCCGGTAGTCTCTTCTGTTCCATTGATTTATGTGTCTATCTTCCCATTATATCTCGCTGTCTTAATTACTACACCTTTATAGTAAGTCTTGAAATAAGGTACTTTGAATCTGCCAAATTGGTTCTTTTTCAAAACTGTTTTCATTATACCAACTCCTTTGCTTGTCCATATAAATTTTAGAACCAGCCTGTCAATATCCAAAATAGAAAGGTGCTAGAGATTTTAGTAGGATTGCATTAAATCTAGATAAGCATAATGGTCAGAAATGACATCTTAGCACTATTGAGTCTTCTGATCTATAAGCACAGTCTATTTCTTCTTTTATTTAGATATTCTTAATTGATTTAATCAATACATTGTATATCTTGGCATAAAAATTTTGCACGTATGTTTAGATTTGTAGGGACAAATAAGTTCTTTCTTAATACAATACTAAAAGTTAAAAAATTCCAGTTTCTGATTGTTCTATTGCTAGCATGTAAAAATACATTATATTTTATTTCTTTTGCTTAATTTATTGATTTTACTGAGGTGACACTGGTTAACAAAATTATACAGGTTTTAGGTACAAAAATTCTACCATGTATCACCTGTACATTGTATTATGTGTTTAGCTCCACAAATCAAGTCTCCACCCATTACCATTTATTTCTTCTATACCCTCCTCTACCGCCACCAAACCTCTTACCCTGGCAATTACCATCTTGTCCACATCTGTGAGTTTTTTTCTCTTATTCTTATTCTTTTTTTTTTTTTCTGCTCAATTCTACAGTGCTGGCAACTAGCCCCTCACCCCTGAAAGCTATCTCCTTGCCCTCTTTGAGTCTGTCTCTATCTTGCTTATTAATTCATTTTGTTAATTAGATTTCACATATAAGTGAAATCATATGGTACTTGTCTTTCTTTCACTGGCCTATTTCACTTAGCATAATGCTCTTCGGGTTCATCCATGCTGCCACAGAAAGTAAGATTTCTTTCTTTTTCATGGCCGAATAGTATTTCATTGTGTAATTGTGTCACAGCTTTTTAAATCCACTCATCTACTGTTGGACCCTTGGGCTGCTTCCAAATCTTGGCTATCATAAATAATGCTACAATGAACATAAGGGTTTATGTACACTTTTGAATTAGTGTTTTGGGTTACTTATAATTTCCTGGAAGAGAAATTGCTGGATTGTAAGGCAGTTTCATTTTTAATTTTTTGCGGTAACTCCATACTGCTTTCCACAATGACTGCACCAATCCGTATTCCCATGAAGAAGAAACGAGGGTCCCTTTTTCTCCACATCCTCACCAACAATTGTTGATTGATTTATTGATGATAGACATTCTGACTGGTGTGAAGTGATAGCTCACTGTTGGTTTAATTTTAACTTCTCTGATGATTAATGACATTAAGCATCTTTTGAAATGTCTATTGGCCACATTTATATACCCTTTGGAGAAGTGTCTATTCAGGTCATTTGCTCGTTTTCTAATTGAATTTTTTTTTTTTTTTTTAATTTTGGTGTTGAGTTGTAAAAGTTTTTAAATACATTTTGGATCTTAACCCCTTAAGATGTATCATTGGTGAGTATGTTCTCTCATTTAGTGGGTTGTCATTTTGTTGATGGTTTTCTTGCTGCAAAAACTTTTTAGTTTTTGTTACTATTTAGTTTTGGTTACTATTGTAACCAAATAGTTGTGCTATTTGGTTATTTTTGTTTGTTTGAGAACATATATCAGAAAAAACATTATAATGAGAAATCTCTAAAATTTTACTGCCTATGTTTTCTTCTAGGACTTGTATGATTTTGAGTCACACATTTAAGTCTTTTATCTATTTTGAGTTTATTTTGTGTATGGTGTAAGAAGGTGGCCTAGTTTCACTTTTTTGCACATATCTGTCCAAGTTTCCCAACACCATTTATTGAAGAGACTATCTATCACATTGTATGTTATTGTATTTTTTGTCAAATATTGATTGACCATAAAGGTGTGGTTTTATTTCTGGGTTCTCTCTTCTGTTTCATTGATCTACTGTATGTCTGTTTTTATGCAAGTACCATGCCATTTTCAGTACTAGAGTTTTGTAGTGTAGTTCAATATCAGTTAGTGCAATACTTCCAACTTTGTTCTACTTTCTCAAGATTACTGTGGCTATTTTAGGGACTTTTGTAGTTCCATATAGCTTTTTGAAGTATTTGTTCTAGTTCTGTGAAATATGCCATTGGTATCTTACTAATAGGAATCTGTAGGGGTAGCATGGCCATTTTAATGATGTTCATTCCTCCTACCCATGAACATGGTACATGCTTCCACTTGTTTGTATCTTCTTCAATTTCTTTCTTCAGTGTCTTATAATTTCCTAAGGCCAGGTCTTTTACATTCTTGGTTAAATTTATTGCTAGGTGTTTTTCAAAGCCATTTTAAATGGTGCTGTGTTCTTAGTTTCTCTGATAGTTCATTTTTATGTATAAAAATGCAATTATTTCTGAATGTTTGTATTTTCCCACTTTGCTGAGAGTCTTATTTTTTAATCATAAATGGGCACTGGATATCTATTAAATGCATCTTTGCATGTATACATATGATCATGTGGTTTTTATCCTTCATTTTGTTTCTGCAGTGTGTCTTGTTTATTGATTTGCAGATATTGTGCCAAACATGCATTACCCAGAATAAATCTACTTGATCATGGTGTATGACCTTTTCAATGTATTGCTGAATCCTGTTTGCTAATCTTTTGTTCAGGATTTTTGCATATAGAATGTTGATCAATGATATTGATCAATGATATCAACGACCTATACTTTTCTTCATTGTACTGTGTGTATCTGGTTTGTAATTAGAATAATGATGGCCTTGTAAAAATAGCTTGAAAGCCTTCCCCTTCCTTGAATTTTTGGAATAGTTTGAGAAACAGAGGTGTTAATACTTCATGGAATGTTTGGTATAATTCCCCAGTGGAGCCATCCAGTCCAGGGCTTTTGTTTGTTGGGAGTTTTTTGATTACTACTTGAATTTCACTAGTTTTAATCTATCTAATCAGAATCTCTGATTTTTCCTGATTCAGCTTTGGAAGATTGTATGGTTGTAAGAATTTTTCCATTTTGTTCAGATTGTCCAATTTGTTGGATATAGTTCATAATGTTTTCTTATAATCCTTTGTATTTCTTTTGTGTCAGTTGTTACTTCTCTTTCTGATACTATTTATATGGTTTCTCTCTTTTTTCTTGGTGAATCTGGTTTCTGGTTTGTTAATTTGTTTATCTTTTCAAAGAAACAGGTCTTGGTTTCATTGACTTTTGTATTGTTTTTTACTCTATTTCGTTTATTTCTGCACTGAATTTTAAAAAATTTTATTGTTGCAATATTACATCCATCCCCTTTTTGCTCCCCTCTGTCCCCCTCCCCACCCACCCATTCCCCCCAAAGTCAATCCCACCTGTTGTCCATGTCCATGGTTCCTTTATACTAGGTTCTTGTCTAAACTGCTCCCCTTTCTTGCCTCTGCCTCCCCCCTCCCCCCAACCCTTTTCCCCCTGACCACTGAAGGCCTATTCCTTGTATTCATATACTTGGTTCTGTTTTGCTTGTTGTTAATTTTGCTTACTATTGTCCTGTAATGGGTGAGATCATGTGATATTTGTCCTTCACTGACTGTCTTATTTCACTCTCCAGTTCCATCCATGTTGTTGCAAAGGGTACAAGTTCCTCCTTTCCTTCTGCTATATAGAATTCCATTGTGTAAATGTACCAAAGTTCTTTGATCCAATCATCCACTGATGGGCACTTAGGCTGTTTCCAGCACTTGGTTATTGTAAATAATCTGCACTGATTTTTATATTTCCTTTCATCTACTCACTTTGGGTTTTGCATAGTATTGTTTTTCAAGTTCCTTTAAGTGTAAACTTAAAGCATTTCTTTGAAATTTTTCTTTCTTTCTTTCTTTTTTTTTTTTTTTTTTGAGATAGGCCTGTAATACTATGATATTTTGTTTGTTTGTCTGTTTTGGTCTGGGAATTTTAAAATTTCTCCTTCAATTTTAAATGATAGCCTTGGTGGATAAACTGGTTTGGGTTGTAGCTCTTTTCTTTTCATGACTTTAAGTATTTCATGCCAATCTTTTCTGGCCTGAAATGTCTCTGCTAAGAAATAAGTTGAAAGTCTCACAGGAGCTCTATTATAGATAACTAGCTGTTTTTCTCTTGTGGCTTTTCAGATTTTCTCTGTTTTTAACCTTTGCTATTTTAATTATGATGTGTCTTGGTATGGTTTTCTTTAGGTTTATCTTGTTTGGGACTCTATGTGCTTCCTGAATTTGTGTGTCCTTTTCCTTTGTCAGGTTAGGTAATTACTTAGTCACTATATCTTTAAACAGGTATCATTCTGATACCTCTATGATGCTAATGTTACCCTTTGTGCTGGCCCAGAGATCCATTAAACTATCTTCATTAAAATTTTATCTTCTTTTTGCTGTTCTGATTGTTTCTTTCTACCTTGTCTTTTAAATCACTGATTCATCCTTTGCTTCATCCAACCTCCTGTTTATTCCTTCCAGTGTATTCTTCACTTCAGACATTTTAGTCTTCATTCTGACTGATTCTCTTTTATGGATTTATGCCCTTTATCATGCTGTTGAGCATCCTTCTAACCATTACTTTGACCTCTACATCTGATCAATTGCTTGCCTCCATTTCATTAAGCTCTTTCTCCAGAGATTTTTCCTGTTCTTTCATCTGAGGTTTTTCTTTCTTTCTTTCTTTCTTTCTTTCTTTCTTTCTTTCTTTCTTTCTTTCTTTCTTTCTTTCTTTCTTTCTTTCTTTCTTTCTTTTCCTTCCTTCCTTCCTTCCTTCCTTCCTTCCTTCCTTCCTTCCTTCCTTCCTTCCTTCCTTCCTTCCTCCCTTCCTTCCTCCCTTCCTTCCTCCCTTCCTTCCTTCCTTCCTTCTCATTTTTACCACCTCTTTGTTTGCTTCTATGTATTACATAGGTCTGATATGAATTCCAGTCTTTGTAGGATAGCCTTGTGTAGCAGGTGTCCTGTGGTGTCCAGTGACAAAGTCTCCTGGATCATCTAAGCTGGGTACTTCGGGAATGTCTTTTCAATGGGTTATGTAGGCCCTCCTGTTGCAATTGGGTCTTGATTGCTAATGGCCCTTTTGCTCATGGGATTGACTCTCAGTCTGGCTGACTGTGAGGCTCAACCCTGACCATGGCCTGCAATCATCTGTGCTGGTGCTGACTCCGCAAAGTGGATTTTGCCTTAGCTAGGTTTAGTGGCTGCTGAGGTCTCCCTTTGGATCTGCTGCTTTGTTAGGTTTATTGGCTCCTGCTTGGATATTGTCTGAGACTGGCCACTATGTAATAGTTTTGGGTCTCTTGGGAGGAAATCTGATTCAGGCCCTATGTTAGACACTGTGGGTGATTGGCCTAGGCATCCTGCTTGGAGTTACAAGGGACCCACAGTTAGTGACAACTTCAGCTGGGTCTGGGAGCATGCAGGAAGGACCAAGCTACATACCAAGACTGGCTTTAACAGCACTGGGCCCAGGGACAAGTCAGCAAAAGTTTCAAGTCTCCCCAAGATGCTCCTCTGCAGCCTTTGCATGCCAGCTTCTGTTTGGCTCAGTCACTGAAAGAGCCTCTGGCAGTGCTGTCAGCAGGGCTCCACAGGTCAGGTGGGGGTGGAGTGGGGCTCTTGCTTTTTTCCAGGCTAATGCTAAATGAAGCAGAACAGTTGACCCAAGATAGATGGCAAGTATGGTTTGGGAGAGTGACTCAGCATAGGGATCCTGTGGCTGGCTGTCCCTTCAGCTCCCCTTCATGTGAGCCTTGCCTGCTCTGCCCTCCTTCCGCTCTAGCCCTGGGTAAGGTGTTATGACCCAAATTTTGTGCATTGGCCTTTTAAGATGGTGTCTGTGTCCCTACTGGACTCATGTGCCTCCCTGGTCTACAGAAACCCTGCTGCTTTTCACAGCCAGGCATTATGAGGGTGCCTCTTCCTGGCTGTGGTGCTCTCCGCTGGGAGCTCAGCTTGGGGTTTAGAACCCATACTTGTTTTTTTTTTCTTCTTCTTCTTCTTCTTCTTCTTCTTCTTCTTTTTTTTTTAAAGACTCTATTGATTATTTTTAGAGAGAGGGATAAGGAGAGAGGCAGAGAGGGAGAGAGACATCAATGTATGGTTGCCTTTCACCTACCTCCAGCTAACAGACCTGGCTGGAGACCTGGCTTGCAACCTGGTCATGTGCATTGGTTTGGAATTGAACCAGTGACTTTTGGGCTCGCAGGCTGGCACCCTATCCATTGTGCCACCAGCCAGGGCCTAGACCCCATACTCGTTAGGCAGAACCTTCCACAGCTGAGATAGTCCTCTGGAACCTCAGCCACCACCCATGGCTGTAAGGCCCAGTCCTTGCATCCCTGCCTTTCCTACTAGACTTGGTGTGGCTTCTCCTGTAAATTCTTGGTTATAAAACTTCAGCTAGTCTTCAGTTGGTGATTAAGATGATTGCTCTATTATTTAGTTGCAAAACCAACTGGTCTTGGAAGAAGATGAATGTAGCTTTCACCTACTCTGCCCCCATTGGTCTTTTATTTTTTAATTTTTATTTATTTTTATTTGTTTTTAAAGATTTTATTTATTATTTCCAGAGAGACAGGAAGGGAGAGAGGCAGAGAGGGAGAGAGACATCAAAGTACGGTTGTCCCTCACCTGCCTCCAGCCACACACCTGGCTGGAGACCTGGCTTGCAACCTGGTCATGTGCCCTGGTTTGGAATTGAACCAGTGACTTGTGGGCTCGCAGGTTGGCACCCTACCCATTTGCCACCAGCCAGGGCTCCCATTGATCTTTTAAATATTGCTTTTGTATTCTGTGTTTGCATTAAAGTCACATATTAGTTGTATTATTTTAAACATTGTTTTTTGGAACTTTCTAAATTGAGAACATGTCATCTGTGAATAGAGTTATCTGTTTCTTGTAAACAGTATATAAAAAGATTTTGCTTTATCTGATGTGAATATTTCTGTTTTTAAAATGGAATGTTTAAACCATTTATATTCAGTAAAATTATCAATATGCTTGGGCTTAAATCCATCATTTTCTATTTGTTTTTTGTTTTTCTCACCTGTTCTTTGTTCCTTTGCTTTCTGTTTTTCTGCTTTCTTTGGTATGAACATTCTATTGCATATTTATCCTTCCTACTTCCCTATTAGCTTACCTGTTTTAATCTTTTTTGTGGTTCCTCTAGAATTTAAAATATTACTCTTCTAGGACCTGTACTGAATTCCATGGGTGTTTAACAACAATTGTTTACTCTGGCTAGTTAGAACTCAAAGGTGTCCTAGCTGCGTGTCATCTCTGGGAACTGTTCCACCAATAGCTCCCTCATCTTATTTGTGTGGCTTTGGGGAGTTTCACATTTCAGTATTTAGTTATATAGTCAAGGTTAGTCCTTGCATATCTGAGACCCTTTTGGTAAGTAGTTCCTGTTTTCTGGGACCTGCCTTGCCATGTCCAGATTCCTCAGCCTATTATGATTTCAACCTGCTTAACTCAAGGAGACTAATTTGCTCTGATTGATTGTCCCTCCCTGCACCTTAAAAAAAGCTAGGCATTCCATCTGTTGGCAACTGTGTTATAACTGAGAGATTATTAGAGGCCTAGCCACTAGCCCTCACATTCCTGATGTTTGCTGCAGCGTATTCCACAGCATAATCCTTAGACTTCTAGGCTGGGTTTGGGAAGGAGTTCACTTCTGGGGTTAGGGACTTTGCAATCAAGCAATAGTGACTCCTTTGTACTTGTTACAAAGAAGGTTGCTGCCATTTTACTATTAGGATTTAAGGATACAGCCCTGCAAAAGTGAATCTCAGAACTCAGACTTGTTCCCATGTGCATGATCTAAAACAAAAACAAACAAACAAACAAAAAAGGAACAGTGTTTTGCATGTAATAGAAATTCAGTACATATTTGCTGAACTGAATCTGGGTTGGACATGTGATTATAGCCCCACGTTGCTAATCCCAACTTTTGACAAAGGTGGCCTGGCTCTAGTGAATGCTAAAGAATGCTAGCAGTTCCCCAGGAGTAAGTTTTACCATATTCTAGTTAACTCATGCAGTTCATACACTTACAGTTATGAAACCCAATGTTCTGGCCCCATTTCCATGGAGTATAAAAAAAGGCATCAAAACCCAATTTAGGACACTGAGCCAGGAGCAGCTGAATCTGGCCTTCTGACCCTTTTAAACGTTTTCTTGTGGCTAAAGCTGGGAGGGCTGCCCTCAGCAGGCTGTGTCCTGGCTTCTTGTTTGCTGGTTTCCAGCAGGGTATTGAGGAGACTAGAAATGGAGGGATGTATTGGGGTTTTCCCCTCTTTTATTGAGAATACAAAAGCTGCTTCCATGTTGTCAGTAGTTCTAGCTCCCTCCCAGTGGGCCTATCATACCTGCACCCCTTGCCAGCCACCCCTCCCTGCCCCCCACCTCCTGCCCCTGCTCTGGGCTTAGTAACTGTCTTCCTGTGTGTCTTAGCTACATGAGTAGCAGTCAGTGGCTACTTGTTTCTGGGAATCTCCAGGTGGCTTTATTGTTCCCTGATTGGCTTCCCAGATGCTCCCACAATTTGAATACCAGTCTCCCATATTTGATTTCCTCTATTCAGATTTTCAACATGATTTCTTTCTTCCTGGCTGGCTCATGGCTGGGGCTGTGCCCTAAAAGTGTCTCCTGCAATCTTGGAAACTCTGTAGGGCTGTTGGCTCACGTGTATTTATGACTAACTTGTTCACGTTCTGTCCCTATGGCCATCTGTTACGACAGCCTGTTGGGCAGCTGCTTTCAATGTGACTAGATTTTTAATTCAGCTGGGTGCAACTGTACCTGCTGAAAACTGCCACTGCTGTTATCAATACTGGCCTTGAGGGGAGGCATGGAAAATGCAGTTACTCTGTTCCTCATGTGAGATAACCCTGCCAATTTCCCAGAGCAGAGCACATTTCTTTCTTTCTTCCTTTCTTTCTTTTTAAAAGATTTTACTTATTATTTTTAGAGAGAGGGGAAGGGAGATAGGCAGAGAGGGAGAGAAACGTCCATGTATGGTTGCCTTTCACCTGCCTCCAGCTACAGACTTGGCTGGGGACCTGGCTTGCAACCTGGTTATGTGCCCTGGCTGGGAATCAAACCAGCAACTTTTGGGTTCACAAGCCGGTGCCTTATTCACTGTGCCACCAGCCAGGGCCTCTTTCTTTTCTTTTCTTTTTAATTGAAAAAGGTACATTTTATTCCAGATCAGTTTCTCAAACTTGCCTAGATAACTCTTTATCTGGGCAGCTGTGCTGTGTATTGTGGGATATTTAGCTTTATCCCTGTCCCTTCCCACAGAGAGTAGTAGCATCTCACTCTCAGTTGTGACAACCAAAAATGTTTTCAGATATGGTCAAATATTTCCTGAAGGGCATAAGTGGTTGGAGTCAAAAACCACTGATCTAGATATAGGCTTTTAATCAGGATTAAATAATAAACATAAACTTAATTCATCAATACCTCTTTATAAGTACTGAGCACATTTTGAGCGCAATTTTTAATAATTTAGAAACAGTCTAAGAACAGAGAATAACAAACCTAGCTAATGTGACTGTGCTCATAGGTCAATTGCATTTGTTCCACAAATATTTATTGAGCACCAGTTATGTGCTGGGTGGAGTCCTTTCTAGGCAGAGGGGTTAGCGTTGAATCATTCAATATGCCTGAATTTACACTAGCCAAGATATGAGTTGATAGGAGCCTTTCAGAGCGTGGTGATTGTGCTGAAGAAATTAAAACAGGTGTGAGATGAAGAGAAGCTGTGGAGAATGGGTGCTGCTTTGATTAGAGTGACCTTGCAGGGGAGACCTCTTTGAGAAGGTGACACTGGAGCTGAGGTAAAAGTGGTGGGAAGGAGAGAGAACTGTGCAGCTCTGGGGGAACCTCAGCTAGAAGTTGAAGTATTGTCTGACCCAGATAATCTTGTAGCTGGGAACCTGGCAAGGGCCTGGTCATATTGTTCCAGCAGCAGGGACATGCAGAACCAAAGCCTCTGCTTGCAATGTCTGACCTGGGTTAGGGAGCTCAGAGGTCGAGGGATGGAAGTCTCAGCTGGGGTGGGGCCTGGCCCAGGAGTGAGGGGCAGTGAGCAGCCCCAGAACAGAGACAGGTTCTTGGGGATGACCCTGCTCACATGGCCTCCCAAGAAGGGGCATGGGCTTAACCAGGTTCAATAGGAGTCATGTTAAGAGCCCTGAAGGCCATGCCATCTTTATAGAACATCACCTGCACAAGGGCAGAGATTTTTTTTTCTGTTTTGTTTGCCTACAACCCTGTCTTGCACATTATAGCTACTCAGTCAAATATGTATGAGGCAGAACACAAAATAACTGGAATTATCTTCTGAAAAGTGAGCCCCTTGTAGTACAGGATTTCCCTCCACTAGGTGAGTGTTCTAGGAACACATCTGTGTAAGTGTATCTGCTGGTGTTGTGAGAGGCTCCATTTGACTTCAGGGACTATTTTTGAAGACTTAGGGCATTTTCCCATGTCATGATAGGTGATTTGCACGTGCATCTGCCTACACCACACTTAGTGTTCAGCAGTTTTTGACCAGAAAAGGCATGACTCCAGTACTCTACCTCCCTATTTGCCTGATCTCACCTGAGCAACAGTTTTTTTTCTTTTTGTTTCCACATATAAAAAATCTTCAAAAAGAAACACTTTGCCAAATTGGTAGAGGTAGAAACAAAATATAGTAGAAGCACTAAAAGCATCAAAACCAACAAGTTCAAACACTGTTTTGAACAATGGTGAAAACATATCCATAGGTTATTGCATAGAATGGAGAGTACACTGAAGGTGACTGAAGCCTAAACATGTAAGAATAAATTCACAATTTTTAAAATAAATAAATTCTTTTTTGCCCCCCTCCAATTGTATTCTTAAATGAAATACACTTTCATACAATTCTTGAATATTCAGAGGTCATCATAAAACCATGTAGAGGTCACTGTAAAAGCATCTCTAACATATTCAGGCTGGGTTACCTGCCTTCCATCACATGTTCTTCTAGGAATCTATATGTCCTGTCTCCTTATGATGAATTATAATGGCCATTAACCTGTCTCCCTATATTAGTGTCAAGCTGCTAACGTTGTAATGATGTGCTATGCTGCACAGCACAGTTGAGCTGCAGCCTCTACTGAGATTCCTCAATGAGCTGCAATCCTCAAGGTGTCAGCCAAAGTCGGGGTCACATCTGAAGGTGCAGGTGGGGAAGGGTCTGTTTCCAAGATGGTGATTGACAGAGTTCATTTCCTTAGAAGCTGATGGAATGAAAGCCTCAGTTCCTTGCTAGCTGGTGTCCAAAAGCAACCCCAAATTCCTTCCACGTGGGCCTTTCAACCACACTCCTTATTTTATTTGAGTATGCAAACTGAGGAGGAATAGGGTTTATCGGTAAAATAGACATCACAATCTTGTATAACCTGATAATGAAAATATTAACCTTTTACTTTAAAATATTCTAGTGATTACAAACAATTTGCAAGTACCATCCACACGCAAGCAGAGAGTAATACCAAGTAATACCAAGGCATGAACAGCAGCGGGCAGGGACCAGTGGGGCCACCTTGATGTGCCCGCTGCTCTGCTAACGCACCCTGAGCTGGCTCCACGAGAGCCTTCTCTCTCATTGGAAGCCTTTGAGAAATCTTAGAAAATAGGAGAAGCATCTGAAGCAAACACTAAATTTCCTTCTAGTTGCAAGAGAAGATGGAGTCTGAAAACCCAATGCTGTCAGGTGTGATATCAATCTCTAGAAACGTTTTAGGGTAATGTTTAGAGGCAGATTTTATGAGATCTTTTTAAAGGAGAAACCAGGAGTCTGATAGGCTGGCATGACTTCACTAAGGAGAAGTTGACCCATTCTCTCTTCCTGACAAAGTTCCTAGGCTGCTGAATCAGAAAGAAAGGAAGAAACCACATCTCTATACGTCAACAAGGCATTTAGTGCAAAATACAGGTGCATATGTTTCTAACATGTTGAAGGATATGCTCAAGGCTATTAACATCAATTGCAAGATTTTTTCTTGTGACAGAGCATAGCGCCACTTTTACAATGAAAATATAAAAGTTATACTCAAATTTATAGTTGTGATAAATACTAAATACATGGAATAATAGAATCTGGTAGAGTTCTGACCTTGACCAGCCAGGGGCATGAATTGAAAATAAATTACAATGTTACATCCTGTGGTTGGCTGCGAAACACTAACTGCATAAATACAGGAAGGGGGAAACATGACAATATAGTAAATTAAATAAAACAACACTTAGGGGTTTTATGAGCAGAAGTTCTTATTAGCTGAAAGTGTAATTTCACTAATTCAGTATTTTGAAGTGCATTAATAGAAACTGTAACAATGTGAGGGCACACAAGAAAGAGGGATCAACCCTCTGGCAAAGTCCTAAAAGTTGTGGGTAAGAGTGTGAGCTATTGGGTAAGTCAGAGCTCATAAGGCTGATGGGAATGAGTGAGGACTGGAGCAGGAGGCATAGCTGAAATGAAGGCAAAACTACAGAAATTCATCCTGGCGCTCAGACAGTTTTTCTCTTGACAAGAATTCAAAGAAACAAGACCTAGAGATTCAGAAGGTGGAATGAGGTCTTGATACAGGGAAAATATAATGAAATTAGGGGTTGGGGTTCTTAAAGAATCTTGTTACATGTGTGTTCAAGCCTAGGAATTGAGGTTAAAGAAATTTTAAATCATGTCTTTTTTTAAATGGTATTTTTGACCAAATGCAGGGTGATGGACTTAACCAAGTTTCTATAGTAGAATTAGTATCTAGAAATGACCAGCCTAATGACTATTTTGCAGCTTTTGTAAAGTCTGCTGTGATTATCAAGGACAACTGGACATGTTGAATTTTCTTATTTCTCCTCTCCTCTCCTCTCCTCTCCTCTCCTCTTCTATTTTTCTTCTCTTTTAACTTAGGAGTCTGGGGTGAGCAATGAGGCAGAGAAAATCCAGCTGCTGGAGTGTGTGTGTGACATTTCTTACACACTTGCCAGAGCTATGCCTGCCAGGACTTGCTAGAGGACCAACAAAGTTAGTAGATTATTATTACAGTGCGTATTTCCAGGCAGGCACAGTCCCAGCCCCGCCTTGCTTGTGGTTGGTAGAAGTAAACACTGCTAGAGCCTCACCTGGTACTTGGTTTGCAGTCAGGAGAAGGAAGGAAAGACGGAGGCAGCTTACTAAAGACTGTAAATGGTAATGGACCCCAAATGTAGTTGTTCTGTGAAACTGAGTGATGGGCACTTCATGCCAGTGCTTGGATTTGGCACTTATGCTCCAGTAGATGTAAGTCAAACCCAAGGGGCCAGAGGGCAAACAGCACTAAAGGACCTAATTCATGCTGGGTGATTTGGGAGTACTTGTGCGGCCTCCATTTCACCACCTCTGACTTTGTACTAAGTGGGAATGATCACTGGGGAGCCAGAGATGATCATTCTCACAGTGAATTATCTATATTATTATTATTGTTACTATTGTTTTGGTTACTGAATATGTATGGAATGCTTACTATGTATGTATTTTAAGTACCTCGCCTGCATTATCTTCTTTAATTCCTCAACAGCTAGCCCAGGGAAGTACTGTGATTCTTCTTATTTCTGACTTATTTAAATCTAAGCTTGGCTGCTTTTCCTGGACCCATCTGCTCCTCGGTCAGAGTCACTCTGCTCTTTGTCAGAACTGCTGATAGGCAGTGGGCCCAGGAGGAGAGGACAACTAACGTGACTGCTTCTGGCAGCTTTGCTGAGGGTTTGTGGGGTGGGAAGTGTTTGCCAGAGAATTTCTGTCATGGAAATTTCTATCATCTAATGAGGCACAATTGTTTCAAGTATTAGGCATTTAGAAAAGAAGACTGAGGAGGCATAAGTAAAAATAGAGTCAGAGTTGTGCATCTTGTCAGTGTATTATTCACTTGTCTACGTGGTTGACTGCAATGCACTTAAAGTGTCAAGCTCTGGTCACTGTGGGGAAGGCGCAGCTTTGGGGTTGACACGGAGGGATGCCTCCGTACATGACAGAGATCAATCCAATCCACAGAGCTATGACATAAAATACCAATAGCTAATAGCTGTCAGACAGGGCCAGTTTGTTTGCAGTGACATGATTACCCATGTATACAATGTTACAGCTCAAGTGCAGGGTATATCTTACATATATTATATCCCATTTTTATTATTGGGTTGTCCAAAATGTTTGTCTGTTTTTTCCATAAGATTGCTGTAGCTGTCTTTAATTTCATTCAAAATGATTTTGTTAGATTGCATTATGACAGCTGTCATATCAATGAACATTTAACAAAACTTATCAAAATTGGTGGATTTTTGTGTAACCATTTTAATATTGAAGATGGAAGAAAATATGTAACATTTTTGGCATATTAGGCTTTATTATTTCAAGAATAGTAAAAACACAACTGAAATTCTAAAAAAATGATTTGTGCAGTGTATGAAGAAGATGCTGTATGACTGATTGAATGTGTCAAACGTGGTTTGTGAAGTTTCTTGCTGGTGGTATTGCTTCATGGTATGGTAGACCTATTGAAGTTGATAGCGATCAAATCAAGACATTAATTAAGAACAATCAATGTTATACCAAGCCAGAGATAGACAACTTTTTTCAAAATATACCAATCAATAAAGTTATTGAGGAGATGACAAATGTGCCTTTTATTTAATGGAAATAACTAAAAGGACTTTTTGGTCAACCCAATACTATTGTTCAAGGCAGCTAATAGCACAAAACATCTCATAATCCCCTCACAAGAATGTACATCTGCTTAGTACAGTATAAAAGGTACAAAGTGACATAGAAACTTCTTTTGCACCCTCGGAGTTGTTTTTCTAAATGCAACTCCCCTAACCTCATCAACAGTTTACCAAGGGTCATGGCAGAAACAAGAACCATGGTCCAGGAGAACCGAGTGGAACTGGTTGAGCCTTCAAAGTCCTAAAATGCGAGGCCGTGGGTTCGGGGTTTATTGATTAAATTCCACCAACATGGGAGCCTCTGCAGAGAAAGAGCGCGAGAGATGGAAATGGACAAATGGATTCATTTAGAGCTGCGGAACAGGACGCCCTCTGATGTGAAAGAGCTTGTCCTGGACAACTGTTGGTCTAATGAAGGCAAAATTGAAGGCCTCACAGATGAATTTGAGGAACTGGAGTTCTTAAGTACAATCAACGTAGACCTCATCTCAGTTGCAAACTTACCAAAGCTAAACAAACTTCAGAAGCTTGAACTAAGCAATGACAGAATCTCAGGGGGCCTGGAAGTATTGGCAGAAAAGTGTCCGAACCTCACACATCTAAACTTAAGTGGCAACAAAATCAAAGACCTCAGCACAATAGAGCCACTGAAGAAGTTAGGAAACCTCAAGAGCTTAGACCTTTTCCATTGTGAGGTAATCAACCTGAATGACTACCAAGAAAACGTGTTTGAGCTCCTCCCACAGCTCACCTACCTTGATGGCTACCACCGAGGACAAGGAGGCCCCTGACTCAGACGCCCAGAGGTACGTAGAGGGCCTGGAGGATGACGAGGAGGAGGATGAGGATGAGGAGGAGTATGACGAGGATGCTCAGGCAGTGGAAGATAAGGAGGATGAAGAAGAGGAAGAGGAAGGTGAAGAGGAAGATGTGAGTGGAGAGGAAGAGGAGGATGAAGAAGGTTACAATGAGGAGGAAGTAGATG
Source organism: Noctilio leporinus (assembly GCA_004026585.1). NCBI lineage: Eukaryota > Metazoa > Chordata > Mammalia > Chiroptera > Noctilionidae > Noctilio > Noctilio leporinus. The sequence continues at coordinate 187,432 of PVIW01001558.1, forward strand.
ATGAGGAAGGTGAAGAAGAAAGGGGTCAGAAGCGAAAACGAGAACCTGAAGATGAGGGAGAAGATGATGACTAAGCGAATAACCTATTTTGAAAAATTCCTATTGTGATTTGACTGTTTTTACCAGTACCCCCCAAATCCCACCCCCTGAAACTTATTTTTTTCTGATTGTAACATTGCTGTGGGAACGAGAGGGGAATAGTGTACTGGGGGTTGTGGGGAGAGGGTGGGCGGGAGGGGGTGGAATAAAATACTATTTTTACTGCCACTCAAAAAAAAGAAAGAAAAGAAAAGAAAAAGAAAAGAAACATGGTTCAGCTTCCAGGGTGGTGACTTCTGTTGTTCAGTGAGATGTGTTTTCTGGGAAACGTGTGAACTCAGTGTCTCAGATTTAGTCATGAAGGCATTTAGGTTTGGAAGTTTGGGGCAGGCTGTGTAAAAGTGCTGACTGTGCCTCCAGGCAGTGCCTGTGTGGTGAGGTGAGGAGCAGCATCTCCTTCTGTGTCCACCTGCTTGTGCTGTAGGTTTTCCTGCATCTGGCTCAGGTGTTCTGTCCTCTCAGTTCTTTCATAGGAGTTCTGATGCTGACCAAGGGACAGACTCATTGAACCCTCTATTTGTGAAACCAGCATATTGTTTTTAGCCACTTCAGAGGCTGGAACAAACATTAGAGTGAATGAATCAGTGTGTGTTTGGCATGGTGGGCAGAAAGGAACAATAAGATTTCGGATTTTATGTGTGTGGCTATCAAAGTAATCCAGGTAGTATATGTAATTATTAATTAAATCAATTCACTGATTCCACAATTAAGAATACACTTCTACTTGCTCTTAAAATTTATCCTAGCAAGCCCTAGCTGGTGGCACAGTGGATAAAGTGCCAGCCTGCGAACCCCAAGGTCACTGGTTTGATTCCCCAGCCAGGGCACATAACCAGGTTGCAGGCCAGGTCTCCAGCCAGGTCTGTAGCTGGAGGCAGGTGAAAGGCAACCATACACTGATGTCTTTCTCCTTCTCTGCCTCTCTCCCTTCCCCTTTCTCTAAAAATAATAAACATAATCTTAAAATATATATACATATATATATCATAGCAGTGGAGAAAGTTTGCACAGAATATAGTGCTGCATCTCTAAAGTTTTGACAATTAGCTAAAGATACTTGATGCATGATGAACAGCTACTTAACAATGCTGATATTATTATATCACTAAGTGCCAAAGGGAAGTGAATGTTGGAAAAAGGGAGGATGATGTGAACTGGGGAGGTCTGGGGAGGCTTTTAGGAAGAGGCGAGCTGAGCTTAGACAAGGCTTGATATCACAAACAGGTATTCTGATGAGCAGTGGGACTGGCTTCACTCAAATAGAAGAGGCGCACTTGTACTTCAGTACTTTCACAGAAGCTCTGATGCTGACCAAGAGGCAGGCAAACGTAGTCTTCTCCCCACATTGTGGCCCCCTCCCCACCTTGTGTGACTTAGAAGGAATGAAGAACTGAAGACAGAAAGGTGAAAAATTATGTGATGTAAAGTATTAACTTCAGAAAGAGGTGTCCTAATGTTTTAGTATGGAAAAGGGGAATTAATTTAAAGGCCCCTTTAAAAGTTGGAATGAGATTTAAAAATTATTCATGGTGTTGACATTAAATAATATATCTGTTTATATAGCTATACAGTAGCAAAACCCACAAAATCAAGATTTAAAATATAGCCTTCCTTGCTCCCCACTGTCAGCACTTCTAGACCCCACTCACACTCAGGTAGTACTTCTGCTGGCCTAGGTTGTATGCCTAATGGAGTAAATCACAGACAGGCCTGGGCACCTGGTTACCACACTCTTGCCTAGTGGTAGTTGCTAACATTGTTCATTCACACATGTTCTCAGGCATGGAAGCACAAAAGCTGCCCTAGTAACATTACTTAAGACATGCTCCTCCCGTAATATAGAGGCCACTCTATCTTCTTCTGAAAAGCAGGATCAATCACCACTGCCCATATAGTAATCACCTTATAAACTCGGGAACTCCTGGCAAGTGATGCCTGAATCACTAAGGGGCAGCCATGACATTGGGTTAGGTGGAACCCATCCTGTGTCAACAGGCTGAAGATTTTCCTCACTCAAAATCAGGTTCTTTGAACTGGCAGATCCTAAAGTTGAGCAAAAAGGCAACGTAAATCCCATAAGAGGGAAATTGAGTGAGGAGGAGAGAGCATGCCAGGTGCTATTTCATTCCAGGGCATGTTGAGCAAATTCCCTGTTGAATGGCTTGATTTTCCATGTTGCATGGTGAAGACCATTTCACTAATTCATTTCACCTTAGAAGTTACACAGGACTTTAATCCATGTCTCCAGGGTATAGGTTGGTTACCAAGGCTTGCCTCATTCAAAAGCAGAAGAGGAGACATGTAAAAACAGCTGGTAAACATACTCTTAAGGAAATAAATTGCTTTTCTCTGAGTCAAGCTAATTGTCAACCCTCCTTATTCATATTTTATAGGTTCCTAAGAGCGAGGTAGCTGAGGCCACCAAAGTGGCAATTGATGTAGGTTACCATCATATCAACTCAGCATAAACCTACCAAAATGAGGAGGAGGTTGTCATGGCCATTCAAGAGAAGATCGCAGATGGCACTGTGAAGAGAGAGGACATACTCTACACCACCAAGGCACTGTGGGTGGAGTGATGAAAAGTTGCTATCAGAGCAGATGTTATTTTGAAAAAACACGCACACACAAAAATTAAAAACTTTGGTCTTGGTTTAAATAATTTACTTACCTCCTAACATTGTTAAGGCCCATTATAGAAACAAAAAAAATAAAAAATAAAAAACAACCCAAAACTGCTAAGGACTGCTGTGCTCTGCAATGTGTTAAGGGAGGGACACAGTTGCTCAACTTCTCTGACAGGATCTGTATTCACATGTAAAACAGGAATAAAGATACTTACCTTCTTTATTTGTGTGGATTGACTGAGCCACTGCAGGGTGGGCCCACTCCTTTCATTCTTCAGCATTTCTCTCAGGACAGATCCAGGTGAGGTTGACATACTGTCCTGAGAAGGGAGCCAGACTAGAAAATACTGCTTTCAAGTCAGCACTGAGTTACCAAAAACTGTAAAGATTTTCTTAAGTGGAAAACCCTGCTTTACTATAAGGAGAGACACGGTCTGTACCAAATGGCCCTATGTGCGTCTACAGCAAGGACTTGTTTTCAGAATGTGAACCTCTCAGCAGCCCTGTGTCCAGGCCGTTATTAGATAGAGCAGTAGGTTCCATTTCCCCTTGCCTGACTGACATTTCTTGACTCCCTTTCAGACATGACTTTTCTAATCCTTAAAATATTTTGGTTGTTTTTCCTGGTTCATCTTTATTTTATTTCCAGTTTTTCTTACAGTCACTGAAATAAATCTCAGTATCCTATTAAGAAGCTCATTTCTATTAAGTGAAATAAATTTAGCCCCAGAACTTCTTATTTTTAGACCAACACAGTGGTGTGTTACAACTTAGTCTCTTAACTATGATGTTTAGTTTTGGTTCCCAAATGTGAGACCATCGTAAGCCATTTTTAATATCTTTTGGTTACTGCAGCTTTGGGCTACTTTCCATCTACCGGAACTGGTTCGCCCAGCCCTGGGGAGGTCACAGAAGAAACTTAAAGTGGACTATGTGGATCTCTTCCTCATTCATTTGCCCGAGGCTATGAAGGTGAGCTTTTATTTTCCTTGCCATGCCCAAGAGTACGACATCACTGCTGCTGCACCTCCACTGTCTCATTCTGGCTAGATTTCCTGGGTTCTTACAGCTAAATGAACTCTCCTTGAGAGTTGTGTCACCTCACCATCAAGAGTTTCTATCCTCATCCCTGACCCTCAGAAGGATGGCAATTCAATGATTTCACTGCCTCCACCTCAGAGTTGAGGTCACCGCTCTCCATGTTGAAGTAACATGCTCCTGTCTGTACTCCCATAGTGATGAGGGTCCTCATGACAGCTGAGTTACAAAAGGCAGTAGAGACACAATAAGAAGTGCACACCCCTTCAGTGGGAATATGGACCTTTCAGCTCAATCAAGAGGGAGGCACTGGGGGTGGTTTATAATGCACAGTTGAGCTCCAGCCTGTCCTTGTGAATAAAAAAATCACTTCCAGCCACAGGGGAGCAAATTCTTAGTGCATTTGGGGGGTGGTGTAGACAAGAGCTTGGAGGTTATTGAAGGAGAGGTACCTTGCCACAGCCTCTCAAGTGGTTCTTGTTTTCCTTTCCCCCAGAACCTTCTCTTATACGTCACACACACACGTGCATGCACACACACATGCTTTCTCTCTCTGCTTAGTAATAATAGCCTCTTTGTATTACAAAGCTATTAGGTACCAGGAAGATCATTCTTTTAAAAAAAAACTTTCTTCCTCCTCTCTGTATTCCAGCCTGGAGAGGAGCTTCTGCCAAAGGGTGTCAGTGGGAAAGTTATTTTAGAGACGTGGACCTGTGTGACACATGGGAGGTAAGTACTGCTACTGCCACCCAAAGGCACTGTGACAAGGTAGACATCACCACATGGGGCCAGAAGAAATGGGCTCTGACCCCATCTGAGTCTGCCCTCAGACTTGTCATTGAAGTCTTTTGTACCTCGGAGTTTTCAGCTATAAAACAAGAGAGGTGAATGGAATCACAAGTGAGGTCCTTTTTTCATGTAAACCTCTGAGGTTCTAAGCAGGGGTTGCTTTGCCCACTGTGCAGGTAAAGCCTGTGAACCATAAAGGTGACATCACCAGAACCAAACTCCAGAGGAGTAAGAGTTCTATTCCAGGACAGAGAAACACACCAGAGTTGGGGGAAGCTGCTGTCTGCTTAGAGGGAGGACAGTGAAGCCTGCCCTTCTATTATTCATTCCATACATTTGTTTCATCAGTCTAGGAAAGAGGAAATAGAAAAACCTTGGACTAATGGGGGACTTAAGGGGTCCTCTTTACCCTTGGTTATGGCACTGTTTGTTAGGGAATGATTATTATGCACCTAGCAGAAAAATATGCACGCTGGAAAGGAGCAGGGAGGTGAGGGGAATTCAAGAATCGTCTCAAGGTCTAATTGTTGCCCTGGATGTGCAGGTCTCAGGCCCAAGGGCACAAGCAATAGAACACATTAGAAAGTGATACATCAGAGTATTAAAGCTGTTTGGTTCAGCCAAACTATTATGTTAAGACAGATTTCTAGTTTCTAAAAAGTCTACCATCAAGTGAAAGTGCTGAACCACACATGTCCTTCCTCCCCAGGTCCTGGAGAAGTGTAAGGATGCAGGTTTAACCAGGTCCATTGGGGTGTCCAATTTCAACCACAAACTGCTGGAGATGATCCTGAATAAGCCTGGGCTCAAGTACAAGCCAGTCTGCAACCAGGTGAGGCTGTGCCCATGGGAAGTTCTTCACCTTCTGCTCTTCATACATCTTTCTTGATCAAGAGTTCCCAAGTTTCTTGCTTGATGCCAACTGTGTACATGAGTGTTCCTTTTATTGCGATAGGAAATTCAGAGAAGGAACAGATTGAGTGGAGTGGGAAGGTCTCATGACTTTATTTATTCGGAGGAGGGTTTGGGGTTCCCAGGAGATGTCCAAGTGGAGATACTGAGTTGACAGTGGCAGTTTGGTCTGGAGCTCTCGCAGGTGGTCAGGGTTAGAGGTACATATTTTGGACTCATCGCTTTATGGGTGGCAATTAACCTCACAGAAATTGATTCCCTCTCCTAGGGAAGTTCCTAGAATGGACAGGAAGAGGGTGGGAAAGTCAGCATTTAAGGACTAGACAAAGAGGTACAGGTTAGCAGACTGAATAGGAGTTGGCAGCCAAGGAGGGAGATAATGAGGAGCGTGTGCTATCAGGGAAGCCAAAGAAGACACTTGAAATGGTTTGTGTGAACGATGGTTGGATCCTGCTGGGAGCAGCCACTCTAACTAGGAATAGAAAAAGATGAGATTTTATGATACAGAGTTCATGGGAAACCTTGCGGAAGCGGTTACAGAGGAGTAAGAGGGAAAGCTGGAGAGAAAACAAAGCAGTGGAAAGTGAGGTGTTGCATAAATCATAATTAAAATAAAAAGTTTTAAAAATAACAATATTGCCAATGATCAGCCACTACTGCATTGTTAAGTTGTACATCCCTTTTGTAAAACGGTTTGAAAATTATGCAAGAAACCATTCAAATATGTATACTTTTCATCTTAGTTATTTACCTCTAGGAATTTATTTGCAGAAAGTAATTCATAATATATTAGAATATGCCCCTCACTCTTTTCCTCCTGTCCCCTCCAACTTGTTAGTGAGAGAAACCAGGCCTTTTTCCCTTTAAGTTTTCCTTACAATTGGTCCTACTGATTGATTCCTGTGATACAATTTGGTATGTTACTGTCTTTTAATGCTTTTGTAAATTGGAGGTTAAGTCTGTAGACTTGGTCACATATATGTATGTCATTTTGAATTTATGAGTTTTAACAAATGCAGCTATTTTTTATTGATGATCAAATCATTGCCATCCTAATCAGAAGATGCCTCTTCAGATGAGCTTGCACTCTCTCACCTCCCTGAGGGTCTTTCCTATCTCCTTCAATCTCTGTAATGCAAGATGTTTGTATCTTTTTGCCATTAGCGGAATCAGCCATTCTTCTAACAAGTCTTGGTTTCTGTCCATAGGCAAGGACATAAAAAGGTCACAACCTGGGTATAACAGTCTTTAATAATTGTAAATACAATACAGATTAAGAAGGTTATTTTTATCACTTCTGAAAAGTAATAACGTTTGAAAGTATTTCAGAAGGCGTATGAGAAAATGACCCATCTGGAAAATATGGTGCATCTATTAATGTAGTATTAGATGTTCCTTAAAGCCTTTTCAAATTTACGTGGTATTGGCTCCTATATTCTGATACCTCCTGGTCTTGGCAGTTCACAGGTGGATGTTGCCCATACCTCAACCAGAGCAAACGCCTGGAATTCTGCAAGTCCAAGGACATCGTTCTTGTTGTCTACAGTGCCCTGGGTGCCCCAAAAGACTCAAACTGGTAATGAGACTACCAGAGTTAACCTATGTCAGTAAGTGTGTTGGTGATGAAACACTTTTTTAAAACTAAGAATTTAACATTTTATCATGGAAAACTTCAAATGTAAAAAAGCAAACACAATAGAGTAGTGAACTCCCATGAACTATCACTGAACTTGCACAGTTATCAGCATTCTTTCATCCTTGTTTCACAGATACATCCATCTACTCCAAACCCCACTCCAAATATTATTTTAAGAGTGATTTCATGATAAAATTGATCCAGCTTGTCATGCATAATCTTAGTTGTACACTGTTGACAAACAGATGTACTGCATAACACACACCTCTCAATTGTCTGGGGAATTTGGGGAAAGGAACAGCCCACTCTAGATTTCCAGCCCTACACCCTTCACATCTGCATTTTCCGGTTTGTTTTCAGGGTGGAACAGGATAGCCCCGTTTTCTTGGATGATCCCATCTTGAATGCCATTGCCAAGAAACACAATAGAAATCCAGGGCAGGTGGCCCTGTGCTACCAACTGTAGCGAGGGGTGGTGGTCCTGGCCAAGAGCTCCAGGGATAAGAGAATCAAGGAGAACTTCCAGGTACAGGTTGGACACTGTTTCTCTAGAGTGAGGAATAGGTGCTCTCTAGACTGTGAGACCCTAAACGCAGGGCCTCTCTGTCGGCCATCTTTTAGCATCTTTTCCTCAGAGAATTCCTGGCAGATAGGAAGCTACATAAAAGTTTATAGACTGACCAAATTAAACAACGAATGAATGAAATTTTCCTCTAAGCTCTCCCTCATATATGTTCTGGTGCCCTAGATCAATCAGTCATCTTGAACTTATTTTGTTGTGAACCTCATGAGAAACTATGTAAACTCTATCCCATTTTATGATGACAGCTAACAATTTCATTATAAGCTTAATATTTGCAAAAGATGACATTTAGATATGATTTAATATGTATTTGCTCCAAAACCTTAAAGCTTTAGGTTTAGTTCCTTCAATTTATGGAAATATCTAAGAGGCAAATTTAAATCTCATTGTGAAACCAATCAGAAAAAATTGCATTGTAGTTTTTAGTTCAACTCAACATGCTAATATACAGGAGTGGGCAAAATTAGGTGTACATTCATTCACATAGAAAATAAAACAATAATTGATAAAAGATAATATAAGGATAAACTGTGTTTCCCATACTAACAAGTATAGTTCCACTTTAGCCCCCTGGATATCCCCATGACAACCAAGATAGTCCTGGAGTATATTTTTGAGATGAATAAAAGGTGGCTAGATAGATGATAGATAAATAGATGGATATAAATAGGGGCACTGAGCTTTCTGTTACCTTTTTTTCTAATTTACATAACATTTTATTCACGATGCCAATCAGTTATTTTCTCTCCCATGCCCATGAAATATTTTCCTGAATAAAATAATGAGCTGCTGGCTTTAATATTTCTTATCTAAGGTCTTTCTGGTTTGCTATTAGTTGACACTTTATTAGGGGACATTCAATTTTATCATCAAACAAAAACAAATCTGGACTTAAGAGAGACTTTACTCAAAAGGGAGAGCTCTCCAAGTGTCGGGTTTGTAGGTGTCTGGATGATCAATCAGAAAGATTTTTCTTTTATAGGGGTATAAACATGACCAGAGAGAGAATGACCAGGTGGGTTGTTGAACAGTTGATTAGCAAATGCTTTTCTTGAGGTCAACAGCCTCTTGAAGAGGCTAACTGGAGCTTGCTTGATTTCCAGGCTGTGTCAAATGCTAGGGTGTGCATGTTTAGTTTTGGTTAAGGGGATCAGGTTAAAGTTTGGTTCAATCATCAGGTATTTTGTAAGTGCTTTTCTTTTGTAAAGAGGAGCAGAGGAGGAGAGGGAGTGTGAAAGGAGAGGAGGAGAACCCAAGAGGAGAGTTCTCAGGCCAGTACAACAGAAGTGGTGACAGGCAACACTTCCTCTAGTGCTCTCTTTGCCTCTGTCCAGTCAGAAAGTTCATGGTGGAAGTTAGCTGCCTTAGGGGGAGAATTTAATGTGATTCTTTCCTTCCTTTCAGGTTTTTGACTTTGAATTGACTCCAGAAGACATGAAAGCAATCGATGGCCTTAACAGAAATTTCCGATTTTTGAAATTACTATTGTAAGTGACTTGTAGATTGTTTTCCCCAGGTTGTTTTTTATAGTATGTGGGTTAGCAGAGGAACTCAGGTTTCTTAAATCTGGAAGACAGGCCTCCTTTCTGATGTAGAAGTAAAACAGGAGCTTCCTGGAGACCTCAGACCACAGGTTTACCCCAGTTTCAGTCTCTGATCCAACAGAAATGTGAGTGGAGCCCAAGCAAACCATGAGAAAATGGCTCAAGTTTGCCTTATGTTGAATTCATGACTTTATGCCCCAATTCCTTACCTAGTATACCTCCACTCAGATCTGACTTACCCATTAGACACAGAAGGCACAGTGTCTATGGTCCATTATACTTTTAGGGGTTCTAATCTGAAAATAAAAGGCCATTTAAAGTCAGAGACAACAAACATTTATTAAATCAACCAGGGTAGCTATCTGGGAATCATTATTCAGTCAGAAGCCCAAATAATGTTTTGATTGGGAGATAAAGACAATGGATATTTATGAGAAAGGGAAAGGGATTAATAATTATAACCATAAAAGTCTGTGACGTTAATTCTAAACACTATTAAAATTTTCAATCTAGTAGTCATCAGTCTAGTGCTCATAACTGCTTTCATGTTATCCTTGCAAGCAGTTTCCCAGGACACAATGTTGCTTAGGCCCAGTCCAAAGAATATTTCCCCTTTTTAATATTAAAAACGTTTGAGATATAAGACATTTAAGGCAGCCCTCTGGCAAGGGGGCTCCATTTAAAGTGGCTCTGTTTATATTATTGTTTACAGGAGTCAATGAAAATGTTTCATCTATAATTCTTTTTAAAATCATGTGAAAACATAGTTATATTATTAATGACCATGTCATAATGAGCCTACCTTAGATTCTATTCATTTTTGTCCTAATACAATTATAAAATGTAAAATTAATACTTTTGATGGAAGAGGGGACCCATGAAGCTAAGTGTGCATAGATGTGGGAAGATCATAATGTGGAGCCAATTCCATCTCTTCTCTGAAGGGTTAGTAGCATTTCCACATAACTGGGTATTCTTTCCCCAAGGCACTGTCTATTTCTTCCAAATTTATTTTTGTTGGCCTTTTATCTTATCACAAACCAATTTTTCTCAGTCATGTAATCTCACCAAACTGATTTATAAATGGATCACAAAATTAAGTGATGGATGTGTTTGCAGCAACATACACCAACCAGTGTAAGCTCTGGTTTCCTGAATCAAGACTTGCTTAGGGTCACCTTTGTCCAGCAGGAGATGAGCCTCTGCAAGTCCCTAACTCCGTGTCTTTGACTTATTCTCACACATAGCAGGACCTTTGTTCAGTTAGTGCAGCACAGTCTCAGGATTGAAGAAAAGGGAGATTCATTAAGCTGAGAGGAGTTTGAAAAGGAGTTTAGAGATAAGGAAATAAAATTTTAGTTATAGAATCAAGATTTAGTTTCAAAAGAAAGATATTAAAACTCTCCTTTGTAGGTGATAGACGTAATACAACAACAATAAAGTTAAAAACAACAACAACAACAAAAAAAACAAAACAAAAAAACAACTCTCCTTTGTAAAGCTATGCTGTGATTCTGAGAAAAGGCATAAGTGGAAGAGATGTAGGAAGTAACTTTTCTGAACCCAAGGCTTTTAAGTATAAGTCTGTGATCTTCATCAGGCCTTGGGCATACTTGTACTTGTTTTCCTGGTCCTTTGTCAATGGCACAGCTCCTGGCACAGAGTTTCTCAGAAGGCACCCTTTCATGACATTGCATCAAAATGGACAAAAAAAAAAAAAAAAAATTTTAACAAGAATTTTTTTTTAAGATTTTATTTTATTATTATTTTTTTAATTAAAGATTTTATTTAATTGTTTTTAGAAAGAGGGGAAGAGAGAGGGGCAGAGAGGGAGAGAGACATCAATGTAGGGTTGCCCTTCACCTGCCTCCAGCCACAGACCTGTCTGGAGACCTGTTTTGCAACCTTGTTATGTGCCCTGGCTGGGGAATGGAACCTGCGACCTTTGGGTTCGTAGGCTGGCACCTTATCCACTGTGCTACCAGCCAGGGCCAAAATGGGCAAATTTTAAAAAGAAAATAAGAACCTGGAACAAAAGTAAAACAACAGTAACATTAATTACTAAATAACAAATATTCTTATAAATTGTATGCTTCTTGATAAGCATGGCTTAGTGGTTGTGCATCATCCTCCAGAGCTAAAGGTCACCAGTTCAATTCCCAGTCAGGGCACATGCCTGTGTTACAGGTTCAGTCCTCAGCTGGGGACATGTTTCTCTCACACATGGATGCTCCTTTCCCTCTCTTTCTCCCTTCCTTCTCTCCCTTCTAAAAAATAAATAAACAAAATAAAAATCTAAAATAAATAAATAAATAAACAAACAAATAGTTTGAAAGCAGAAATTACTTCAGCAGATATGGTAATATAAACATACATGTTATCTTCTGAAGAGAGAAATTCTTTAACAGAGAGAACTGAATTCCTGAATGAATTCTTGAAGTAGAGCAACAGAATCCTCACTTTAGATGTCCTTACAATGTAGGGACAAAAGTGACACGTGGGTCAAAATAGCTACCATGTTTTACCCATAGCTCTTATATCCTACGACAAACTGTAATCTAAAGCAAACTATGTTTCTTGGCTTTCCTATCATGTGATTGTGGGAATTGAGCACATAGACTCAGAGATGCATATGTGCGTGTCAAGGTAGATGGAAGGGCAGAGTTGGAAATTGAGTTTTTAGCCCATCTTAACCATCTCCACAGAGAACTCTGTCTTTGAAAGCTTGGGATGAGTTAGTAAGCGAATGTCCTTCCTTCTCTTATAGGGCTGTTGATCACCCTTATTATCCATTTTGTGAAGAATATTGATTCTCAGCAATCCACCATAAGTTCTACTGGAATCTCTTGCTTCTAGTGGTGTGGATTGGAGGAGAAGATTAAAAGCAGTTCTGTAGATTCCTGTCTTTTAAAAATCTGTTAAAAGCTTTTAAAATATTTTATGAAATAATAAAAACTTTCAAATAAAGATGTTTGTTTTTTGTGACAGTTAAAATAACACATGTGAATTACAGAAAATTTGGACAATACAAGAGAAAAGAAAGATAATAATGATAGCTTATATTCAGCCTATTTAAAAATTCTGGAACTTTGGGTTCATTTTCCTTCATGATTTTCCTCTACAATTTGTGTGCGTTTATTTACAAAATTGAAATAATCTTCATCCTGCAGGTTGTGTGCTTTTTATTTATTTAATTTAATTTTTAATTTTTTAAAAGATTTATTTATTTATTATTTTTAGAGAGAGTGGAAGGAAGAGAGGCAGAGAGGGAGAGGGACATCAATGTATGGTTGCCTTTCCCCTGCCTCCAGCTATAGACCTGGCTGGAGACCTGGTTTGCAACCTGGTTTGCAACCGGTTATGTTGCCTGGCTGGGAATTGAACCAGTGACCTTTGGGTTCACAGGCCAGCACCTTACCCACTGTGCTACCAGCCAGAGGTTAGGTTGTGTACTCTTTAATACTTAGCATAAATATGTTTTCCAAGCAATCAAATATCATGTTAAAATTCCAATATTATATCTTGCTGTTGTAAAGCAATGCAGTTTATTCATTTAATAATCATCTGTCTACATTTTGGCTTTGTGATTAGTTCTTGTATATTTTACCATTCATTCATTTATTCATTTAGCAAATCTTAATCGAACATCCTTTGTATGCCAGACATTTTTTATCAATAAATAAAACAGACAGGAATTCAAATAAGAAATTTCTTGAGTTTATAGACTAGTGACAGAAGAAAACTATGAAGAAGGAGTGTATAGCTGTTAGAAATGGAGAGTGCCTGTTGGGTCATAAGTCTGCACAGTCTTTGACATTTGTACGCCTGATAAGCGAAGATACTTTGTTCAGCAGTTTATACAGCCTTGGAATAGAGAAGGGTGCCTCCTTCCAGAGGCCAGTCATATAAAGAAAGAATTTCCCTGCAGAGAGACTGTGGGATGCTTACATTTACCCACAAGGATCCAGGTTCCCTATGAAGCAGGAAATAGAATAGGGAATCCTGAGACAATGCAGCTATCATCAGTGAGCATCCTGATTTCCATGAATAATAATTAGCATTGTGAATTCCTCCTCAGTGGGCAATCAAGGAGGATTATGGGAAATGGCATGTGTAGAAACTTCAGTAAAAACCCTATAAAGCCTATAACAATTCCATAGAAGAGAGCCGTTCCCTGGCCAGAGATGGCTTGCTCACACCTGGGGAAGTGTACTTCCCTTAATAGATTTCCCACTTGCTTTGCTTTACCATACCTGTGGTCAGTCCAATTCTGTTATCAACTACAAAAAAAAAAAAAGGACTTGTCTCTTTTTGTAGCAACTTGGCAAGCCAGCCAGGATGTCTCCCATGGAAATGCTGGAGTGGTAAGACAACTTCTTTCACCCTCTCTGGTGGTTGGAGGAGACTTTTGTTCTCTCTGTGTCCTTTTTACCTTGGGGCACTTTGGGCCATTGAAGAAGGTTTGCTGCTGCTTTTGTGCATGGCTGGACACTTAAGAGTCAAAAGGGTGCTTTCAAAGAAAAGACTCCTATGTAAAGACTACCTGTTTGGGGATTAGGGTGGAGACTAGCTGCCTTCCAGGCACAAGACAATATCCATTTAATGAAGCACACTGTAAGACATAACATTGTCTCTTCCCAGCAGCTCTCCATTCAGGACTATTGTAGCTCTTGGAAATGGTTGCTGAGTGCACCTCCTGTCTTCGCCAATACCCTGTTGTACCATCAGCTCATTCACAAGCCAACCATGTTCTTCCCAAGACTTGCTTCTCCAGCTGAATGATGGCTTCTTGATTTGCACCTCTTCCTTGTTTGTTTCTTTTGCAACTACCTCTGCTGAATGTAAGGTCAAGGTGGGTGAGCCCTTTAAAATCTGTTTGGAGGCCTTCCCAACCCAGGTTAGGTTTGTAAAATATATAAGCTAGAAATCAATTACACAGGGAACACAGGGAAATAGTTTGAGTTAATCAACAATGAGGAGCAGAGGAAGCTAGTTTGACTTAATCAATGATGAGGAGCAGAGGTGAGTTAATCAATTTCCTTTTAACAGCAGGTTTCCTTTTGGTCTCAGGAGATGTTTCAAATGACTGGTACAGTCCCCTCCCTACGACTCCTTGCAGGAGTCCAACTTCCTTGGACTTTTTGTGAGGCAGATTATGTCCAATTTAACTGCAACCTTCAAATTAGAAAATTACATACCAGGAAAGAAGGTACAATTTGCCACTCTAGTTTGTTTTCTGCCAGACAGCACAGTCAAGCCTTTGTACACCTGAGACATCTGGTAGCTTAGGAGAGTGGGATAATGGGGGTTGCACCATTGGAACCCACTTGGAACTCCTTTGGCAGAATAAGAGGTATTCCTCTAGGGAACCAAGGAGTTCCATTTGAATTTTCCCCCCCAGGTATGCCATGGACAAGATGGGTAATATGCCCTCTATTCCTTCAAGATCCCTGTTGGGATGCACTCTTAGAAAGAGGAAAAATCTGACCCTGAAAAATCTCTAGAAAAAAAGCCTACCTTTCTTTTGTAATTTGGCTTGGCCTTAGGGTAAACTAGGAGATGGAGCAGTTTGGCCTGAAAACGGGGGCAAAAATTACAACACCATACTTCAGTTAGACCTGTTTTGTAGAAGATTAGGCAAATAATAGGAGGCTCCCTATGTTTAAGCTTTCAAGGCACTCTATCTCAATCCAGCCCTTTCCTCTGGGTCAAGGGGGCAGCCCTTCTAGGGGTCAACAATGACATTCTAGCTGAAGCCCTTCTAAGTTCCCCACCTGTCTTTTAGGGGTAGCCAGGTAGACCCCAGAGTCCTGAAGCCTCTGCTCCCACCTCAGAGGAATGAGCTGCTTCTCCATCCTGCTCTCCAATGTGGACAGAATTACCAGCTGAAAAGAAACCTAGTCCTGCAGGGCATACTCAGGGTGGAGCCTTGTATCTGCCACCATTCCTGCCCTCCTTTCCATAAGGGAAGTAGCAGGCACAGAAGGCCCTATTCAGGTACGTGAGGACTGTCCCTAAAGTATTGGCTGCGAAAACTATTTTAATTATATTGATATTGGCTTGATACTTTCAGGATTGGCCCATGGTTTAAGACCAGTTAACAAGGCTGTTCTCCTACATCCTCTGTGGCAAACACATTCACCTTACTTACCCAAGTACCAGACTACACTCAGTGGTATACAGTTTTAGACTTAAAAGATGTCTTCCTTGGCATTCCTGTCCACCCTCACTTTTACTCAACATAGCACTGGAAGTCCTGCCAGGAAATCAGGAAGAGAAAATAATAAAAGATATTCAACTTGAGAGTGAAAAAGTAAAAGTGTCATTTTTTGCAGATGACACGATTCTTCATATAGAAAACCCTATAGACTCCATCAGGGAAAAAAAAAAAAAACTATTAAAAACAATAAATAAATACAGTAAAGTTATGGTATACAAAATTGATGTACAAAAAAATCCACTGTATTCCTATATACTAACAATGAAATGTCAGAAAAAAAAATAAACAAAAATTCCTTTTGCAATTGTTATAAAAAGAATAAAGTACCTAGGAATAAACTTAATAAAGAATACTGAAAACTGCAAATCCTCATTAAAAGATTGAAAAAGCCACAGTAAAATGGAAAATTATTCCATGTTCATGAATTGGAAGAATCAAGATAATGAAAATGCCCATATTACCCAAAACAATACTCAGATTTAATACAATCCCATCAAAATCCCAATGACATTTTTAAAAGACATAGAACAAAATGTCACTAAGTTTGTATGGAACCACAAAATACCTTAAATAGCCAAAGCAATCCTAAGAAAAAAAGAACAAAGCTGGAGGTATTATGCTCCCGGACTTCAAATTATATTACAAAGTGACCATAATCACAACAGCAAGGTATTGGCAGAAAAACAGACACACAGACCATTGGAATAGATTTGAGAACCCAGAAATTACTCACATGTACATGGGCAAATAATTTTTGACAAAGGAGCCAAAAACACATGACAGAAAAAAGAAAGCCTCCGTAATAAGTGGTGCTGAAGAAATTGGAAAACTACATGCAAAAAAAAAAAAAAAAAGCAAAAACAAAGCAAACAAACAAACAAACCAAAAGAACTAGACTGCAGTTTGTCCCCATATACAAAGATTAACTCAAAAATGGATCAAACACCTAAATATAAGACCCCAAATAATGAATTATGTAGAAGAAACCTTAAGTAGTAAACTTAGGGACCTTGATATTAGGGAAGAATTTATGTATTCGACACCAAAGACAGGAAAGTAAAGGCAAAGATCAACTAAAAAGCTTCTGCACAAAGAAACTGCCATCAAAGCAAAAAAGGCATCCAAATGAGTGGAGATGATATTTGCAAACAACAGTTCTAAAAAGGGATTAATATCCAAAATATATAAAGAATTTATACAACTCAACACCAAACAAACAAACCATCCAATTAAAAAAAGAGGACAGGAGCCCTGGCTGGGTTACTTGGTTGGTTTGGAATGTCGATCTGTGCACCAAACGTTTGTAGGTTTGATCGCCAGAGTAAAATCCTAGGTTGTGGGTTTGATTCCTGGTCGGGATGCATGCAGAAGGCAACCATTTGGTGTTTCTGCCTCAAAATGATGTCCCTCTCTTTCTCCCCCTTCCTCTCTCTCTAAAAGCAATATAAAGAAATATACATATTCTCAGGCGAGGAATTAAAAAACAAAATGAACAGATGATCTGAATAGAAACTTCTCCCAAGAAGACATACAAATGGCCAACATATATATGAAATAATGCTTAACTCACTTGCTGTTAGGAAAATGAAAATCAAAATTACTATGAGCTACTACCTCACACATGTTAGAACGATTATTATCAACAAGACAAGCAGTAACAAGTGCTGGGGAGGTTGTGGAGAAAAAGGAACCCTCATTCAGTGCTGGTGGGGATGTAAACTGGTGCAGCCACTGTGGAAATGAGTATGGAGGTTCTTCCAAAAATTAAGAATTAAGTTACCATATGACTCAGCAACACCCCTTTTGGGTATCTATCCCCAAAATATGAAAATATTTATTCACAAAAATATATGTACCTCTATGTTCATATATGCAGTATTTTTTATGGTGGCCAAGACATGGAAATAACTGAAGTGTTCTTCATTAGATGATTGGGAAAAGAAGATGTGGTCCATATATAATGAAATACTACTCAGCCACAAGAAGAATATAATACTGCCATTTGAGACCATTGATAGATCTTGAGAATGTCAATATTAAGCACAATAAGTCAGATAGGAACAGTTAAGAGCCAAAGGATATCACTTGTATGTGGCACATCCCACATAAACTGAAAGCAATAAATGAACAAACAAAAAAACCAACCAAACAAAAACACATAGACACAGACAACAGTATGAAGGTTCCCAGAGGGAGGGGGTGGAAGTGGTAGAGGTAAATGGGGTCAAATATATGGTGATGGAAAATGATGTGACTTTGGGAGGTAAGCACCCAATGCAATATGGAGATAATATATCATAGAAAGGTACACCTGAAACCTATATAATCTTATTAACCAACATTACCCAAAAAGTTTAATTTAAAAATGCAAAACAAAACAAAACAATCATCATGCTTTCAGTATGATTTCAGCTGTCAAGGTGTTTGCCTTCTTAACAAAGATTTTACTCCAAAGATTTGTTAAGGTTACTCATGTGATACTAATTTAATTGCCCTTAACAGATAATGAATGATGTTGAGAGGACTATGACCCAATCCTGGCTAATGATATGAGAGAAGAACTGTGCTGGGGGCTTCTAAGAGAGTTTCCATCAATTTTAATTTACTTCTAGGAAGGAGATTTTAAAAATGGGTGGCCTCTCTGCGTTGACTGGATATATCCTGTTGAGATGTGATGTCTGAAATTGCTGCCCTGTCTTCACAGAGCCCAAGGATGATGCTGACACACAGGCCTCCTGTGGATGATATCCAGAGCAGATCCTTCCTCACAACTTCTCATTATGGAGGTAATAGGTTTCTGTGGGGTTCTAAGCCAGTTTGAGATAACTGTTCTTGATCAAGTTTTGTCCACCCAAGTTTACACATTTTTCCTTACAATTTTCCAGGTAGCCAGGCATTTTAGAGTCTAGGAAAATTGCTGAGTCATCTTCTGAGCATGAGCCCATGAATTCTAAGGATTTGATAATAGTATTGGGTGATATTAAAATTAAAAAATGGTCCTGGCTGGTAGCACAGTGGATAAGGTAATGGCCTGCAAACCCAAAGGTCGCTGGTTCGATTCCCAGTTAGAGCACATAACCAGGTTGCAAACCAGGTTGCAAGCCAGGTCTCCAGTCAGGTGTCCAGGCAGGTGAAAGAGGCAATCATACATTGATGTCTCATCTCCCTCTCTGTCTCTCTCCCTTCCTCTCTCCCTGGAAATAATAACTAAAATCTTTTTTAAAAAATTAAAAATGATGCAGAAGAGCCTCAGTTTTCCCCTTCATTCATGTTGAGTACCCATTTGGACATATATTGTTCTTCAAAGGGAGCTCACTCCATGACAATAGTGAATTTTACTTAAAACTTCATGGGTTTTGAAGCCATCAAACACCATAATTAAAACATAAATATCTCCTTAAATGTTTCTGGTATTTCCACCCCCACCCCCTCAAGCTCCTCTCAGGGCAACAGCAGTGCCTCATATCTTCTCTTTATACCCTACTCCCTTTCCTGTCCCTCCTCCCATACAGCTTCTACCATCTGTTCCATTTTCCAAAGCAATGCAGTTCTGACCTTGGACCTGCACAGCCCCTTAGCATCACCACTCCCCATTCATTCACACAGAAGATGACAACTACCCCATTCTTACCAGGGAGAATTCATTTATATAAAAACAGGTCACTTCCTAGAGACAAATACTCTTGGCAACATTTTTTAAACTATGTCAATATATCTTTGGCTGAGCAAGGATTTGCTGTTCTGTATACACTGACAATTCTCTTCTAGAGACTAAAGGGGAAGAGATTCAAAGCAATTCTTTTCAGTGGCACACAAGTCTGTGTATGTATAACACAGGAAAGCCCTTTTCTCTCCCTCTTTTCTATCCCATTTGTCGTTCCTGCCTTCCCACTTTCTTCTTTCTCACTTCCCTATGCCCCTCTTCTCTATCTGATTCAGGGCTGGAAATTCTGAGCATTCCTGATGTACACTTTTCCCGATGTTTGGCCTGATATGTACAACTGGGGAAAGTTTGAATTCCCACCAACTCTATTAACTATAAGCCCAGAGTGGCATTAGCCCTTATTGATCAAACAGTTTCTCTAGAGAACCTTGGGAAGTGCCACTTTGGAATAGACCTAGCGAATCCTAAGCCTGCTTACCTTGCCTTTCCCATTTTTTTCCAAAGAAAGCACTCTAAAGTCACTTGCCCATAGTTCTGCTCTCTGTCTCATGTGACCCTCCCTGGTGGGCCACCTGAATGGTCATGTATGGCATGTTGCCTTGTTCCTAGCAAACTGTGACTATAAACAACCTTTCAGGTTCCTAGCTCTCTCTCTCTCTTGATCTGTGCCTGTTCTTATCATACCTCACTCAAAATAATATTGTTAAAACACTGGTACCTATAACCTACCTGACTTCAATGCCTCTTTTGAGGCAGAAGAGAGCAGTGAATTGTGAGAGGACTGACTAATGGGCAGGGGGGAGCAGGTGAAGTGGTGTTTCCTCAAAGAGCTGTAAGGGAATTACATGGTGAGGGCCTATCACACACTGCAGTTCTCAGTCTCATAAAATCATGGACATGTACGAGAGCCACATCCAAGGAGATACTCCTAAGCTTACCGCATTGCAGGAAACTACCTGGACTCTGGTCAGGCCCCTGGACTGAGAATATTCACCAGCACAGGGTTCCTCCATGGGCATGCTGACATTCTGGCCCAGTGCCGCCAGGTTTGGGGAACACGATACCACTGAAGTTGTTGTGTACAGTGGAACCTTGATGCTGTTGTGGCTCTCAGTAAGTTCCTTGTAACTTTCCTGGAGTTGTTTGTAGTTTTCTTTAAGCTGGCTAAGCTCATTGAGCTTCTCTATCATCATTCTTTTGAATTCCTTATCTGATATTTCAGGCGCCTCTGTTACATTTGGTGGTTTTTCTGGGGAGTCTTCCTTTCCTTTTGGTAATGGACTGATTCGTTTTTTCCCCATTTTGGGTGTCTGTTGTTGCTTGCTTTTTATTTTTTTGTTTTTTTCCTTGGATTAATCTGCTTTGCTTCCTTGCCTTAGTTGAGCACCCTTCTGTGTTAGGAGATCTGTGGAGTTCAATGTTGCAGTCTCTCAGATTTTTTCCACTTGTTGTTCTTGGTGTGGCCTTTATTTGGGCTGTATGGTTGTTTTTTGGACCTGTGGGCTTTTAGCAGGAAAAAAAGAAAAAAGAAAAAAAGAAAAGATAATAATAATAATAAGAAGAAGAAAGGGTTTAGATGGCTGTTCACCCTTAATAATCCCTGGTTGATCCGGATGGAGCCAGGACCTGAGGGCTTTTAGCAGAGAGAAAGAAAAATAATTAAAACAAAAAAAATTAAGAAAAAAACCAAGAAAAAGAAAAAATAATATCAATAAAGAAAAGGTTTAGGTGTCTGTTCACCCTTTATGATCTCTGATTAGTCCAGGTGGAGCCAGGACCTGTGGGCTTTAACAGGAAAAAAAGAAGGAAAAAAAAAAAAAAAAAAGGAAGAAAAAAAAAGAAAATGTAAGAAAGAA
Organism: Noctilio leporinus; assembly: GCA_004026585.1. Taxonomy (NCBI): domain Eukaryota; kingdom Metazoa; phylum Chordata; class Mammalia; order Chiroptera; family Noctilionidae; genus Noctilio; species Noctilio leporinus. The sequence continues at coordinate 208,400 of PVIW01001558.1, forward strand.
AAGAATAAAGAAAGGGTTTAGGTGGCTGGGGAGGGGAGGAATACTTAGATTTAGGACTGGGAATGCTTTGTAGCCAGAGAGTGAGTAGACTTTAAATCAAGAGTAGGGGAAGAGTCTTGGGTATTTAGGTGGATTGAGATAGGAGGGGATTAAAAATATGTGAGAAGAAACTTTTGAAAAGGATATGTTGGGGATTAATAGTTCATGTAGCTCTTGGTATAACTCAGGTGCTTGAGATTAGCAGCAATCCATTTCCTGAGGCTGCCTCTTTTTCTTGGTCAGGTCTCTGCAGTCTATAGTCTAGCTGGTCTTGGAGTGGCAGGGCCTATGATTGCCACAGTCAGGGCTTATTCTGAGTGTCAGCCCCCAGGTAGGCTGGGCCTTCAGTAGCCTAGCTGGGTTTTAGGGCTTCCAGTGTTCTGGGGCTCACAGGGTGCCCCCTCCAACTCCTAGCAAAGGTTTCTGCCTGTGATGAGCCCCTGGCACCCCTGCAGGGCAGCCTGCAACCTCGCTGGTTCCTGTGATGACTGACTCTGCCCCCGCAGCTCCCGGAGGATGCAGACCCCATCCCGAGTACCCAGGGTCTGCCAACACTGCCCAGCTCCCCGGGCGAGAGCCAATCCTCCAAGCAGACCAGCTCTCCGAGGAGTCCTTTACGCGGCCTCTGTGATGCGCCCCTCCCAGCGCATCTGCGGTCTTTGTCCCTGGCAATGGGTGGGTCAGTTGCCCCAGCTACAAGTTCCCGGCTCAGTTTGGAGTTCCCTCAGGAGCATGGGGGCCTGTGTGGGTAGGCAGGGCTGGGCCTCCCCCCTTGTAGGGGCTTCAAGCTGCTGTTTCCCTGGTGGCCCAGCAGCACTGTTTTTGGCCTTCTCACCGCCCGGGCCGGTGCACTTCCCCGCTCCCCCACTCCTGCTCCCCGCAGGACTCTTCTCCTCCCCCTCTAGCCCTGTGAGGAGCTTCCTCTCCCTGTTGCAGGAGTAAGTCTCTCACACAGTCCCTCCCTTGCAGGAGTTCAATTCCTCATTCCCTCCGACGTTTGCCCTCACTGCCCTCACTTCACTGCTCAGATTTCTAGTGGCCAGGGAGCCTGAAACTGCTTCAGTTAAACGCGCGCCTCTAGGTTGAGCCGCCCCTGCCCATAACTGACCTCGGCCAGCCAGCTTGTCTGTCCGGAATCGCCTCACCTGCTCTCCTTCAGGTCTCCGCTGCTTCTGGGCTGTGCTCCCCTGAGTCCAGATGCTGACCACTCCAATTCTTAGGGACCTGAAGATCTCGCTCTCCCTATCCTGTCCTCTAGCTGCTCTGGTACTCGAGAACACCATCAGCACTGCTCTCTACTTTGTCACCATCTTTGATCTCCTAATGATAATTTAAATTTTAATGAACTGCCTTTCTATCCAAAATTGTTACATACACATTAGGAGCTGCTAGTCTGATTGGCAAGATCCAGCTAGCAGAAAAGGGCTTTTGGCAAGGCCAGTCCTAGTGTCAGGTGAACCCTAAACAGACACCGTGTATAGGGAGTCAGCCCAGTGTGTTTTCCTCGTAGCCCATGAAGCATGAAAAGTAGAGAGTGTGCCATGCCTTGTTCTCTGTGGCTAGTTTAGCTTCCTGGTTTCAGTTGAGCAGGTGCCAGTAATACCTGCATATAAGCTTAGTGCGATTAATAAACGGGACTTGCGGCTTGGGTGAGCCTCCCGACCCCAGCTTTGTGTCTTCTCTCTTTCTTGCGTCCTCCGCCATCCAAACCCGGTGCGTAATCCAGGGACGGCTGGTCCGTCACACATACATCTTATTTATTAAGATTTTTTAATGCCTTCAATGATCATTTATATTTATTTTTTCCAGTAGAAACTTTATAACTTGTAAATTGATTTCTAAGCATTCTGGAGTTGTTAGCATTAGAATGGAAGCAATATTTTAAAAATTTTCATTTTGAGGTGTTTGGCACAAGTTTTGTGTACTTGTATCGAGTCAATAACAAAAGTTTCTAGTGTATGGGAGTAATTACTATGTTTTTTTTTTTTTTTTTTTTTTTTACTAGACTCTCTTGTGTTTTCTAGTTGTGCCAGTATTTCCAAGGTGTCACCAGATTGTTCCTTTCTTGGCACAATTCCTACCGTGGACTTGCCATGGTCCCTCCAGCACCTGGCTCTTCCACAACTTCTCAGCTTGCACTCAATTTCCTGCTGAAATAAGCAGGGAAGTACATAGCTCAATTTTAAAACCTGATGTTAATATAGAGGAAAAATTACTCATGTATATTTATCTTTCCTAACTTACTAAAATCAGTGAGAAATTAAACATTTTGTTCATTTTTTAAAAATAAAAAATATACATTTCTGTAGAGGACCACTTTGTGCGGCTTTGGAAACTGTAGCGTCTGTGTGAGCCAGGCCAGGAAAGTGGGAAGCAGGCGGCAGACATGATCCGTAGCCTTCAAAGGCGTTTTCATGGGAAACATCAGGCCTAGACTCAAAATGTAAACCTTGAAGCCTGCTCTGCTTTGTGTATGTTCTGATCCTAATGAATGGATTTTTGAATTAAGGCCAGAATGAACTCCTGAACTATGCTTTATCAATGCTCTGGCTCCAGCAAGTCTGACCATCCTTGACCAGACACTGCTCTCTGTGTTTTATAGTTTATCCTCCCTAAACATTGGATATTTTATGGCAGCCACCTGCACCCTTCTTTTTTTTGCATGTATTAGCCCCAATAAAAGCTATGTTGGGAAAGGAGATGGTGTGCACTCTCTACTAGAGAGAGTGGCCACCCTTTCTCTTCCCAGGAACTTGGAGTCTGGGTGAGTTTGTTCAATCTGCAATCAGGGGCTCCATGGGATGGGGAACCCTTATACTTTTCAACGACTCTTTTGTAAAGTTTATCTTACTTTCATTATTTTTCAGTATAATTATGAACTCATGGCTTTCCATAGACTCAACATTTTCTGAACAACAATGTAGCATTATTCATTTTCCATTTGTCATGGCTTATCTCCTTCAGTAGGTACCTTTGTTTTTCCAGAGATGTTCTGGAAACCATTGTAACCAGCTGTGGTTTTTGGCAATATTTAGTTCTGTCTTGAATTTTCTAATGCAAGATAAAAATAGTTACTCTCCAAGAAGATGGATTTCTCTTTCTTTAATTTCATATTTAGTATTTATTTACTAAGGCCTAACTCTTAGTACTATGGTGAGCCAAGTAAAACCAAACTGCTTTCAAAATGATTTTTAAAACTGCCAAATCATGTCTTGATGGGTTATCCTTTCTAACTCTAGTTGTACAGTGTACTTAATTGATTTTTCTGAAATGCGATTTTGTCGTTCTCTGGTCAGCAACCTCCAGTGATCCCTTATCACCTGCATGTTGTCTGGAGGGCCTCCATCTCCTCCATCTCTCAACCTCTAGTCCCTAGTATTGCATATAGAAATTGGTGATGGGAAAATATACTACTGAATACCATTTACCTTCTTTAGGAGAGGCAGAGCTAGAAACCTTATTTTAAAGGTATGAGTTCACATAATTATTTCAATTTAATATATTTTGTCTCACACTGTGAGGTATTGTCACCCACTAACATTATCTACTATGTTGATATAGTGACTTTAGTGAGGAAGTTATTTAAAGTAAATTAAAATAAAAGAGAGGAATCAGCAGGCTAAAAAGGAACTCAGGTATGAAGAATGTTGCACAGGGAAAGAGTAAGGCAGCGGTCTGTGTTGGAGGATGTGGCAAAATACCAACGTGTTTCATGATTGCACAAGACTTGAAGCAACCTGTGCTTATACCCAGCTGGCCTTATCCTGGCTCAAAGTTCTTAGAAATATTTCTATACTCAGCAGACAGAGATGGAAGCAGTTAGGCAAAGATCAGCTGTCCAAGTGAGAGACCAGAGAGAAGTCTGAACTAAGTTCAGTGGCAAGCTGTCTGAGAATAGCATTTTAGGAATATAAGAGCAGAGCCTGGGTGCATGCTGGGAAGTTCCTTGTGGCCAATTGTGCAACCAAGTCTGCAAACCCAGGTAATTTTATAATAAATTGTAAACTGTTTCTTCAAAAAAATACAATTTTCATTCATAAATCTTATGAATGCTTATAGATAAGAGAACAAAATCGGAATGAAACAAATATAGTAATTGTCAACATTTTGGAGTCTCACACTCCTTGCATGCATAGTTTAGCTAGTTAAATCTACTTCATTCACATTTCTGTACCTGACACTTTTATGTAATATAACAATTTAATAATTTCCATATCATTATAAAATCTGCATAAACATTGTTGGTATACATTATTTATAATGTTTGTATATTACTCTATTATTATGTTATAATATGTTATCCATGTATTATGATTGATGTACTAAATTACAGAGATTTTGAAGTCCTTAACATTGGACTATATACTCCAGCTTTCTCTATTACCATTAATGCTGCAAAACATATCTTTGAATGTATCTTTTCTAATTGAAAATTTACTTAGGATAGAATACTGGAAATTGAGTATTTTTTGTATCAAGTATATGCTATACTTTGAACCTCTTATCTTGTATTTCCAAACCAGTTTCTCAGAAGGCTGTGCCCCAGTGTTTATACTATGATCCACCAAGCATGAAAATTTCTTTCTCATCAATTGTAACTGTATTGGGATGCATCACTTAAAAATTCTAAATAGATTGATTAAGGTGATATTTCATTTTAAATATATATTTACTTTGCAGAAAAAATGATCTCTATTGAGGCATAATTCACATAAAACATTTCTTGACTCAGGTGTACAGCATAGTGATTAAATATTTTTATATATTGTGAAATAATCCCCACAAGAAGTCTAATCAACATACATTTAACATATGCAACTAAGGTTGAATATATTTATTAGTAATTGGTAGTGCTTGTGGGGAGGATATTTTAGTGTGCCAAATCAGTTATTAGAAGGAAGGCATTTGAAAGATTAAAACAGAGCTAGTTAGAATTCAGAAATTAATCTAACATTTGTCAGCCTCTTCTAATTAAATCTCCTCTACTTATTAGGGATAATACGTGTTAGAAAGTCATTTGACAACCCCAATAATTTGTATTACTCAAATATGACCTTAGAATGATGAATAATAATTTTCTCTTTAAGCTATTTAATAAAGTTCTAAGTTTCAACTAATCAGTTAAAAAAGCAATGGAGCTCCAGGTATTATTTGCCTCACAAAGTGACATAATTGGCAATAGTTTTTAAAAACAATGAAACTGAATCTAATCAAGCATTTAGATCCAATTCTCATGTGTAGGAAAGTTAAGGGCTGGAAGGACAACTTCAGCAAAACCACAAAGTGGCCAAATGTGGAATGGAGGCAGGATGCTGAGAAACTAGGAAAACTCCCTAGCAAGTGGAATGGGGAAACTGAGACAAAAGAATTAAACAGGGCCAAACAATTTGAGCAATTTCTCTTCCTTCCTTCCTTCCTTCCTTCCTTCCTTCCTTCCTTCCTTTCTTTATTCTTTTCCTTCCTTCCTCCTTCCCTCCCTTCTCCTTCTATTTCTTCTTTTTTTCTTTCTCTCTCTTTCTTTCTTTCTTTCTTTCTTTCTTTCTTTCTTTCTTTCTTTCTTTCTTTCTTTCTTTCTTTCTTTCTTTCTTTCTTTCTTTTCTCTCTCTCTCTTTTTCTATCTCTGGAATCACCCTCTCACCCAACAAAAGCAATAAGAGAGTAAACCCATCATGAATATAAATAAATAAATAAACATATGTGTATGTGTGTGTGTGTGTGTGTGTGTGTGTGTGTGTGTATACCCAACATCAGAACATCTAAATATATAAAGCAATTATTGACAGAATTGAGGGGAGACATAGACAGTATGTAGATCAGGAACAAGGCAAGGATGCCCCATCTTGCCAATTCTATTCAACATAGTAATGAAAGTCTTTGCCAGAACAGGTAGGCAAGAAAAAGAAAGAAAAAGCATCTAAATCAATATAGAACAAAAAATCATTTTTTTATATACACTAACAACAAATGACCTAAAGGAGAAATTAGAAAACAAGCAAATTTATGATAGCAGTACAAAGAATAAATTGCTTAGAATAAACTAAATTAAGTAGGTGAAAATTCTTTATACTAAAATCTATAAAATGAAAGAAACCAAAGACATAAATAGATAGAAAGCTTTCTCATCATATTCACTGGGACTATATGTCCACACATAAACTTGTACGTCTATATTTATAGAAGCATACCATCAGATGACACTTAGTCATTAAAAGGAATGAAGTACTGATAAATACTACAACAGGGATGGACAGTAAAAACACTATTCTAAGTGAGAGAAGACAGCCACAAAATGCGACATAGTATTTGAATGCAGCTACATAAAATTTCCAGAATAGACAAATCTATAAAGGCAGAAAGTAATTTCCAGGGGCTGAAGGGAGGGAGGGCTGGGAACTTGTGCTAATGAGTATGGGGTTCCTTTGGGGACAATGAAAATTCTCTAAAGTTGTATAGTGGTAACAATTCTATGAATATATAAAAATCTACTGAATTGTATAATTAAAGTGGTGATTTTATAGTATGTGACTTACATCTCATTGAATCTGTTAAAAATAGCAATTGTACCATTTTCTTCTCTCTGCAAATTTCCTTTAATAAAGAAAATCTATTTGTTTAACCAAGAAAGTGAAAGGAAGATGAGTGCAACAAGATTATTTTCTGTGAAGCTGAATGATGGATTTTACATGCCTGTTTTGGGATTTGGCACCTCGGCTCCTAGTCAGGTAATAATGGAGTTGGGGATGAAGGGGGAGCAGGCAGGGTCCTGATCAGAGCTAGTCCTTGTGTGAATTTGGGGAATTCAGATGAGCCTTTGTTTCTTCATTGGTAGAATGCTTCCTCTCCTGGTTAGGTTATTGCGTGCAGTAAGTCAATACTTTTCAAATTTTAATAGGCACCAAATACATGAGGATTGAGATAGAGATGCAGGTTTGGGGGTTCCACTCACAAAATTTCTAAGTTTCAGATTGAACAGATCTGGGAGAAGGCTCAAATGTTCACATTTCTAAGGAGCTACCAGGTGATCCTGCTGCTGCTTGTCCAAGCACCACACAAAGAGTAGCATTTGTGTCAAGGGAGATGGAAGGTTGTCACCTTTCAGCAGTATGGGACTAGGCAAGTCTGTTCCTGTTATTCTCAACTGCTGTCCAGTTGTAGCCATTTCACAGTATATTAGAATGAAAGGAACCCAGTTATCACATAGCCATAGATCAGAGACTTTGCAGCAAGCTTGCTTTGATGAAGTTTCTCTGTAAATTCTAATGTCCAAGTTGTCCCTGTTCATCACTACTCAGAAAATTGAGAAAAAACCTTGTGGCAAAAGGACCTGGTGGTTTGAGGTGGCAATAGTCTTTTGGTGGCCAGGTTGTGTGCCAAGGGGAGGGCCAAGTAACATTTGGAAACACTCTCCCTTTTCTGAAAGATGAAACTCCATGCATGTTTCTGGTTCGAGCCTGGTGACCATACAAGAGCTTGATTTTAGTGGTTATTGGTGAAGTTTATGGTTGTTTCAGGAAAGTTGTAGGATTGGTTCTCTTACACAAGAGCTGGCTGGTGTGACTGTTGAAACTGCAGCAAGGACATTTCCATGAAGCATTGCTTTTCTTGAATATGGCTCCTTAATCTGTAAATAGTCAGTTAATCTTTATGGGACTAGTTAACTCATCAGGCATTGAAAAGTTTGAAATGAACCCAAGATATTTAAATTACAGAGTCAGGTAGAAGGGGGTAATTGTGAACTTAAAAAGTTCAGTCTGGGCCCTGGCTGGTGGCACAGTGGATAAGGTGACAGCCTGTGAACCCAAAGGTCTCTGGTTCGATTCCCCAGCCAGGGCAACATAACCAGGTTGCAAGCCAGGTCTCTAGCTAGGTCCGTGTCTGGAGGCAGGTGAAAAAGGCCACCATACATTGATGTTTCTCTCCCTATCTCTCTCTCTGCTTCTCCCCCTTCCCCTCTCTCTGAAAATAATAAATAAAATCTTAAAAAAAAAAAAAGAAAAAAAGGTTCAGCCTGGTAGGCCAGGAGGAAAGTAGGCAGCTAAGAAAAATGACCGAGTTGTGATCACCTAATGACTAACTTAGTAACCAAAAAACAATTCTGGGATATTTTGGGAGAAAAAAAGTGTATTTTCTTTCATATTTTTATCTTTCCTCAGATGTTGTTTAAAGTGTTTCTCCAAGTTTACATGGGTAAATCACTAATACATTCCATCTAAAGTTACATCTTCATTGCGTTGATAATTTTTAGCATTGGATTTCTGGGTTGAAACCAGTTTAATTATCTCTTATACAGTGAATTAATTTAGGAATGTAAGTCTAAAGGTTGTGTATATGTATAGATCGCATAGAGAATATAAATCCAGAGGTAGAGGGTTAAAACCCGAGATATGCTGTGCCCAGTTTGTGGGCTCACATGATTCTGCTGTGATCACCTTTTCCCTATATCAGCAACTTGAAATTAGCCACAGGGTGAGTATTTGCACTGTAGAAATTGGCTACAAATCTGGACTATTCTTTCGAGTTAATTGTAAAACATTTACCACTGGTTATAAGTTAACAATTAGTTTTGCCATCTCTGGCTCCTAGCCCTTAGAAAAACAGTAGGTCTATTAACAAGCTCTGTTCATGGAATTGGTCATGTGCTCCTGAATCAAGTGGGTCTTTATCTTTTGCGCTTTTCTAGGTTGTGAAGGGTGAAGTGGAAGAAGCCATTGAGATGGCAATCAGTGTAGGCTATCGCCATATTGATTCAGCCTATGTATACCAAAATGAAGAAGAGATTGGGAGGGCTTTGCAGAAGAAGATTGCTGATGGCACTGTGAAGAGAGATGATGTGTTCATCACCTGGAAGGTGCTCTGTAGAGTTGCATATGTATCTGCGGGAAGCTCACTGTTAGCTGAATAGTTGCTTGGCAAATGCCTCCTCTCATTGGTTTAATTTGGATTCACTCTCAGACCTTGGGCTGTGGAAGGCTGGTTAGGAACATGCTGGTTGTAAATGTGGATTCTGTGGTCAGACTTCCTATATTTGAATCTTGCTAAATGTGTGACCTTGGACTTAAACTTACTTAAACTTCATTGTAAAATGAAGATAGCATTTATTTCACACAGTTTTCATGAGTGTTATAAAAAGTACATTTAAAGTTTTTAGAAAAGCATCTAATATATTTTAAATGCTAAAAATACTGTTCTTATGTAGATGTCAAATTCAGAAGTGGATTTAGCTTTTCCAACTCAGATACACTCAAGTTTCGAAAAAAAAAGACTTAATCTTTCTTAGTTATAGTATTTATATAGTTTATATATTTGACTTTGTGAAATTTCATAATGAGAAAATGTTTCTTAACCTTTCTAAGCCATCATATCTGAGCCTGTTAGGTGGTGAATAAACATGTATTTCTTTTCTTATGAAGTATAAATAACCTCACAAAATGGCTGGGGTTGAAATTAATGTTTATAAAAGCACTTTAGTACTTTATAAAACCTCATGAACTATTTCCTCTTAATTATTCTTCATATCCATTGACATCATATCTGAAGCAAAAAATATAAGAATTTAGGTATTTAATTCAGAATGGAAAAGGAAATCCAAGTGAAAATTTTTCTCCTAGTGTTCATTGAACTGACCACTGCTAGAGAAAAGACATTTGGATTTGAGGGGAAGTAGCTCTGAAGAAAGAGTTGAGGTTTATGCAAGTGAGTCAATGCAGGGCTGTAAATGGATATTTCTTCAAGCCCCAGAATATGAACCTCTCCATGTGACTATGTTTAGATGTGGTATTATTATAGCACTAGCCTTCTTACTCTCATGTTTTAATCCTCCTTTCATAGAATCTGTTGATTTTCATACCATTAATAATTCTCACAATTTTTTCCATAGAATATTACTTTAAAAAATGAGGCAACTAAAGTACCCGCCCTGCTCCTGCAAGTAGAGTTCTCATTTAAAATGGAATTTCCTAGCCCAGTCTCAGATAATTATCATTTATGTTGTTTGAAGGTAGCACCCAGAAATATATTTTTAATGAGCAAACCAAATAATACTTTTACACATAAAATTTGAGAACCTCTGTGTAGAACCATATTTTCATTTACTACATAGTTATCTTAATTTTGTATGAAAATTAGCTATCATGATCATAAACGTAAGAGAATCACTGGGTGATTGTCACTTCACACCTACTCTAAGTGGTTATTGATGTTCATTTACTCTTTTATAAATGTCTTAAAGAAATAATCTCCTACCCCTTTTCTTTCAACCATTGCAGTTGTGGAGCACCTTCTTCCGCCCAGACTTGGTCCAAACTTGCCTGGAAAAGTCACTGAAGAAACTTCAGCTGAGCTATATGGATCTTTGTCTTATTCATTTCCCAATAGCTTTGAAGGTTAGCAAAGGCTCTTTTACTTTGGTTACCAATAAAAATTGTAGGTGAACATAAGAAATGATGTAGGCCCTGGCTGGTGGCACAGTGGATAAGGTGCCAGCCAGGGCAACATAATTAGGTTGCAAGCCAGGTCTCCAGCCAGATATGTAGCTGGAGGCAGGTGAAAGACAACCATACATTGGAAAAAAAAAAAGAGAGATGATGTAGATTGTGTAACAGTTTAAGATTTGGCTCTTTTTCCTGAAACAATCTCCATCTCAATTTACTGGTTCAGCTCTAGAGTGACAAGTGATCATTTGTTTCAATGGCTTTGTCTCAATTTTGTGGATGCCCTGTACTCCTGAATCTGAACCACATGCCCACTTGTGTCTGGGGATTGTCCAGTTGAGGTTGAGGAAATTCAAAGAGAATAAGACTCAGCCCTAGAAAATCCAAAGTGTTGCCCTCTCATTTGACCAACTCCTGGTGGGAAATGGGGAGGGATCGGGCCCAAGACCAAGGACCTTGTTTGTCTTGGCTTCAGGCCAGGCTCTACCTAGAATGGTGTCCTGGGTGTCTCAAGTTGTCTTTACACAAACAATATTTATTAAATTTTAGCAGTTGAAAACATTTCCAGGAGGGATACTTCCTAAATATACTCCCTTCCCTTTATGCTAACCTAAAATTCCTTTAAAAAATATGGATGGATTGTTCCATTTGCCTCAAGGCTTACAGACTCCAAACAACTTGGCTGAAGGCAGACATAGGTTTATATTATACAGCCTCCCCTTCCTTCCTGTGTTCCAGCCTGGGGAGGAGATAATGCCGAAGGACACACATGGAAAAGTCATTTTTGACACAGGAGATTTTGGTGCCACATGGGAGGTAAGTACAGCTTCTGCACTTCCGGGAAGAGAGGATAGGCAGCAATTAAGGAAAGCTGGATCTAGTCCTATTCTGTCACCTGTGGAGATGCAGGTAAGTCCCTGAATGCCTCTTTGCCTAAATTTCACAATTGATCTGTTTAATAAATCAATAAATACTTATTAAGTGCCCGCAATGCAGTAAGTACTCAGTACTTAGTACATCTACATACTCAAGCAACATCAGTGAGTAAAAAATCAAGGTCTTTGGTTCCTTGGACACTGAAGGTGCAGGGGCAGGGATGGGGTTGAGACACAGATAGGCAATTGAAAACAGAGTATGTAGAATAGGCTTCCTTGAGAAAACGACATTTGAACAAAAGCTTGCAGGAAATAAGGAACTTGATTATGTAAATTTCTGGATGAAAAGTGATTAACATTGAAAGATGGCCAAGGCAAAGTTTGTAAGATGGGAGAGAACTTACCACATTTGAGAATGAGCAAGAGGGCAAATGCGATGGGAACAGAGGGAGATCCATGGCCAATAACAGGAAATGAGGCCAAAGAGAAAACAGGGGCCACCATCGTGTTCTCCTGCTCTGTCTGCTTCCTGCTCTTGTGGGGTTTGTCCTGCTTTCCCATAATCCACATTTTGTAGGTGTTCAGCTAAAGATCATGCTGGATTCTTTAGCTCCATCCTGGCCATTTATATTATTTCCTTACTGTTATATTCTTACCCATTTTTAAAAATTGCTTTTATTCTTCTCACTTGACCATTTACTTTCCTGTTTTTTGATATTGGAAGCTTTTAAGACATCTCTCTCCTCTGGCTCATATTCTGCCCCATCCCCAGCCTCCACTCTCAGTGAGCTCCCATTATTACGTTTCTCTAGCCTGTTACACAGATGATGTCTCACAGCCCTTTCCTCCTCAGGCGCTGGAGATGTGCAAGGAAACAGGATTGACCAAGTCTATTGGCCTGTCCAACTTTAACTGCAGGCAGGTGGAGTTGATCCTGAACAAGCCAGGGCTTAAGTATAAGCCTGTCTGCAACCAGGTGAGCCTCACCAATATCCCTCTGAGTTCTCCCTCCTCTTCAGCTGACATTTTTCTCATTTCCACAAGCATCCAACAGCATTCCCTCTCATTATTGCACCTTTGGACATCAGTTGCTTTAAGAGAACAGAATAAGTCCTGGCAGGTGGCTCAGTGGATAAGGCGCTGGCCTGGGAAACCAAGGGTCACTGGTTCAATTCCCATCCAGGGCATATAACCAGGTTGCAATCCAGGTCCCCAGCCAGGTTCATAGCTGGAGGTAGGTGAAAGTCAACCATACATTAATGTTTCTCTCCCTCTCTGCCTCTTTCCCTTCCCCTCTCTCTGGAAATAATGGACGAAATCTAAAAAAAAAAAAAAAAAAAAAAAAAAAAAGTGTCATGAAACACAACATACCCTTACTTCAAAAGATAATGTTAAATATAGTTAAAAAAATAATAATAGAATAAGACTTCTGGCCAAGATGGACATATATGTAGACACACTGCATCTCCCTCCACTACTAAGAAGGAATACATCTACTTGAAAACTAGAAGCAATCAGAAATTCCAGAAAATAGAGCTACACAGAAACCCAACAAACAAAGATATAAAGAAGAAATACTTATCCAGAGAGGTAGGAGGGGCAGAGCCAGGACAGAGAGGATGCAATTTGGCAGCTCAGCTGGTGTGATGGGGGAGCAGATGGGGTCAGCTGGTGGAAAGCACAGTCATACATTTTTGTTTTTGTTTGTTTTAAGTAAGGACACCTAGAGAGTGTTTCTGGCACCAACCCAGACTGTTTGGCTCACGGTTTCAGCTTTGGGGGAAAAATAAAGCATCATTGCTTCTAACTGTGAAAAGCAATGGGGATTGGGGTGGAGGAAAAAACTGCCAGTCTCTCATCAGAGTCTGTTAGTTTGGAAGCCTCCGTGGTCCTGGAACATCCCCTGACCCACCCACTCTGGGAACCAAGACCAGGACAACAGGTAGAGAGGTACCAGTCCCACATGGGAAATAGGAGAAGTGCCTGGAAAAGAGGTGAGTACTGAGCAAGCAGCATTGTTCCCTCTCAGACATACACATACAGAGCCACAACATGGTGAAACAGGTCACCCCACACTGACAAATACCTAAGGCTCCACCTCTTACAACATAACAGGTGCAACAGCTCTACCTAAGACACAGGCAAACACAGGAGCCTGTTGAGTTGAGGAAACAGAGAAGTATGGCCCCCAAAAGGAAACAGATCAAGATTGCATTGGGAGAACTAAGCAATGAGGAAATAGCCAACAGATGCAGAATTCAGAATGTTGATAAAGAGGCTCACAAATTTGAAAAATATGCTTGAGCATGGCAAGAGCAGTAGGGAAGAAGTGAAGACTAGTTTAAGTGAAACAAAGAAAATCCACACAAAACCAATGGTGAAGGGAAGGAAACCGGCTCAAAGCAATGATTTGGAACTTGAGGAAGAAATAAACAGTCAACCCCTACAGAATGAAGAAACAAGAATTGAAAAAAATGAGGAAAGGCTTAAGAACCTCTGGAACGACTTTAAACATGCCAACATATGAATCATAGGATTGCCAGAAGAAAAGGAAAAGCAAGTAATTGAAAACTTGTGTGAAAAATAATGAATGAGAACTTCCCAAATTTGGCTAAGGAAATAGATATACAAGTCTAGGAAACACAGATAGTTCCAAACAAGCTAGACCCAAAGAGAATCACACCTAGACACATCATAATTAAAATGCCAAAGATTAAAGATAAAATGAGATCTTAAAAGCAGTAAGAGAAAAGAAGAGAGTTACCTACAAAGGGGTTCCTATAAACTATCAGGTGATTTTTCAAAAGAAACTTTGCAGGCAAGAAGGGACTGGCAAGAAGTATTCAAAGTGATGCAAAGCAAGGACCTACAACCAAGATTCCTCTACCCAGCAAAGCTATCATTTAGAATGGGAGGGCAGATAAGTGCTTCCCAGACAAGGTAAAGCTAAAGGAGCTCATCATCACCAAGCCCTTATTATATGAAATGTTAAAGGTGCTTGTTTAAGAAAAAGAGGATCAAAACTATGAACATTAATATGACAACAAAGTCACAACTATCAACAACAGAATCTAAAAAAAAAGGAAAAAGAAAACAAAAACAAACTAAAGAAACAACCAGAATAGGATCAGAATCATAGGTATAGAGGTCATTAGGAGGGTTATTAGCTGGGAGGGGGAAGGAAGAGAAACGGTGCAGAGGTTGGTGGGTACAAGATAGACCGGAGAAGTTAAGAATAATATAGGAAAGGGTGAAATCAGGGAGTTTATATGCATTACCCATGGGCAAGAATTAAGGGGTGTGGGTTTGCAGGAGGGAAGTGGGATCCTGGGTGGAGGGGAATAAAGGGAAAAGAAATTGGGAAAACTGTAACAGCATAATCAATAAAATATACTTAAATAAAAGAGAACAGAATGTAATTCTAGTTGTTGAGGACTGTTCCCAATGTCACTTTATTAAAAAGACATTTAAGTGTCAGGATGGAGTATCATCTATTAGGTGTCATGGTTTTGTGAGGAAAGTTTAGAACTAGCAGACTACTGACTTACCTTATGAAGGGTCGGTAAAGTTGGAACACTTGTGTAAAAGAAAGTGGGTGATTATTCTATAAGTGTAACAACTCTTGAGTTCTGTGCCATGAGAAGCATTGAGCTTCTTGATGGTCCAAAATCATTCTCAAACAATGTGAATGTACTTAATACCATTGAAGTGTACACTGAATAATGGTTTAAGTGGTAAATTTATGTTGTGTGTATTTTAGCACCAAACATTGTTTCAAATTGAGAAGGTTGCTTGTTGAAATAAGCCCACTCTAATGAGCAACATTTGTCTTGGAGAATAATGAAAAATCCAGGAGTGTAGAAATGACTGGTAACACTTCTGTACAGTGGAGGGCCCACACTCCCTGGATTATTTTATCTTTTATTATTTTAAAATTTAATTTAATTTTGTTTCAGAGAGAGGGAAAGGGAGGGAGAATGAGTGAGTGAAACATCAGTGTGAGAACTAACCATCTATTGATTGCCTCCTGTACACACCTGACCTGGGACCAAACCAGCAATGTAGGCATGTGCATTGACTGGGGATTGAACCAGGAACCTTTCAGTTTACAGGATGACGTTCAACCAATTGGGCCACACTGGCTTGGACTAACCCCCTTTTAAGCTTGTTTATGCAAACTGAGACAATGCTATCATATCAATCCATATGTTAAATATTAGTATGGCTTATTAGTTTCCTTACTTTTAGATAAAAAATACAAATAAGTGTTCTGAAAAGTTGTACTCTGTGTCCCTTGGAAGGTTTATCTCCACTTGGAGATCACCAGTTGAGAGAAAGGGAAGAAAGTTGGTTTTGACTGGAGTAGTTGGTGAAGAATTAAGGAAGAAGAAGCTGGACATTACCTGAATTCTAAAGGGGAGACAGAATTTGGCCAACTTGAGGCCATTTGGTTGAAGGGTATATATAGACACGAAAAGCTTCAATGTGTGAGGAAGACCCAAGGGCACCACCATGTTTTGCAGCTTGAGTGTCTGAAAGAGCTCTGATCTCATCATCTGGACTTGTCCTTCATGAACTCTGAGATCTTCAACCAATATCAAGATGCTATCTCTGGGCAGTTAAGCAGAGTTAAGTCTCTAGAAGCTTCAGTGGCACAGGTGTGGGTGACAGTCATGTGTTCATGAATGTTGCTGGCATTCCTGGATCATCTTTTATTGTTGACATTATTCCAGATATCCCCCATTCCCTCCACCTTTCCGCCCCCCCCCACTCCACCCAGCTCCCACCACAGGGGACTTCACTGCATTGTTGTCTCTATCCAAGGGCTATATATATATGCATATATGTTCTTTGGTGAATTTCTTCTCATTCCATCAATCCTCTCCCATTTGAAATCTGTCAGTCTGTTCCATGTATCCATGCCTCTGTTCTTATTTTGTCAGTTTATTTTATTCATTAGATTAAACATATAAGTCAGATGATATGATATCTGAGTTTCTCTGACTGGCTTATTTCACTTAGCATGATAATTTCTAGGTTCATCCATGTTGTTGCAAAAGGTGAAATTTCCTTCTTTTTTATGGTTGTGTAGTATCCCGTTTTGTGAATGTACCAGAGCTTTTTATCAACTCATCTACTGATGGGCACTTGGCCTGTCTTCAGATATTGGGTACTGTAAATAGCACTGCTATAAACATAAGGGTGCATATATTCTTTCTGATTGGTGTTTTGGGATTCTTAGGATATTTTCCCAGAAGTGGGATAGGATATATTCCCAGAAGTGGGATTGCTGGGTTACAAGGCAGTTCCATTTTTAATTTTTGAGAAAACTCCATACTATTTTCCACAGTGGCTGCACCAGCCTGCATTCCCACCAACAGCACACTAGGGTCTCTTTTCTCAACATCCTCGACAAAACTTGTTGTTTGTTGATATATTACGGTAGCCATTCTGGAAGGTGTGAAGTTCTTCCTCATTGTAGTTTCAATTTGCATCTCTCTGATTAATGATATTGAGCATCTTTTTATATGTCTATTGGCAATTTGTGTTATCTCTTTGGAGAAGTGTCTATTTAGGTCCTTTGCCCATTTTAAACTAGAGAGTTTGTCTTTCTGATGTTGAATTGCATAAGCTCTTCATATATTTTGGAAATTAACTATTTATCAGCTGTGTCAATGGTGAATATATTCTCCCATTGAGTGGATTCTCTTTTCATTTTGTTGATGGTTTCTTTTGCTGTGCAGAAGATTTTTAGCTTGATGTAATTCCTTTGTTTATTTATTTCCTTTTCTTTGCCCTAGGAAATGTATCAGCAAAAATATTGGTATGTGAGATGTTGGAGATTTTACTGCCTATATTTTCTTATAGGATTTTTATGGTTTTGTGACTTACATTTAAGTCTTTTACCCATTTTGAGTTTATTCTAGTATATGGTGTAAGTTGGTGGTCTAGCTGCATTTTCTTTTGCATGTACCTGTCCAATTTTTCCAACACCATTTATAAAGAGACTGTTTTTAATCCATTTCATGCTCTGCCTCCTTTGTCAAATATTAATTGACCATAAAGGCGTGGGTTGATTTTGGCTCTCTGTTCTGTTTCGTTGATCTGTATGTCTGTTCTTGTGTCAGTAGCAGGTTGTTTGATTACAAAGGTTTTGCATTCCTACATACAAAATTTCTGGTATTGCAATTCCTCCACTCTGCAATACAGCACTGTATGTTCCTTGCAGTGTTGGTAGTTCTATAACGCAGTGCTTCTGCTTGGCATTTTGTAGGTGGAGTGTCACCCATACCTCAACCAGAGCAAAATGTTGGAATTCTGCAAGTCCAAGGACATTGTCCTTATTGCATGTGCTGCCCTGGGCTCCGACCCCAAGAAGAGTTGGTAATAGTTTCTACAAAATTATTCTCACCATAAGTGCTGTACCTTCTGGGAAAAATTAAGGAGAGCCAGCAGAAGTAATTCATCTCTGTCAACCCTTTCCCTAGCCTACATTGCAAAGACACAATAATGCTTTGTCAAATAATACCATTACTGATTAAAGCCAAACAGAAGATTTGGCTTTGAAGAGTGACAAAGGCAGCCCAAGCTGTGATTGTGACACGTAATAGTTGGGTGATGTGAGACAAGCAACACCTTCTATAAGTTTTAGTTTCTCTAAAAATCATATATCTCTTCAAGAGAAATACAAATGATGTACCTCTTAGTGCTTGATGTCAAAGCCGAATTAGTTGCAAGCATTTTCTGAAAGATTGAGTTTTCATAAAGTAGCTAGTTATTTTTTATGATGATGGTTACCGGATTTTTGTTTGGACAACAATTTCATCTTTTTTGACTTGTTTGATATTTTATTAAATTTCTCCTAAGTGTTTTAAAAACAAAAACAAAACAAATAAAAGGCTCCTTCCCTTTCTGCCTTACTTCCTCTTGTTCTTCTTTGGATTTACCAAAAGAAACAAAACCAGACCTTGAGGTAGCCAGAGGGTAGAGAGGAAGATCCTAGAGGACTACTAGCCACTGCCAGGCTGAACTAGTAGCCCCTAGTGAAATGGATATATAGCCTCAGACCCACAGTGTCCCTGCCCTTTTTCCAGGGTGAGCAAGAACAACCCAGTTCTCTTGGAGGACCCAGTACTCAAAGCCATTGCTGAGAAGCACCAGAAAACCCCAGCTCAGGTGGCTCTGCGGTACCAGCTGCAGCGGGGGGTGGTGGTCCTGGCCAAGAGCTTCAGTGAGAAGAGAATGCAAGAGAACTTCCAGGTGCGTGGTAGGGTTGTGGAGAGCAGGGGCTGACAGGCCCAACATTGCCCCTGCTGTGGATGAGTGGTGAGGCTGTAGAGGTGAGTTGGGACAAAGCTTGTCTCGTTGTGCTCTGTGTGTAGAAATGCTACATGTCACTGTTCCATCCTCCAAGTGCTGCAGGGTGGCGGGTTAGAAAGAACACTACATTGGGTCAGATTTGGTCTCAATTTTGGTTTTTCACTCAATTGCATGGCCCTGGGTAAATCATCTCTTAATTTCTTCAGCTGCAAAATGAGGGAGTTATATGCAATGGAGTTTTGTTTAAAAATTTTCTAGGATTCCTTTGCTACAACCACAGCCACCACATAGAAGTCTCTGAGGGTGATCTGAATTGCCAGGGAGTGGCCCCCAGGTTCATGGCAACCTTGTCATAAAACCTACATAAATGCCTACATGATTTGTGTTTGTGTGTGTGTGTGCCCACCCTGCGTGGGGTGGGCAGTCAGGAGTAATTGCCTCAGGGAAATTGAATTGATCTTCTTACATTTCTCATAGGTTTTTGATTTCCAGTTGACACCAGAGGATATGAAAACTCTAGATGGCCTCAACAGGAACATTCGTTATATGAAAGTACCTGAGTAAGTAGTTTGTTCCATTGTAGACACTGGGAGTAGCTTATTCCAATCTCCCTCTGCAATCTCCTCTTCTCTCTCTTTTTTTTTTGTGAAGTTGTTGGAAATCATTGTTTCTTCAAGTTCTCAGACAACCTTTTCACTGTTATTTTTGTTTTCCCCTTTCCTAACGCTACTGTTTTTTAACATTCTTTGTATATTCCCACAACTCTTGTTCTCTCTTTCTGCCATACTCACTGATCTAGGTTCCACCTCTGCTCAAACCACCAGTGTTTTCCTGTCCACAAGTTTACTCCTTGAGACATGCAAACATGTGCTTACCTTGAAGAAAAATCCCTCTTGAGCTGACCTCATGCCTCAGCTCTACCCTGCTTCTCCTTGCATAGAAAAGCTTCCTGAAGATGGGGGCCCATGTGCTCAAGTGTCTCTCTTCTCACTTTCTTTCGAGCCCACACAATCAGGCATTTGCACTCCATGTTGCCAACACTCTTATCAGGGTTTACCATGACCTTTCCTTTTCTGAAACCAGAATTCTCATTCACTTTATTTTACCAAGTGGGTCACTCTCTCCTCCAAGCAACACTTCCTTAGCTTGCTTTCATTATGGCCAACTGCTCTGGTTTCCCCTTCCTTCACTCCCTTGCCATTTCATCTTCATAGTCTCATATACTTTGTAGGTTTCTCCTCCTTTACTTGACCTCTTAACATTGGAGTGACCTAAGACCAACCCTAGACCTCTTCTTTTTTCTATTGACATCCACATCCTTGATGAGTTCATCTAGTCCCATCTAAATATAGACTCCCATCCCTGGCTGGTGGCACAGTAGATAAGGCACCGACCTGTGAACCCAAAGGTTGCTGGTTCAATTCCTCAGCCAGGGCACATAACCAGGTTGCAAGCCAGGTCTCCAGACAGGTCCGTAGCTGGAGGCAGATGAAAGGCAACCATACTTTGACATCTCTCTCCCTCTTTGCCTCTCTCCCTTCCCCTCTCTATAAAAATAGTAAATAAAATCTCTAAAAAATAAAAATAAATATGAACTCCTGAAATCATTTCAATCCCAGACTTAGGTCCTGGACAAAGAGTTATAGATCCATTTTCTCAATTCTACTGGGATGTCTGATAAGCATCTCAAACATATCACCTGTAATGGTACCTGCAGGCCCTGTCCTCACACACACACCAAATACACTTATATTAATGTCAAGTCACTGAATGTTCTTTGTTTTCCCCGTTTGTCTACTTTATCCCCATGCACAGTAGTCAGAGCCAATGGGTTACATAGTTCACTTGATCAGACACCTCTCCTTGTGATAGCTGGTGGCCTGTCATCTCACTCAGAGCAAAGGACACATTCCTTCTACAACCTACAGGAGCCAACAGGGTGCTCTCCCCCTACCTCTCTGCCTCCATATCCTACTACTCTCTCCTCTGACTCCAGTGAGCCTCAGTGTCCTCTTAGCTGCTTTTCACACATGTCAGGCATGTCTCAGGGTCTTTGCACTGGTGTTCTCTCTGCTTTAATGCTCCTCCTCCAGGCAGCTGGATGCTCACGCCTCCACCTTCTTAAGTCTGAACTCAGATGTCACTCCTGCAGTACATTCTCTGTCATTTTATCAAAAGATGCATCCCTGCCCACACCCTCCTCCCTGATTTATTTTTCTTTTGGCAACTATCTCCTTTAACATACCATAGTTCACTAACCTATTTGGTTATATTTTTGTTGACCACAGAATGTGAGATTCTTAGGGCAGGGATTTTAAAAAGCTACGCTTTCCCTGAGCAATCAGTAAATGTTTGTTGAATGAATAATATAACAAAATAATTGAAGGGTAAAAGGCAGAGAGACCAAAGGGGCAGGAAATAATCCTTAACAATATTGGTAATTCTAATTAATTATTATTCAGTGATTTATCATTTTCTATCTCAAAAATAACTATGGATATAGAGTGAGTTTACTTGCTTACTAACTGGAAGCTCTCCGTTGAAGTGACTATTTTATAACCACTGTACCCATCTCTAGGCTTAATATATAATTTTTCACCCAGTAAACCCATAGATAAATTATTTCTTAGTGCTTGGAAGAAATTAAACAATGATGATTTTTTAAATCACCTTTCTCATCATTACCTTGAAATATTTGTTAACTTTGTATATTAAAACAGTTTGCCATTATTTTAAAAGAAGGAAAAATTCATTTCTGTCCTCTTGAGAATTTAAAATAGCAACACCAATAGTTTTGTGTCCTTAAGTTGTAGAATTATATACCTGCAAAAATAGACTATATTTGCTTATTTTTGGGTAGGTGCTGAAGTGAAACTATATCTATTTTTTACAATGTATTTATTACACATGGTTATTATAAAACTAATTGTGTTTGTACTTATCCAAAACAAAAAAAAAAATAGTTCTGTTAATGTTTATGCTTAAGCCAGTTTAAAAAAAAACCTCTTTTTTCTCAGCACAGAAACAGTTACTTAACGAAGGCTCTCCTTTTATTTTAGATTTGCTGATCACCCAGATTATCCATTTCCTGATGAACATTAACAGTAGTGACTGAGAATGCTTCCATTTTTTATTTTGATCGTTGGTTAGAGAAAATCTCAAGGAAGAGAAGGTGCCTGGTTTATTCCATGCTCGTTACCCTGTCCAGCCACAATATGGCTTGAGTTTTTGGATCAGAAAATAAAAGTCTCTAAATCCAGGCTTTTTTCTCCAATATAAATTATGGTACAGTTTGAATGATATAACCTAACACTGCTTTTCTTTTTTGTTTGTTTGTTTGTTTTGTTTTCCCCCTGTGCCTCAGCTCTCATCCTAGGAAGTGCCTTAGTGGATATGAGCTGTCAAAAAAAAAAAAAAAAAAAAAAAAAAAAAGGCTCCTGGCTGATGTGGTTCAGTGGGTTGGGCACTGGCCTGTGAACTCAGGGGTAGCTGGTTGCATTCCCAGACAGGTTGCATAACTAGGTTGTAAGCCAGGTCTCCAGCCAGGTCCCCAGCTGGAAGCAGGTGAAAGGCAACCATACATTGATGTTTCTCTCCCTTTCTTCCTCCTTTCCTTACCCCCTCTTTTAAAATAATGAATAATATACATATTGTTTAAGCTTTTCTTATTTCCAGAGAGAGAGGGGAAGGGAGAGAGGCAGAGAAACATCTCCCGAGAGGGAGAGAAACATCAATGTATGGTTGCCTTTCACCTGCCTCCAGCCACACACCTGGCTGGAGACCTGGCTTGCAACCTGGTTATGTACTCTGGCTGGGAATCGAACCAGCGACCTTTGGGTTCTCAGGCCGGCACCTTCTCCACTGTGCCACCAGCCAGGGCAATAATATCTTTTTTAAAAAGCTAACCATTTCCTATGATTTCAAACTTTCAAAGTCTACTTTTTCACTTTGTGTTTAAGTTCTTGTGTTATTTTCTCTCTTATGTTCTCAATTGCTACACCATAACATTTGATCACGTCATTGAAGGAAATTTAAAACTTGACACCAAATAATTGAACCACTCAGATTTCAATCAAAAATCACTCATAATACCAGGACCAATGAAAGTTTCAAACTGAATGAAAGATAAGCAATAGATACCTGCACCAAGATGACCCAAATATTAGAATCATGTGACAAGGTTTTAAAGCAGCTATCATAATACACCTATTTGAGCAAGCAATTATAAAAAGAAAATATTTCAACGATGGAACATCAATAGAATTTCTCCAGGTTAAGGGGGAATGGTGTCCATGGGGATCCAGATGCACAGCGAGGCACAGAGAACAAAGGAACTGTTACACATGTCGGAAGGTGGACAAGGTATTACTCTGTGGCTAAAATTCTTTAAAATAACAGTGATTGCCCTGGCTGGTAGCACAGTAGATGAGGCACCGGCCTGCGAACCCAAAGGTCGCTGGTTCGATTCCCCAGCCAGGGCACATAACCAGGTTGCAAACCAGGTCTCCATTCAGGTCTGTGGCTGGAGGCAGGTGAAACACAACTATACGTTGATGTCTCTCTCCCTCTCTGCCTCTTTCCCTTCCCCTCTTTCTAAAAATAATAAAATAAAATCTTAAAACAAAAAACACTGACAATTAAAGGTAAAATAACCACCTTTGCTGTTTGTCACACCTGGAAGAGGAAACACCAGGACAAAGGACAGGGCGGGAGGAAGGTCAGTGTTCTGCTCCCCAGTGTTGCTGTTACAGCCAGGAGTTTCTGTTTCACTCCAGAGAAGAATGTGATAAATTCAGTGTGTGTAATCTTGACAGCAACCCCTTATCCTCTACAGTGTAGGTAATTCAAGCTGTCATTAAACAGGCCCAGGGCCCATGATGTAGTTGAAGGAAAGACCCTCACTACCTGGCTTCCTTTTCCTGTTTTCTCCCTAATTTCCTGCTTCACTTTCTTAGTTTATAGGCCATAATGTCTGTACACAGCAAGCCACATCTCCTGACTTGCTTAGGCTGTTTTCTTCCTTGCTGGGTGCCTCTAATTTTCTTGTGTTCTCAGGTTTCCATTCCAATGAACAAACAAAATGTCCAGTGGGAGAGAGATTCAGAGCTGAGCACCCCTCCCAATTCTAACATCACCAGAAACACAAGCCAGCCGCCTGATGCATGGTGGCCCCTTGATGAGGACAAACATACACCTTTCATACTGGAATCTGTTATCTGTAGGCCCTGGGGTGGGGAAAAGCCTCCAAGAAGTCAGGTTATCCTGAGAGAAGCAGAGTCCCTGGGCAGGAGGGCCTGTGAGGCAGGAGCTGCACAGAGCTTTCAAGTGCCCTGTGAACAGGGAAGTAGGAAACTGATGGAGAATGTGACAGCATTCAAACCTATAGAGGATTTTTGTGACTTTATTTAAACCAAACTGATGATAATAGCTGGGAAGCAAAACCTTAACCAGCTAGGAAATGCTCTGTAGGATGGCAGTTTAGCACTTTCTTTTATATAGTACAATCAAAAGAGGAGGCATAATGAGGTTACAAGAAATCCATTGGTGATAGATTAGGGGGCAGGAGCGGGGGGGACCTCAAGGATTGGGTATAAAGTAAAATGATTGACACATACTGCTTTTACATTGGTGGATACAGACTAGTTAATAGTCATCAATAGTTAATATGTTTGTTGCTAATGAGGGGGTTTGTAGTCTCCCCCAGGTGTGGTGCCTGTGCTCTGAGGGTCCTAAAAAAGGAAATTTGACCTTCCAAAGGTATGCTATCCTAGATGCAAAAAGATAACAGACAGACTCAGTTAAGGTAAAGAACAACCTTTATTAGGAAAAAACACCCACCTAGGACATCACTACCTAACAAGAACTGCTTTTAGTTAGAAAGTTGTAACTTCAGGCCATCCTATGTGGTGGCTTTAGGTCTGAGTTTGCAAGGCTGCCATGCTGGCCCCCTTCAAGCGGGTCATGTTTGTTTATGGCCCCTTTTCTCCCACACATCTAAATCCCATGAAACTTCCTAAGCTTTCTAATTCCCTAATGTTTGCTTATTTGTGCTACCTGTTGTTTGTTTCCTCCCAATGACTCACAAAGTGTTTAAAGATAAAAACCCCCAAAGCCCTTAAAATCTAACAGGCGTTGCAAAGGAGCCTACTATCAGCAAATTCACATTGAGCTTGAACGTTAGTCTGTCTCCCTTTCCACCTGGTTGCAGATTTAGCTAACAGCTCTGATCCTGGCTGGGAGATAAATGCAAAGAAAAGTATATTCGTTATTCAGGATTCCATATTTGAGTGTTTTCTTATAGGCTAAAATTTATTTGTCATACATAAAACACTCTCAGGGCTTTCCTGATCATTCTCAGACATGCATGGAGCAACAAAAATGGAGGCCACCTGTCCTGGTTCCTAATGGGGTGGAATGAGAAAGCAATGCTGCACCTTCTTTCAGCTCTCACTGCATACATGTGTCCCATACATGATCTGGTTAGTGCCAAATGCTTCTCATGTGTATGACTCTTGTTGGTGATTTTGGTATTTAAAATGGTCCTAGTGAAAAGCTATTGAAAAATTTGTAAAGATATGTCTACAAAATAGAAAGTGATTAGAAGTTGGTGGCTATTACTGAAACTGTGGTATGCAGACACCGTAGTTTCTCCACTCTTGTGAATGTGAACTGACAGTTATTAGCACCAAAGCTGAGAGTATAAATGTTAAAATCCTCTCTTCAGCATGCAGGACCTTGGGACGCTGTGAATTATTACTACAATGAGAAAGGGTAACATGTGAAGATCACTTAGATGATACTATAATCAGTTAAAATTACATAAATAAAACATACAAAATTAAAGGTTCCATGATATTTATTGATGTTGCTTGTCTAAACATGAACAGTTGCATGAAATATATATCCAATACGTGTTTGTAATTTAAAAAATAAAGTTACAAATAACATATGCTCTTTGTGTTTGGTCTTGTGAGATGTGTTTGTGTACTTTAGTGGATAGGTATATACTAAATATTTTAATTGATCTTTATATGTCATAGACATGAACCAAAATTATAAGTATTCACTGCAGAGATGATTCTTCTTAAATATTAGTGTATTAAACCATTTTTTACTTTATTGAGCTTTTTTGTTTTTTTTGCATCTGAATCAAGTAGAATGATTTCATTAAATAGAACAATACATTTATGATTAAGAGAAAGCTCTATTAGCCAAGTGTGCAGAATCATTCTTACCCTTACCATAAACAAGGACCACTTTGCAATCAGTTTTTGAAAATGGGCCTTTTAAAGAGACTTTATTTATTTATTTTTAGAGGAATGGAGGGAGAAAGAGATGAAGAGAAACATCAATGTGTGGTTGCCTTTCACATGCCCTGAATTGGGGACCTGGCCTACAACCAAGGCATATGCTCTGACTGGGAATCAAACCGGTGACTCTTTGGTTCACAGGCCAGTACGCAATCCACTGCACCACACCAGCCAGGGCAAAAATTCACCTTCTTCTTCTTCTTCTTCTTTTTTTTTTTTTTTTTAAAGATTTTATTTATTATTTCCAGAGAGTGGGGAAGGGAAAGAGGCAGAGAGGGAAAGAGACATCAATGTATGATTGCTTTTCACCTGCCTCCAGCTACAGAGCTGGTTGGAGACTTGGCTTGCAACCTGGTTATGTGCCCTGGTTGGGAATCGAACCAGCAGCCTTTGGGTGTGCAGGCCAGCAACCATCCACTGCACCAGCAGCCAGGGCAAAAATGCACCTTTTAAATCTAGGATAATAAAATATTTTATAGCAGCTGAAAAACTGGTCTTCAAAGTAGTACTATTGTTCCTAAGAGCAAGAAGGCTATGCTGTGATTTACGGAGAAAATGCATGTTAGATAAGCTTTGTCCAGCATGAATTATAGTGCTCTTGGCTGGGAATTCATGGCAATGATTCTCTACTATATGTGCAAAGTAAGATGCCTTTAGACAGAAGCACACATAGAGCAGGTAATGTATGACTGATGATGAAAATGTTGTGACCAGAGGCTCGAAGGTACCTACCCCTGTATTTTCCCTGAACAATGGGCCAATACCTGCTAGTTCTGTGTTAGCACGGACTTAGAAAACACAACCTCTGTGGAAATGAGAGTCTGCCGTGTCTGAGGATGGGCTGAGACACAAGCTTCTGTCTCTCAGAAACAAAGACCCAGACTTAGAGCAGAGCCACCTTCACCTCATCTCTGCATGCATGCATGACCTCACACATGCATAACCAAATGAGGGAAAACCACAGCCTTTCTCCTTGACATTCAAGTAGAGAAAACTTGTTTTCCTATCACCAATGGTTTTCATGTCCTTTGGGTATCATGGGTCAGCAGGAAATTGGAGCCTAGATGAAAGAAGAGACTCCTAAGCTCTGTCTCCATGCCCCCCACCATCCCCAGGAAAGGAAAGAGGTCTGGTCAGACCCCCTTTTCTTCCGTGAGCCCAACAATAGGCCCCAAGGCCCCAAGCAGACAAGCAGAATGCAAGCAGAGGCAGGGCATGTGGGCCTGAACCTTTAGGACTCTAGGGCTCCCATGGCCAGCTGGTCCACACATTTGTTCCCCAGACAGATGGGCCATGTCTAAAGACCAAGGCCTGGTGTCTGCTTCTCAATCCACAGTTCTGGCCAACAGTGTGCTCAGGGATAGCCAGGAGACTCTGCCATTGCATTAGCGTCTGAAGCAAATGCAGTCCCATTGTGTTCCTGGCTCTCTGGATCACCCTCTATGGTAAAAAGTGCGGTTTCCACCCCACCTTGCTCATCACACGTAGGCCATGCAGGTGGGACACCCTGGGGACTCCAGGCCCAGGAGCCTCACTGGCTAGTTGGCCTCAGGAGCAGAAAGGGGAAAGCTCATCATTCTGTTGTTCCTGCCAGCATTCTAGGGGATTCAGGGGCTCCCCCATGTCACTGCCCTGACTAAGCACTGAGGCTTGAATATGAAGGAGGGGTGGGTAGTGCCTTGAGTCCTGGGAGCCCCAAGAAGAGCAAGAAGGACAGCTTAATACACTGGAGGCAGAAAGGAGGACCTGGTGAACAAAAGACAGAAAACAAGTTAAGTCTATGGCTGGCTGGCCTCTGAAGAGACACCTTTACCCCTGATTGATGAAGCCCCAATGCTGGGACCAGGGGTGGATGGTAGCCCGAGGTGGGGGCACCCAAGGGCAGACAACCAGGAGTAACTAACTCCTGTGGACAGGAGCTCAGTCCTTGAGGCAGGTGGGTTCAGTGAGTGACATCCCTGGAGATGCGCGTGAGTGGGCAGGGCTTGGAGCTGTGCTGCATGGGGTGCAGAGACAGGTCCAGGGGGCCTGGCCTCAGTGCCAGGGGACCAGGGATGCCTGGGAGGAAGTGGAAGTGATGCTCAGGTGACAGGATCACACACTGCACTGAACAAGCCTGAATGGACACCCACCCTGTTTTTTCTTAAGAGGGCAGCACTTCTGTCCCTGACACACCAAGTGCAGGAGGGGGATGACCACATGTACATCTGATTTGGTGTTTTCACATGTATAATGGGATTTCCTGGAAGACTTTCTTAGACAATAGCACTTAAAAGTTAAACTTTATATTTTAAATAAGAAAAAAATTCCTCTGTGTTGAACCTAGATGCCTCCCCACTTTCAACCAGTCTTCCTTTCCAGGTGGAAGGTAAGGCGGGAAGGTTTCACTGGGGTGTGGCTGGAGTGGAGGCTCATTGCTGAAGCTGAGTCTTTGCTGTAGAGGTTCTTCCTGTGTCAGAGTCCCACCACTGTGCCTGCAGCATTCATAAGCCTGTATGGCTCTCCATTTGGTGAGCAGGTTCTCAGGAAGCTTCCTCTTGGATCACTGGCCACATGGATTCTGAGACTTTTTCAGGGAGTTGGGTCTCCACCCTTCCCCTCCCTGGCCAGCTGCCTGTGCAGCTGGGACAGCGCCCTGTGCCCTGTTCAGGGTCTGACAAGCCCTTCAGAGTCCTAGACTTGCCTGTGCCTCAAGGGAGGAGGGAGCAGCAGCTGGCTCTGCTATGTGGAAAGGGTAGTCCTTGTGCTTTGCAGCGCTGGAAACCAGAGAACAAAACGGCGAAAACAGAAAGAAAGAGGGATTGCTATTGGTAAGAAGTACACTTTAAATGACATCAGTCTATGTTTTTATACTCCCTAGTGTATGAAATTCATCCTGGGGTCACTCATTGGCCCATTCCCAAACAGGAAAGAATTCTGAGAAGATCCAGTTTACTTAGACTGTGTATGATAAATACCCATCCAAGAACCTGTCACTCAATCTGAATATTGCTTCCTCTATTTTGAAAGTAGTGAAGGAGCTGTACTTACGTGGAGAACGTGGTCAGTCGGAGGTGCCTGTCCAGGCTGAAGAGATCATTCATATCCTGGCATGTTAATTCAAAATCAAACACCTGGAAACAAAAGAGAATGTTCTCATGGGAAACCAGTTCAGTGAACACTTAACTGATCATGTGTCATAAGCAAAGCACTGTGCCAGATGTGCAAGGGACACAGAGATGTAAAAACAATACTTCATGTGACACTGGTGCATCCCAGACCCTCTGTCCCAGTTCCCAGGAAGCACTGGTGATGGCTACAGCAGGGACCTTGGAAGGAGGAGAAATATGCTGTTTGTCCTAGAGGAGTGAGGAGCTTATTAGAAGAGTCAACAGGTACAGCGAAGAATTTTCTGCTGCTCAAGACAAAACGAAACTCCAAATTCAAAAAGACACAAATGTATGTTGCACACACCCCACCTATTAAGGAGACTAGCTGGGCCTCAGGACCATTAACTCTAACAACAGCTGTAACACACTGTAATTTTCCTATTCACTCTCTGTTCCTTCTAAAACATACTCTAATGTGACCCCTTACTGAGCCCTTAACACACCTAAAGGCCATGATCTGCTCCTATAATCACAGCTTTTCACACAGGAGAGTCAACTCCATCCAGTGCACAGCTGAGAACCCGGCAAGAAGATGCAGGATGTGGGTCTATCTTTGCTCACCTCTGCCCAGGGGAGACCCCACACACAGGGCCTAGCCAAATACCAGGGCTCCACATTAGCAGTTCTGCTGGAGAGGGTTGGGCCCTGGCAGTTTCCACTGAGGGGATATGGGAACAATGTGGACAGTTCCCTCCCATCAGGGTGGGCAGCCTCAGCGACAGCGTTAATGAGTGATGCTGGGCACAGAGCAGGCATCTGGGTGGCTGGTGGCCTGGCTGGGACCCTGGTCCCTCAGCAGGTCTCCTTCCCTGGTTTCATACTGTTATATTGTCTGCAGCTCCCAGTGGGTAGCTGGTGAGCCTGGCTTGGATCCCCTTGGCTTGGGCTGTGCTTCAGCTGCCCCTCTGCTGTGTTGGAGCCACATAGGCCAGCCTGTTTCTTGTGGTGGGCAGCTGCCTAGCTCAGCCATGATCCCAAAGCCAATGATGGCAACAAGGGAAAACACTTTCCTGGATATTCTCAAGAATCCGCTTTGGGGTGACAGATTTGGGGATGACAATCACATTCCTCTGGATCTGAAACCGGATCAAAATCTGCAGGAAAACAATAGTCTGATGGGAGACAAAGGGAATCACATGGAGTCAGAGACCACCCACTTTCCCTGCAGTTCACATTTCATTGTGTAGGAAAGCCCAATAATCAGAGCAGCGGGTCCTTTCCCTGCAAGAGCTCCATTGCAGAGACCTTAGGAACTACATGGCATTTGTGCACTGTCCCACCAGTATAACTGGAAGGATGGCCACTGTCCTGGGGAGCTTAGAGGGCCTGCCAATGTCTTAATGAGAATTCATTGCTGTGTCCAGTCCCTGGAACCTCTGGACCCTATGGCAAGGAAGAGAGTAATAGACCCCTTTTGGGGCCCTTACAGCTGGTGGGCTGAGGAAGGTGGGCTGGGAACCCAGAAAGCAGACATACATCCAGGCGTCTGAATGAATGGAACCATGGCAGCCCAAGAAGCTGGTGAACACCTGCGAGTTCTAGTTCCTTACCAGCTGGGCCAGAGTGAGGAGTCCTCCCAATGCCTGGGCCATAGCTCTGGAGCAAGTGGAGAGGAGCCCCCCATTCCCTCAGGCACCCCACCTCCCTGTGCAGGAGACTTCTGGTGCTTCCGGGCCATGGCCTGGATCACAGGGTTGTCCATCAGGTCCACCCCCTCACTGCAGAGAAGAGCACAGGGGTGTGAGATCAAATATGTGGGCTTTCTTCTTTGAAAAAACAAACTTTCTCCAAAATGTAACTTGAGATTTACTTTTGTCTCATCATGATACTTGTCATTGTCAGAAGTCTGAATGGTGCAGCAATGCTTATCACCAGGTTCACCATCTACAGATGACAATGGCTAACATTTTGGTGGAGACAGCTGGACACATGGCCTTCATATCTATTTGGTGCTCTGTCAGAGATCTACTTGCTGTTATCAATGTCTAAGCCATGTGCTCTCTGCTGTGGTGTGCCCCTTGTGGGACCCAGAGTGGTGCCTGCAGTGCCATCAGTATGAACAGATGATTGTTGATGATCATTTCAGAAAGGCTCACTTCCAACACCAAGAGAAAGTTGAGATTGTGGACATGCAGAGGCTTTATGCAGAGACTGTGGACACTGACCACAGGTCTGATTTTTAGTGTGTCCACCAGCCACCAGGCCCCAAGCACTCTGGAGAGTTATTGTCTTCAGCAAAAATTCATTAAGCAGTTGCTGTGTTTCAAACTCTGGGCTAGGAAAATCCTCACATCTATGAAGGGCCCAATAGAGCCCACTCCACTTGCCTGTGTGTCCAGCCTGTCAGCCACCTCTCTTCTCTCTCATGGCTCCCAACACCCATTCTCTCAGTGAGTTCCTCAGTCCCAAGCTCATCTGGGACTACGACCCAGCCCTAGGGACTCCTTCACTGTTAATAAACTCACACACATGCACTTCTTTTCACATGGGAAACACACAGGCAATAACTGTGAAATAATTTTAGCATTTCCTGGGCTGCTAATATGTCCCAGGCACTGAGCCAGGGGCTGGGTGGAGTTACGATTTAGATGCAGTCCCTGGAACTCAAGTAGTTCTGACAAATAGGACAAGAATGTAGATGAAACATGAAGAAGGTTAAGTCAGGAGGGCTTCCTGGAGGAGGAGGTGATGCTTAATGGAGGCTTACATTAGAAACTGGATTTAGCCTAATTAAGAAAAAAGATAATAAGATTTCTGGATAAAGAACACAGTATTTGCAAAAGCACAGAAACCAGAAAGCAGGATGTCCACATATTTTGGTTCAAATAGTTGGTTCATAGCGTATTTGCAGGAAAAAGCAATGCAGAAACAGGCAGAGGCCAGACTAGGAATTGAAGGAATTGTACGCAGGAGAGTGACATGATCATAATGAGATGGCTCCCTTCAGCTGCCATGTGCAGTGGGTCAGAATTAGTCAAACCCGGGAGGAGTTAAGAGGCTGCTGTAGTCGCTAGAGAGAATTCCTACTCAACAAAGGCTGTGACACTGAGATCAGAGATCAAGAGACAGACTCCAAGTTCCTTGGCAGAACAACCAGTGAATCTTGCCAACTGGGGTTGGACTGGGGAGAATCGAAAAGGGAAGAAGTTTCTGGCCCAGGTGGTGAGTGTGTGGTGGCTCATCTGATGCAGGGAACACAGTGCACAGTTCAGGTTCTGAGAAGATAATTCTGTAGCAATCGGGATGTCTGTGACCCATCCAATAGAGAGGTCTGGCAGAGCACTGGAGAGACCAGGCAAGAGCTCAGCAAAGAGGTTGCTTCCTGCTAGTTACGCCCCTTAAACATCACTTCCCTTCTCCGGGCAGCCGCTGAAGTTGACTCTGATTTCAACACAGCTGCAGTATTTCCTCCTGCTGGGTTCCTGTGGTCTCTACACCCTGCCCACACCTGCTTTTAGCCCTCCGCTCACTGTGCAAATGAAACTGGATTGTGCATCCATTTCCCTCTAGAACCCTACCTGGAACCCCCAAGGGGCTGGTAAGCAGTCACGGACACATCTTTGGATTGGCAGAAACTGATCAAATTCTTCTGAGTGAGATATGGGTGGCATTCAATCTACAAAGAGAATCACAGCTGAACAAAGAATGTGTAGACACCAACAGGACACTAGGAAAGAGGACCTATGTCAGAGTTACATTATGTAAGTTGAAAGCTAATCTCTGTTGTTAGAAGTTGAAACAGTGGCCACCCTTGGTGGGGAGCAGGGACTAGAAAGCAGGGGTTCCTAGGATGTTGGCCCAGAGCTAGGTCCCGTTATGAGAAGTTATCAAGCACTATTCTTATGTGTGTACTTTTTTGCATGTATATAACACATTAATAAAAATTTCAAGTAAAATAAATATCCTCTGTACATACAAAGGCAGCCAGTCTAGAAAACCCCCAAACCCTTTTCCTCACAAGTCATTTCTTGGCATTAAAGTCTGTGAACCTTTCAGTCATCCACCTTTTTCAGGCTGTACTCTGCTCCAGCTGGTGACAGAGAGGGCCCCCTGCTGAGTCCTCAGGAAGCCAGTACCCCCTCTGACCATTGTTAACAAGGGAGAGGGCCTGCCGGATCCTGTGCCACTTCTGAACATACCTGGCACAGCTGCACGTTGAAAGCCAACTCAGCTTATGCCCTGTCTTCTAAGGAAAAATCCTCACTATGTGAGTTTTTTAAAAAACTTACCTGTCCACCCATCATTTGCCTGATTGGGCCACAGTTATGACTTTTGACAGCCACTGGGGAAAATGCCTATTTCATGTTCCACTCTACTTTGTTTCCAGTGTAGCCATGTGGGCATAACAGTTGAAAAGCCAACTCTATTCTTTCAAGCCTCTTAGCCATTCACAACTCACCTGGTTTGTCAATGGTTTGAACCTCAAACCGGGTTTATTCAAAAGTCTCTCCAGTTGCTCATGGTTGAAGTTACACACCCCAATGGCTTTCACCAGCCCTGCAGTCACCAGGTCCTCCATGGCCTAAAGAGAACAAGGATTATTTTGGGTGCATGGGCTCTACCTACTCCACTGGTAGGTCACGGCCCCCACTCCTTTGCTGGTATCCTAAAACTGGCTCCACCCAACATCTTAACATATTTCACTTGATGCACCAAAAACATTTCTGCACCAGAGTCTACTCCCAGTTCCATCATTTAATAGCTGTGGGATCTTGGGTACATTCTATGACCTCACTAAGCCTCAATTTCCTCATCTGCCAAATGGGGATGGACGATCTTGTCTATGTCACAGGGTTAAGGATGATATCAGATAATGAACACAGCATTTTGCTAACACTCAGCACATGTGCCTGTTATTGCTATTACTCTGAATGTCTGTTGATATGGAATTGGCAAGGATGTTCACTGTTACCATACCTGCTCATCAGTCTTTCTACTTAGATTATTACCTTCTTAACACAATGATCTATCATGATTCTAGTCCACTATCTTTCCCTCGTTAAGGGACTTGAGGGCAGAAATCCCAAAGCTCTGTGCTGTTCACTGACCAGCAAGCTGCACTGGATTTTAGCTTCAGAGACGGTGGCCCGGTGCCAGAGTGAGTGGTCTGGCCATGGGGCTGGTAGCCAGAGTCAGTGTGCACCTCAGCATCACCCAGACTTCACTTGTGATATATGAACAGCTCAGAGCTTCACCCAGTCTTTCAAGAGAGGCCTTATCTTTGACAGAAAAGTTTGGGCCCTTGGACGCTGTTCCCAACAGAGCAGGCACCTCAGTTAATCTCTTTCACCAATGCTTCTGCTTAGATGATGGCCTGATCTGGGTGTTTCCCCCAACTATGTTCCACTCCACACTCAGTCTAATGACCTCTGGCCCTCTCATGCTTGTACCTGCCCATCTCACCCAGTGGCTCCAGAGTCTCATCTCCTCAAACTTAGCAAGTTCCAATGTAAACTCACTTTCTTCCCATGCCTCACACACTCTTATGTTGATCTGCAAGATTACAAGTACCCTGTAGGCCAAATTGGCAGGAACCTTCTGTCCTGCTGTCACACAGTCAATTCACTGCCACATCACTCACACCTGTCATGTCCCCTGACTTTCAAGCTTGACACAATACTGAACTTCAAGCTTCATCACTTCTTCTCTGGACACTGGCAACAGGTTTCAAATGTGGTCCCTTCCTCCATGTTTTTCCCAAGCCCACCCTAACTTCACCATCTGCCAAAGTTTCATTCTGAAATGCTTTAAGAAAGCTACAGAAACTATAAAATACTAGAAGTGGTAGTGGAAAATGAATTTTTAATATTCTCTCTTCATACTCCTCTGTTGTTTGATTAATGGCCATGTGATATTCTTTAATTAAAAAAAAAAATGAGTATTGAAGAATAAAGATAAGCCTGGGTTAGTTATTCCTAAAATACCTATTTCTGGGAAGTGAACAAAAATAACCTGAAGTCTCTGATGGTCACAGCCAGGTGGCTCTTCCTAATGCACCTGGCGCACCTGTATTTTGCAGACACAACCCTGGTGTCTATGAACATGGGGATCTTACGGTTCCCCATTCGTAGGCCCAGCAGTAGCATGAAGATGGTGCTGGGGAGCCCAGCTTACCTCCCACGTGTCTAGAAAATCAGTGTCACTTGGTATCACCATGCCACTGCGGTCCAAGGGCAAGTCTTCTTTCCCGGGCTAAAAGGAACAGAGGAAGGGAGCTACTTGAAGAGGAGAGTGGATGAAGGGAGAATCAGATGCAGAGAGGGAATGCTGGGCCCTGGGCCGGAAGGTGTGGCCCACACACAGCTCTCACACGCAGCTGTGAGGCTTCCCTTCTCCAGGCCTCACCCTCACCTTCACAAAACCAGGATTGGGTGGATTGGATGTCCTGCAAAGTCCCCACCAGCCTGGAAGGTCACTGCCCATCTCTCATGTGTCAGGAAAGGAAGACCTAGAATCTTCTCCTGTTGTCAGAACATTGTGTAGCAATTTCAGGTAAAGAAGAGGGAAAGGGGTCTGCCTTCTAATCACAAGAACTCAGTTGACTTTCTCCAAAGTCCACTGTGAGGCTCTTTTCTTAGAATTTCCATTGTGGTGAGAAGTAATGAAGCTAGAGACACAAAGGGGCACAGGAGATGTAGGTGCATGGCAGTGCCCTGGCTATTGGCCCAGCTCTTTCTGCCACCCACAGGGGCATGACTAGGCAACCAATGGGGGATCACACCAGGCCTGGTTGGTACCTTGAAACCCATGGGCCAGTGTATGAGGTAGAGGTCCAGGTACTCCAACTTCAAGGCTTTCAGACTCCTGGAGCAGGCTGCTCTCACCAAGGACTTCTTATGGCAGGTGCACCAGAGCTACAAGGAGGAGAAGAGGTGCTGACAATTGGCTGCAGAGCCAGTGTTGACACAGCATCTGTCCCTGGGTCCCACTAATCTAATCTGGAAGATGAACATCCAAGACCAGGTGGCCATAAATACAATGGGGCAGTGGGTTCATCCTCCAGGATTCCTATAGGGAGAGGTCATGAAAGCCAGGCTCCTTCTGCCTGATTTCTACTAATGGGAAGTTGGGGACACTGTGCAATATTTGATGGGAGGGCTATCTGGTTATTTGGATCCACTGGGACAAGAAAAATGCCCATAGGCAGAAAAGGTACGAGAAAAAATCAGAATAATTTCTTTATTGAGTTTTCCACTTGAGCAGACTCCATGTTAAAGGTTTGCTATTACCAAGACTCATAATTCTGCAGGTTAAATTGGGGAAGTAAGTTAACATGCACTGCCTTATACTGGGTTATGTATTTCCATCCACACCCTCTGTAAAGTAGAAAGTTTATCATTTGTTTTTCCCTCATTATTTCCTTTATTTTACTATTTAGCATTAACTGTGACAGAAGGCATCATCACAGCAAGAGAAGAATAAAAATAAATAAGTAAAAGAAGGAGGATTTAAATATATAAAACAAAACCACAAACACAGTATATTCACAACAAAGAAACTAGAATACATCATATTGTTAACAATAGCACTTTCTAGATGGTGAGTATATCAGTGATTTATTTTTTTAAATTATATTTCCAAGACTTTTTGAAATATCAGGAACAATGAGCATACATCCTCTGTTGACTGTGATTCTGGTGGGAGCAACCTGTCTCCAAATCATGGGGCAGCCTCAGAAACCCCAGGTACCCACCCCTCTAACTTGAGGATCAGGGGAGATTTTGCTTCCTTGGCCAAGGTCATACATGATTCTCTCCTTTTCCAGCACTGGTAAGTTACAGAAATTACACCCAGGTAACAGGAAAAAGCAAAGCTACTATAGGGACAGCACCAAATCTTGCAGTTATGGAAATTACAACATGGAAATCACTTCGTCTCATCTTACTCACAGCAAAGCCGGGACCTGAGCTAGTTAGTGGCTGACCTAGTCTCTCACAGCCCAGGAAAGACAGCTGGAACATGAACTCACTGCTCCTGGCCTAGCAGCCTTAACATTCTCCTTCAAAGTCAAAAGCAAAGGAATTATTTACTTTTCTACTCTTTTGGTCTACTGCCAGCATTTCCTGCAGGACCCACCTCCTCACTGTCCTTCCTAGCCACTTCCTTGCTATCTGTCTAGTGCTGTCATAGGCTGACACCCTCTCCTACCTAACACTGCTGTGAAGGTCTCCTGCCTTCTGCCTCCTGCTCTATACACATGCTCCTATATATAGGAGACTTCCACAGTCTCCTATATATAGCACAACTCTCACTTATACAGAAGGGGAAACCTTCAGTGCTGCTCCTTTGACAGTTGGAAACAGAACTCCTTAAATGGTGCTTGGTCTTCCATGATCAGCTCCAGCCCTACTGCTCCTTGGTTCTGCTGCCTACATTGCTCAGTCCAGGAACACCAAATTTCTTACATGTTCCTGTATCCCACACATTCTCATACCTTGCATACCTCGTGCCTCTGCTCAAGGTGTTAGGGTTAATCACACTGCTTATCACACTGTCCCTGGCCCCTTCACCTGCACCACTCCCGCAGGCGCATGAAGCAGCAAAGTCCTTGTCAGGTCTGGTTCAAGTATGAATGCAAGCCACCAGCTCTATGGGAGCCTGAAAAATAATCTACATGCTATGCCAGCTGCCTCTCAGCCAAGCTCTGAGCAACCTGCACCTATTTTCCCTGCAGGAGACGTCCTACCTTACTGACAATGAACAGGTCCTGCCGCTGTACCACGCCCTCCTTGATCTTGCACTGGATCCCTGCTCCAACCTCACTCTCATTGTGGTATAGGTACGCACAGTCGAAGTGCCGGTATCCCACATCTATTGCCACTTTCACTGCCTCTGTCACTTCTCCTGGAGCTGCCTGCAAAATGAACAAAGTCCAAGGAGCTTCCCAGCTAAATACCCACAGCAGCAGTTAATCAGGTACTTGTGAGCCATGGGGCTTTTGTAGTTGGCTGTTATGCAGCATATCTGGGGCAATAGATTGCTGGTGGTAGATTTGTAATGTAACATTATTAAAAAATAAATAAAAGAAGCTTTTGCATGTATCATGGAAGGGTGATGAGGATTAATTCAGTTCTATGCCTCTGAAGCCAACAGCAACAAAAAGGAATGTTTTGGCCTCCTAAGCAGTTTTCACAGCTTTTCCTTACCATATGTGCAAGAATGTGTAGATTCCTATAACCAACTGTGTGCAGAAGACATTGTGAGAAAGATGGAATTAAAGTCAGGCAAGAAATCAAGACGGTTACATCCACTAGGCGTTTATTTAACGGCTGCCAAAAGTACAGCCTTGGCTAGAAGCTGAGAACCACACTGAGTGAAACCACATTCTTGGCCTCTAAGAGTTAAGTGGATAGAAGAAATACCTTAAATAATATTTAGATGAGTGGGGGTGGAGTTTGATCATTCTAATTTTTACTCTCCAATAACATATTATGTGACTTCTTAAAGAAACATCTTTTTATCAAAGACTAAACAAACAAACAGAAAAGCAAATTCAAAAGTAAGTGCTAAGTCTCAAAGCATGGAGGGGAATCAGAAGTCCAAAGCAGGGGAAGTTTCAAACTTCAAAGTGCTTCCACTATCAGGTTTCCCTTGCTTCTCAAGCAAGAGAGACAAAACAAAACAAAACAAAAACCCCCCAAAACAAATGGAACTACCTCAAACTAAAAAGTTTTTGCACAGCAAAGGAAACCATCAACAAAAATGAAAAGACAGCCCACTGCCTGGGAGAATATATTCGCTGATATATCTGATAAGGGGTTAATATCCCAAATTTATAAAGAACTTATACAACCCAACACCAAAAAAAGAAAAACAATCTAATTTAAAAATGGGCAATGGGCCTGAATATACACTTCTCCAAAGAGGACAGACAGATGGCCAATAGACGTATGAAAAGATGCTCAACACCACTAATCATCAGAGAAATACCAATCAGATTAAAACCACAATGAGGCATACCTGTTAGAATGGCCATCATTAATAAATCACCAAACAAGTGCTGACCAGGATGTGCAGAAATGGGAACCCTTCTGCACTTTTGGTGGCAATGCAGGCTGGTGCAGCCACCGGAGATCAGTTTAAAGTTATCTCAAAAAATTAAAAACGAACTGCCTTATGATCCAGCAATTCCACATCTGGGAATTTATTTGAAGAAACCTGAAACACCAATTTGAAAGTATATGTGTACCCCTATGTTCATTGCAGCATTATTTACAAAAGCCAAGATTTGGAAGAAGCCAAAGTGTCCATCAGAAGATGAGTAGATAAAAATAGCTACAGGACATTTTCATAATGGGATACTACCTGAGGTAAAACAAGAAGAAAATTTTACTCTTTTGTGACAGCATGGATAGACCTGGAGAACATTCTGCTAAGTAAAATAAGCCAGTCCCAGAGAAAATCAAATATCATATGATTTCACTCATGTGGAACCTAATGAACAAACAAACTTGGCAAAATAGAGACAGACTTCAATAAAGAGCAGGCTGACAGCTGTGGGGAGGCTGAGGGTGGGTGGGTAGAATCATAGAGCAAAAAAGAAAAGAGAAAGAACGTTTGGACAGGGACAACAGTGTGGTGATTGTGGTAGGTGTGTTGAGGTGGAAGAAGGTATAGAGGGGATAAATTTTAAAATAAATAAATTAAAAATACAAACATTAAACATTATCAACAACAAAAAGTAAGTTGGCAATGGCAATTTCTCTTTTTAAAATTAATCCTCACCCCAAGGATATGTTTACTGATTTTAGAGAGAGGGGAACAAAGAGGGGTGAGGGTAGAGAGGAAGAGAGAAGGGGGTGGGGAGAGATCTGGCAAGGTGGGTTGCTTCCTATAAACATCCAAACATCCATACTGGGGATGGAATGGGCTAGGTATGTGCCCTGACTGGAAATCAAACCTGGAACCTGCTTTGTTCACAGGATGAAGCTTCAACCAACTGAGACACCCTAACAGGGCTCTTGATCTTTTTCACACAGATAATGTGTTCCAATAACAGTTGTCTGCTGTTTGATCATTAGTTGGCAGCCACTCTTTCTGCCTGTACCCAAGCTTGACAATCTTTTCTTCTGGGTTTTCCCAAATATTACGAGTATTTCTAGATTAGTATGATTTGGCTTCAATATGAAATATCATAGGGATACCGCCCCCATTTTCAGAAAATGAGCGATCTAAAAATGCCATCTTTTAAATATAGGAAGCTTTCCAGGGAGGTACAAACTAATACGAGCTGGGCTGGCAGATGCTGCTGCAGGCGTTCCTGTGTTTCCCCCGAGCCATCGAGACAGATGTCCCCAGCGGAGTCCCCACGGGTGGCCCCTCCACGTCCCAGCGAGCCGCAAGCAACAAAGGCTACGACACCTCTTCTCCACCACGAGGCTGCCTCACCTTCCAGATGCCCAGGCCCAGAACAGGTATCTTCTCCATGCCTCAGAGGGGCCTCTGAGGCCGCTACAGGATTTTCGAGGTGAGCCTCTGTGGCATACTTCCGATTGGCTGGTGGCTGTGGCCCTGACCACCTCTTTCAGGGGCAGCGCCTGGGGCTAACGGCCGGGAGGGCCCGGGGATCAGAGGCTGCGTTAGCTGGGGACTGGCCCAGGTCACTGGGCACGCCCACATCTCGGAAAGTCAGACGTTGGGAAATGGGGTGCACGTGCTTGGTAGGCGTTGAGGTCCTGATGCATCCCTGTCTCCTACCTACATGCTGGGGGTGCACAGGATCTGGAGGGGAGTGGAGCCAGGCTGACGCACCGGGGACCCAGCCTGGAGAGGACAGGGTCTGGGGTGCTGTGTCACCCCTCTGGGCGCCTGGGAGCGGGTAAGTTCCCTACCTCCTCCCCGTGGGGAAAGGAGGGGAGGACTGATTCCTCCTCTACAACTGGATGTGCTTGGGACAGGGACTCAGAAGTTCCTACAGATCATTGGAGAGTGCGTTGTGCATTGTTCTCTGTTGATGACCCTTTGTGGTGAGTCCTGTATATGCTTTCTACCCCTTGAAATCCATGGGCCAGGGGGTGTCCTGGACTGCTCCTCAGGGGACCCGCGGTCGGATCACCCAGGTTGGAGCCTCTCTGGTCCTCAGGTGGAACTGGGCCGAGTCATTGCCCTGACTTGAGGCTTCTAGTGGGAACTGGGCGCCCCGGAACAAGAAATGAAAACCGGGGAGCACGGAGTACTCCAGGTCCCTCTCCTATCTCCTGGAGCCCCCAGGTCCTGCTCCTTTGCGCCCTGGGGTCTGGGAGCCCTATTTGGTGGATGACCCCAAACAATTGTAGCCTCTTTTCCTGCTTCCAGCTGCAGCGCTGGAACTGATCACCAGGGCGCAGGCTGTGTCCCCTCTAGCAACTGATACAGGGAAAGTGTCTGTTAGACTGGGCTTGCCCTTGCCTCTGACCAAACTTGCACCTTTTATTAGCAGCCTCCTTCTTTCTCCCTGTGAGCTGCTTCCTGAGGCGTGAGGGAGCTACCAGACCCCTCTCATTGATTCCTTCAGCTACTGTGAAAGCTTTACACGCAGCTTTCACCTCACATATGGCCACAAGTAATTTTGCATTTGCTACTGTTTATGTTATTTGACCCATCCTAGGCCAGGTGAAAATGAGTTGTCCCCGAACCTGGATGAGACTTGCAGGGTGGGAAGTGCGAAGGCAAACACGCTGGAGAAGCTGGTACAATACCAGCTCTGTGACCCACCTCTTTGTCTACTGAAAGTCTCCAGCACCCAGCAAGTGAGATCTGCTGCTTCTCTCCACTACAGCACAGTGGTCACTCTGTCACCTCCCAGCTGTGTGTCTTGAGAATGTTGCCTCACCTCTCTGAACCTCAGTTTGCTCATGTGAAAATTGGGGTGCTGTGAGTGCCCAACTCAGGTTATTTTCAGGACTGGAGAGTGCTGTCCCTGTTGTGGAAAGGACTGCCAAGGACTGTGGTTGTCTTAGGATTTTCTCTTTCCCATGAAGATTCATAAGCCTCTGCGTGGGAGTATATACCATTGCTTGGCACGTCTGTCCTTGCACACTGACTCACTGCCTTGATTTCTGTAGCTTAAGGAAAAGTCTTAGTAGCTGGAATTGTGTCTCCTCTAACTTGGTTAGAGGGATACCTCCTGAGGCATTCTATAGGGATTGTATTGAATTTATAAATAAAATCTAGGAGAACTGACATTTTAACACTATACTAAGGAAAAGGACACCAGAGCTTAAGAAGAAGGAAATGATGAGCTGAGGACAGGCGAAGGGGGTAAAGTCCTCTATGAATAAAGAGATCCTAGATACTGATGAGAAAAAGAACAGCCACATAATGTAAAATGGACAAAATACATCATTATATACTCACAAAAATATAGCTTTATACACGTGAAATATGCTAGTCTCAATTATATGACCAAATAACTAAATCCAGAAGATAGAGGATGTACCATGAAGCTATGTAGAACAGGAAATTTTATTCATTAGTGTGGAGATGCTTGTTGCCTTCCAATGGAGGTAGGGTGGCCACATCTAGCATAATCACGAATGTCTTTGACCTTTGGTCCAATAATACCAGGCTCAAGGAATTTATCCCATGGAAATATTAATACTTTTGCCATATGCAATGTTATTCATTGCAGCCTTCTTCATATGAGAAAAGACTGAAAACAACCAATTTCTTTCATTGTTGATCAGGTTATGAGTGATGGCCTTCCCTGAAAGGGAAAACAATGCAGGTGGGGAAAAGATCAAGAAGTAAGGTGTAGAAAGGAAGTTCTTTATCTAAAAATTTGCCAAGGTCTCTGCCTTGTCCTGATTGCTCATAGGGCTGGCCCTTACTGTTTTGTCCCTCTCACTTCAAGCTGGCTTGTTTAAGCACCTGGAAACATGACTAGTGTGCCATCAATGCCCAGGGTGTTTGTGGGCCAATAGGGATTAAAGGTCAGGGGTCTGGGCAAAGTGTAGACAATGACCAGGAAAGGGATCCTAACCAGATTCCTAGAAGACATTGCCAAGTTCTCTTGGTGAACTCAAACCCCAGCTTTGGTTTTACTAGTGGGAAGATGGATCAGAAGGATTTCTTTATCTCATAGAATCAAGAAAACCTTCATGGGGGAACCTAGGAATGGTTTCCTCCCATGCCCATTTTAAAGATGGCAAAACTGAGTGCAGTTAAGGGAATGACTACAGGGATCATGAGAAGCATGGGGGCTCAGACCAAGGGGCTCACATCTCCTCCAGCCCTACCCAGGCTGGTCCTGCTGGACAAGGACACATGTATGACCCAATCCTGGAAGCGGTTCTGGCCAAGTCACCCTGGACTCCACAATCACCTTGAAACTCTCCTGCTGTAGCCTCTGCCTGCCCATCAATGGGCTGGCCTGGCTTCCCCTTGTCCACTCAATGGGCCTGGGCATCTTCTGCGATTTGGGGACCAAATCACTGATACTTGCCAAGAATGCTGGCATTGAGCATAGCATCCTCCCCACCTCTGTATCCTCTCCCCTCAAATGCAGGTCATGGCCACTGGTGCCCATGGCATATCTCACCATCAAGCCACATGGGTCAGCACAGCTTCCACTCCTAGTCCTTGGACAAGCCCGTATGTGTCCCCTGCCTAAGCAACAGGGAGGGCGGATTGCTCAGTGTGCACTCAATTCAGCTCTTCCAATCTTCTGGGGAAAAGAACAAGGTGTTCTTTTTTCTAAAAGCAGGCCTGGTATGCCTGGCAGAGCCTGGCATTGTGGCTTTTGCTGTCCCCACAGTTTTGGGTGTTAATATCCCTGTCATCCTCAGGTCATCCAGGCATAGGTCAGCCCCTCTTCCTCTTCAGCTCCCACCACACCTATGGCTACTTTGCCAGTGTGGATGTGGACAATAGCAACATGTGCCAGAGCATCCCGGTGAGCTGGGCAGGTGTGGCTTCCCCTTGGTCCCCTCACTTAGACCTGTCTGAGTGGCTCTCCTGTATGGCTACTTTGAAAAGTAGCAGGCTCTGGGCTTTCTAGGCATCATGCCATCCCTGAGAGGAGGCAGATGGCCACCAGAGTCCCTCACTGTACACAGGAGGCCACCGAGGTGGGCCTCATTTAGAGCTCGAGTCAGCTCCAAAACCAACTGCAGAGTCAGAACCAGGTGTGGTGTCACCTTTACTGCCAGCTGGCAGCAGGTCCAAACCAGAGCCTTCCTGTCCCTCGTCTGTGGGAGCACCTTTTCATTTTTTGTAGTTTTCTTTTTTCATATACTTAATACCTGTATAAAATTGTTAAAGTTTACCTTTTAAAACATTTTAAATTGTGCAATTTGATGGCATTAACTACATTCACAATGCAGTGCACCTGTGT
Organism: Noctilio leporinus; assembly: GCA_004026585.1. Taxonomy (NCBI): domain Eukaryota; kingdom Metazoa; phylum Chordata; class Mammalia; order Chiroptera; family Noctilionidae; genus Noctilio; species Noctilio leporinus. The sequence continues at coordinate 252,836 of PVIW01001558.1, forward strand.
CTAAGGGCACCCATTCCCCCAGTGGGTCTGACCACCGCACAGGCAGCCCTTCCATTCAGCTGCAAGAGCCCCAGTGGAAAGCCCAGGACCAGGGCAGCTCCCACTCCAAATCCTTTGACCATTAAAGATATAGTCCCACCTCACAGAGGGCACTTGGTGTGTTCAATGAGCACTCAGCTGGCTCCTCCAGCCCTGATCAACATGAGCTTTTTCCTGGAGTTCTCTGCCAGCGCTGCCACAGCACCTCCCTTCTCAGTGCCAGTGTTCCCCAATCTGCCCACAAAGGGAGCCAAGAAGGCTCAATTTCTGAAAGTCCTGGATGCACCTTGGCACAGGGCGCCCTGTAGAGTCTGGGACTTCTGCACACTTTTAACACTCCTCACTTCTGGGAATCAACCTCCTCCTAGTCCCCCCAAATCTACAGCATCAGTTTGACTTCCAGCAGCATCTCCTCCTTGTCAGCTTCCACCATGCCCTTGCCAGCCATGCACAGCCATAATAAGCATGATGCCTCCACGGTCTGCAACTGCAGCTCCTCCCGGATGTTTCGTACCCAGCAGGTGGCCAGTGGTGCTTCATCCCTGTAGACCTGAAGGTCAACAGCAACATGGACAAGAGCACCCTGGTGACCTCCATGGGCAGGGTGGCCCCTTCACTTGGACCTCTCTGGGTACAGACATCTCCTAGCTCCTTTGATAAGGATTCAGGCAACAATCTAGTCCTGGGAGGAAGACAACTGCCATAGCCCTCCACTGAATATGAAGACAGAAGTCTCTTTTCATCTCTGGGGAGCTTTATTGGACCCATGGTTTGGTGGGGGTGGAAACTATGTGCCCCACTCAGCTCTCGGATATTGAAAAAACGACCTGGATTCTATTTCCTGCCCACCCTCCATCAGCTGAGACCTGACTCCTTGCCTGGCATTCAGAGCCTATGTGGCCTGGTCCTTTTGCCTTCCCAGTGTGCATCCCTCATCTTGACTCCAGTTTCCCTCACCCAGAAACCCTGTAAGTCCTGGCCTGCCTCACATCTCCATGTCTGTAATACCTCTCCCCATTGCCTGCCACCCCCTCCACCACCCCACCACGCCATCCATGGCTAGGCTCACCTCCAAGGATAGGCTCAGAGGCTACCTCTTTGGACCTCTGTTAACAGCATAACCTTTGGGATCAGGTTGACCTGGGCCTGTGCCATGGCCCTGTGACAGGCAAGCTTATATCCTGATTTTGCAGAGCCTCAGTTCAGCTGGCCTTGGTCACTTAGAGCTGAGGGGCCTTGCTTGAGCTCTGGTACCTCTGCCTATCTATAAAATGGATTGAATTCACTGAGCATGGGGTAGGGGATTCCCAAATAACTGTAATTACCCCCAACACTCTGCTCTCATTGTGGGGCCACCTCCTTCTAGGGCTCCTTCCTGCCATATTACACCAAGAGATAGGATGGCACTTATGTCTTGGGGTCCTGCCACAGAAAACAGGAAGGAGGGCATCAAGGAGAGAGGCAAATGGGCAGCCTGAGTTTCTCCCTACCTGGACTCAGTGTCCACTGCTGCCTCCAGGACCCCCTGAACCAGCCATGCACAGAGATAGCTCCTGGGGTACATGCTGGGGATGAGGACGGGGGAACAGGGGTTACTCCAGGACTCTCATGTCCATAGGACTCTAGTCCACCTGGTTGGAGTGGGGCAACACAGTGGTTCCAGGTGTTGTTCAGAGCAGCAACTTCTGGGGTCAAATGGCACTAGCAGCGATGGGAACCACTGGTACTTTGTGCACACTGTGAGGCATCTCATGCACACACTGTCCGAGGCCCCATGTACCTCACCACAGATACGAGACTGGCTACTCCACTCAGAGTCCACGTGTGAAGGGAGGCCATGTGTGCCCCACCACCCCCACTCAGGTCCACATTAAGCTGGGCTCATAAGGTTCCCTGTCTAGTCCTCAAACTACAATCATGAAACTGAGGCCAGGAGAAGTAGAGACTGGTCCTGAGTGGGAGGAGGGTGTCCAGATGAGAAAGGAGGGTTCCAGCCTTCTGGTCCAGAGCTCAACTATCCCCTGGGGATGCTTTGGTAATGACAGTCCCTAAGATCCTGGGGCATCCTGACCATTCTTCCCACATGGGGCCATTTCTTCTAGGCATCCCCACACTAGGGTCCATGCACTCACGCACACAAACGTAACACCCACTTCTAACAGTTCATCTATATGTATATGTAGCATGCGAGAACATTTTTGAATAGATGAGAAACTTAGCAAGTTACCTGTGGAAGGAGCAATGACATGCTAGATATAAAAACATTTTGGATGTTTAAGGTTATTTTTACAATATACAAATAATTTTTTTTAATTTTCAAAAATAGATCATAAATTTTAGGAATGTGAGAAAAAAATTTTTTTATTTCTTTGATTAGGCCAAAAATGTAGGGCTAATATGTTTTTATATACAGCATGTTAAAAATATTTTTTATTGTTAATTATAGATAGAGAAAACTGGAAAATTGTAAATTAATACCTTATTATTTGGAAGGTGCATCACCTAAGCTTGGAAATTATTTTGAGACTCTGTAGAGATGGATTTATGAATTTACTTACTTAGGAAGACAACTGAAGAAAAGTAATTGTACGATAGAAAATAAGTTACTGTACCTAGTAATTGTAGTCTTCAATTTGGTTTTCCTGCCCTCTAATGGTCATTTCTCAAACTGCAGACAAAGCTGTATTAAGGTGCAACATTTTAAACTATTAACATTACCCAGGTGTATGAATCACTCCTCAAATTTTGGAAATCTGAAGAACCTTAGAAAATTTCTCACTCATTTTCCTCATTTTAATTTTGCAACATAACTGCTTTATCTCTTGAGATTACAGACATAAATTGAATTCTGGCACCGCTTGCCTGTTTGACTTAGTAAATTATGCAGTTACAGTAGTTTTCTGTAAAATTTTTACAAGGTATAATCTTAGACCTTATAACTTATGCACAAAGGGTGTTTTTCAAATAAATACTTTTAAGTGTACTGTTTTCTACTACTAAGTCCTTTATATACTGTATTTTTAAATTTCTCATATACACATCGATGAAGTATATACAGTATTATTCAAACATCTCAAGGAAATAAAGTAATATTAAGGGATGTTAATAAAATTTAGGAAGTTGTACACCTCAGGCTTGAAACACTGAGTTGGTACCTTAAATTTCCTTCTTTTAAAAATCTATATAGTTAAATTTGAATTGATTTTATGTTATTTAGCCAGAATAATTTGACAGTGTATTTTAATATTTTAACATAATAATTTAAACAACGTTTAGGCATCATATTTTTTCATGTTAATGTATGCTAGCCTCAAAGACCTAGGTTCTTCTATAAAGCTTAAGAATCAGGGCCCTGTTTTAGAGGTGAGTTTTTAGAAAGTCTAAAAAAGTGTTTTTCATTTTTAATTGAAGAATTTTGATGCAGAAACTAGAGCTTAGTGCCCTTTCCATGATAGAAAGTAGATCCCTGTGGGTCAAGAAAAAGTTTATCCTGGAAAAGTTACATTGCACAGAATTGAGTGATTTCAGATAAAACTGATTATTGACTTCAGATTTTCTAATAACTACATTTTTAGAGTCCTTTGTCTAAAATAGCTTCATTAAAAAATATCCCTTGGCCATTTTTGTGATAGCCAGTTTCAAATGAGATCATTTCTGGTTAAAATATTAACCAGACAGGTCACCCTAGTTAATTTGAGCCAGCAATGACTTTTCCTCCCTTGATTTTCTATGACATCCTCTTTATGCTGCACATATAGTACTAACTTCACACAAAAAACAATGGGACAGCCCCTGAGAATGAAAGAAAAAGAATCATTCTGTAGGAGTTAAGTACATAAAATCCATATATAATGAGCAAGGCTAGCTGCTTGTAAAATAACCAGGGACATGTTTGGAAATGTGTTAACTCCTCACAGGCTCAAATTGACTGAAGTCTCAGGGAGGCAGATCAGAAAGTCAGCCACGAAAGCTCAGATCTGGAGCCAGATGAACTACATATATCTCCTGTGTGAACAGTAATAAATATTCATAGAATTATTTCCATGTTAACTTAATAATAGCTATGTGAAATACTTAAAATCCTATTGTTCTAAATATTAATTCAAGCAATTCACATCTCCACCACCAAGAAATAGGTATTCATGTTAACCACACATTCATAATGAATAAACTGAAACACAGACAAGTTCAGTAACTTCCAGGATTTCAATCTAGTAAATGATGGAGCAGGAATCTTTTCTGAGTTCTAGGGTCAGCACACATAAACACCCCCACTCTACACTGCCTCATTTAAGATGTTCTACCTCAGTGAGGGTTATTTTTGCATGTCCAAATATTTTGCCGAACATTATTCTGGCTGTTTCTGGATGAGATTAACATATCAATTGGTAGAATGAAGCAGATTGCCCTTTCTATGTGGACAGGTGTTAACCAACCAGTTGAAGCCCTGAATAGAATAAAAAAGTTGACTCTCCCCTAAATAAGAAGGAAAACTTCCTGCTTGATGACTTTAGAGGTGGGACATTGATCTTCTGACTTGGGACTCAGACTAGAATTTATACCAGGCCTGGTTCTCAGGCCTATGGATTGAGACTTAATGACACTATTGTTTCTCCTGAGTCTCTACCTTGAATGTTGATGTTTGGACTTCTCAGCCTTCGTAATTGTGTGAGTCAGTTTCTTATAATTAAAACACACACACACACAGAGGTAGATAGTTTGGGAGAGCCTAGACTAATACAAGCTTTTGTCTCTAGAAGGGGGAGATTACACATGACACCTTCATGAGCTGTAAGCTCTCAAGAGTGGGGGAATGTATGTTATCTGTCCATTGTATACCCAGCACCTGTTCTAATTCCTGCTGTGGTGTACACTTCCTATACTAAGCATGTGTTTACTGGGGAGAGAGGACCAGTGTCCAGATAACAAAAATTTGCCTTTTCTTTTCACATAGCACTGGCAGGGAAAGAAATGGGCCAAATCCTGGGGAAGAGGAAGCATTGTTATTCATTTATCAGACACTGGGTGTGTATGTGGTATGCAGTATGAAACAGACCTGTGCTTGGTGAAAAATACAGACATAAAATACATAATTCCTGCCTCCATGGACCTCAAACTTCTCAGGACAAGTATAATCTACATGGATAAAACCCTAATTAATAGGATGACTTCCATATTAATCTTAAATAGGTATGGACCTAATAAATGTAGGTTCTAAATTTATTAATCCAAAGCTGATGGAACTAAAAAGAGAAGTAGATTCACAATCAGTTTCAATATGCTTATCGGTAATTGATATTAATAAGGAGAGAGAACACCTGAACAACCTCATCCACCAACCGGGCATCACTGGCATGCACAGAGCACTAAACCCAAAGCAGAATGCATGTTCTTTTCATGAGGTCCTAGCACAGCGTATACTCCGCTGTAAAATATATTTGGATATATGTTTAAAACAACTGAAACCCAACAATATTTGCATCCCTTGTGGCCGCAAACCTTCTCCTCTTTGGGTGCAGGTGGTGAGGGGTAGGAATCAGAAAGTACAAGGTTGCATTCAGCGGTGACACGCAGCAACTGACTGCAATTATATGGTTATGAGCGCAACAACGTCAGACAGCGTGAGGGAAGGGGAAGATTATGAGAGATGTGGAAGAGGACCAATGAACAGGGCTCGACCCCTGTAGTGACGCCACTGCCGGAAAGCCGTATCAGCCAGGAGTCCTCCCCGCTCCCGCCCCCGTTCCGGTTTCCGGGCTGGGTAACTGGATAATGATTCGGCTTCCCAAAAATTAAAATAAAAGGCCCCCTTTACTTTTACTTTCCGGCAAAAACAAGGATTACGTTCTTCTTTCTCAAGCTCCGCCCAGTTACTTACCCGGAGTAGAGAAGAATGTATAGCTAGAAATCGCTGCGACAGTGCCGCGCAGTTTCGAGGAACGGAAGTAGATTTTACGAAGAGCCGTAAAGCAATTCTTTTCCGGTTCACGACAGCAGCCGCGGACCGTCTCTGCCGGCCTTCCTCGGGTAAGCGCCTGTGTGGACCCTCACAAATTCAGTTCTTTCCTCATTCCGGGCCTTTCCCCACTGTTGCCCCTGTATCTTTGGATCATGTTCAAGAAATTTGACGAAAAAGAAAATGTGTCCAACTGCATCCAGTTGAAAACTTCGGTTATTAAGGGTATTAAGAACCAGTTGATAGAACAGTTTCCAGACATTGAACCATGGCTTAATCAAATCATGCCTAAGAAGGATCCGGTCAAAATAGTGCGATGCCACGAACATATAGAAATCCTTACAGTAAACGGAGAGTTGCTATTTTTTAGACAAAGAGAAGGGCCTTTTTACCCAACTCTAAGGCTACTACACAAATACCCTTTTATCTTGCCACGTCAGCAAGTTGATAAAGGAGCCATCAAGTTTGTACTCAGTGGAGCAAATATCATGTGTCCAGGCTTAACCTCTCCAGGAGCCAAGCTTTACCCTGCTGCAGTGGATACGATTGTTGCAATCATGGCGGAAGGAAAACAGCATGCTCTATGTGTTGGAGTTATGAAGATGTCTGCGGAAGATATTGAGAAAGTCAACAAAGGGATTGGCATTGAAAATATCCATTATTTAAATGATGGACTGTGGCATATGAAGACATATAAATGAGTCTCAGAAGGAAAACGCTTGGACTAAATATGGACATGGTGCTGTGTCTGTGTTTGTGTCTCTTTAACAGCATGAAGACGATACCTCTATGGCTATGCTGAATAAATTCAAGAGATGATACAAAAAAAGTAAAGATTTGGAATAAGCCCATATGTCTGTGTATCTGTGCTATTGTGTGCATATCTGTGAGTATGTATGCTCATGAATGTGTGTCTGCCTCTGTGTGTGTGTGTGTGTGTCTTTGCAGAGGGGTAATTAGTTTAGAATTTCCCTCCTCTCTTCAAGCAGATCTCAAACATGGGTAAGTTATCTCTTGCAGAAAAGTAGACTTCCATGTCAAAAGAGCATATAGTTGATAGACAATCAAAGACAGGAGTGAAAATTGGGAGGAAGAAAATGACTTCTGAGGAGGGGCCCTGAAAAAATTATTAATATGAATATTTAAGGGATGAGCATAAAATGGGAGGCTTAAAAATTTTTACTAGAAGCAGAAAGTCCAGTAAAGATTATACAGATGGTGTTATTGGTTGTTCACCGAATAAACATTGCCCCTTTCCTCCTTGATAATGGAAGTGTCTCCATTCCTTTTCTACATGAACCAAGTGTGTGTTGATTAGTCTGGGCCCACATGGTAGTCTATTTCCTGGTGAATTTATTTGTAGGTGGGCATGAGGCCTAAGGCCAAATAGGACTTCCTCTGTTTAGAAGAAAATGGGTGCTTTTTCTCCCTTGGTTTTGAATCGCTTACAGGTGGATAGGTGACCTGTGTTATTAGGGGCCACCGAAAGCTTTCTGGAAAATGTTTTCAGGCTCTTGAATAAAGATGAATGGGGAGAAACAGTTTCCCTACCCTGAATGGATGTTGACATGTGTGATTTTGCTCTTGCCAAACATTCACACACACAAACACACAACCTTGATGTACAACAAATCTATGGTAAAATTGAAAATGAAAAGCAATGGTGCTCTTGATTTATGGACTTAGGAACTAGTGATTATCAGCCATGGAGATGCCATATATTGGGATGTCTTAAGGGGTATAACTAAGTTATGTGAGATAATAAAATTCCATTATAGACTGCTCTGTTTTAACTTGAAATTTCACAAACGGGAAGCCAAATATAACCCAATGGTTACAGAATGTCATGGCCACCCAAATGAAAAATTACTTAAAGAAGGAGAAAATAGGTGAAAGTTCAGTGAGTTTTGCTTGAGTCATCTCAAAATGTGTAATTCTAGTAATGCAAGATCAATTGCAATAGATTTACAGGTGAATGAAAAATGAGAAGCCAGGATGTGGAAATTTAGGTTTTATTTCTTACAAAGTTTTGGTTGTGAATTAAAAGATAGTGGATGAAAATGAGAGAAAGTTTACAATCAACATTTAGCTTTGGAGTTTAAGTTACTTTGCTGTTATTTTTGATATTGTTTGTTGTGTGCTTGTTCATGAGATTTTTAACAGAAAATATTGTCTTAACATTTATCCCATTTCCCGCCATTGCTCTTCCCTGCCCCACTCTCCGCATCCCCTCTCCTACAGTCAATCCCCTCATGTGTCCATGTCCATGGGTCTTTTTACTAGTTCCTTGACTAGTTCCTTTTCTTTGCCTCTTTCTCCCCCTCCCTGTCCCTTTGCACACTGTTAGTCTGTTCCTTGTTTCCATGCGTCTGGTTCTGTTTTGCTTATTTGTTTGTTTATTAGTGTCTTATATTCGGTGAGATCATGTGATATTTGTCTTTCCCTGCTTGGCTTTTCTCACTGAGCATAATACTTTCCAGTTCCATCCATGTTGTTGCAAAAGGTAGGAGTTTCTTCTTCCTTTCTGTTGTGTATTCCATTGTGTAAATGTACCAAAGGTTTTTGACTCATTCATCAACTGATGGGCACTTAGGCTGTTTCTAGCACTTGGCTGTTGTAAATAGCACTGCTATGAACATAGCGGTGCATAGCTTTTCCTGAATTGGCATTTCAGTGTTCTTCATGTATAATCCTAGCAGTGGAATTGCTGGATCAAAAGGCAGTTCCAGTTTTAGCTTTCTGAGCAAATTCCATACTCTTTTTCCATACTGACTGCACTAGTCTGCATTCCCACCAACAGTGCACCAGGGTTCCCTAATCTCCACATCCTCTCTGGCACATGTTTGTTGATTTGTTAGTGATGGCCATTCTGACAGGTGTGAGGTGGTATCTCAATATAGTTTTAATTTGCATCTCTGATGGCTAGTGATGTTGAGCATTCTTTCATGTGCCTATGGGCCCTTTGTATGTCTTCCTGGGAGAAGTGTCTGTTCAGGTCCTTTGCCCATTTTAAATTTAAATTTAAATTTATTTATTTTTAAAGATTTTATTTATTTTTTTAGAGAGAGGGATAGAGTCAGAGAGGGAGAGAGACATCAATGTATGTTGCCTTTGACCTGCCTCCAGCTATGGATCTGGCTGGAGACCTGGCTTGCAACCTGGTTATGTGCCCTGGCTGGGAATTGAACCAGCAACCTTTGGGTTAGCAGGTCAGTGCCTTATCCACCATGGCACCAGCCAGGGCTGCCATTTTTTAAATTGAGCTGTCTGTCTCCTTGGTATTGAATAGTATAAGTTCTTCATATATTTTGGAGATCAAACCCTTGTCTGAGGTATCATTGGCAAATATGTTTTCCCATGCATTTGTTCCCTTTTAATTTTGGTGATGTTTTCTTTACCTAAGCAGGAACTTTTAAGTTTTATGAGGTCCCATTTGTTTATTTGTTCCTTTATTTCCCTTGCCCTTGGAGAAGTATTGGTGAAAATATTGCTGCATGGGATATCTGAAATGTTTCCTCCAATGTTTTCTTCTAGGACTTTTATGTGGCATGTCTTATGTTTAAGACCTTTATCCATTTTGAGTTTATTCTGGTGTATGGTGTAAACTTGTGGTCTAGTTTTGTATTTTTGCATGTCCTTGTCCAGTACTCGCAACATCACTTATTGAAGAGGCCATTTTCACTCCATTTTATGCTTCTTCCCCCTTTGTTGAAAATTAATTGACCATAGAGTCCTGAGTTTATTTATGGGCTTCCTATTCTGTTCCATTGATCTACTGTATATGTCTGTTCTTATGCCAGTACCAGACTGTTTTGATTATAGTAGCCTTGTAGTATAGTTTGATACCCAGTATTGTGATTCCTTCTTCTTTGTTCTTTTTCAAGGTTGCTGTGGCTATTTATGGTGGTTTTTGGCTTCATAAAAATTTTTGAAGTATTTTTCTAGATCTGTGAAATATGTCATTGGTATTTTAATAGGGATTAGGGATTGCGTTGAATCTATAAATTGCTTTGGGTAGTATAGACATTTTAATGATGTTAATTCTTCCCATCCATGAACATGGTATATGCTTCCATTGATTTGTAACTTTCTTAATTTCTTTCTTCAGTGTTCTGTAGTTTTCTGAGTACAGGTCTTTTATAGCCTTGGTTAAGTGTATTCCTAAATTCTTTCTTTCTTTATTTTTTTGTTGCTATGGTAAATGGGATTTGTTTTCTAGCTTCTATTTCTGATGTTTCATTGTTTGTATACAAAAATACCTTCAATTTCTGGATATTGACTTTATATCCAGCTATTTTGCTAAATTTGCCTATTAGGTTGAGTAGTTTTTTTGTGGATTCTATTGGGTTTTGTATGTACACTATCATATCTGCAAATAATGACAGTTTTACTTCCTCCTTTCTAATTTGGATGCCCTTGATTCCTTTTTCTTGTCTGATTCCTATGGCTACAACTTCCAAAATGATATTGACTAGAAGTGGAGAGAGTGAACACCTTTGTCTTGTTTTTGATCTTAGGGGAAAGCTTTTAGTTTTTGCCCATTAAGTATGATGTTGGCTGCAGGTTTCTCATATATAGCCTTTATTATGTTGAGGTATGCTCCCTCTATGCCCATCTTGCTGAGCATTTTTATCATAAATGAGTGCTGTACTTAGTGCTTTTTCAGCATCTATTGATATGCTCATGGTTTTTGTCATTCATTTTATTTATGTGGTGTATTACATTTATTGATTTGAGAATGTTGTACCATCCTTGAATCCCTGGGATGAATCCCACTTGATCATGGTGTATGATCTTTTTAATGTATTGCTGGATCCAGTTTGCCAATATTTTGTTGAAGATTTTAGCATCTATGTTCATCAGAGATATTGGCCTGTGATTTTCTTTCTTTGTTGTGCCTTGCCCTGGTTTTGGGGTTAGAATAATACTGGTTTTATAGAAAGAGTATGAGAGTCTCTCCTATTCTTGAATTTTTTGGAATAGGTTGATAAAATTGGGGTTAGTTCTTCCCTAAACATTTGGTAAAACTCACCTGTATGGCCATCAATTTTGCTAGTTATTATTGGTCTGTTCAGGCTTTCTCCTCTTCTGGATTCAGTTTTGGTAGATTATACACTTCCAGAAATTTGTCCATTTCACTCAGGTTGCCAAATTTCTTGTCATATAATTGTTTGTATTAATTTCTTACAATTCTTTGTATTTGCATGGTATCAGTTGTGATTTTTCCTCTTTCATTTCTGACTTATTTATTTGGGTCTTTTCTCTTTTTTTCTTGATGAGTCTAGTTAAAGGCTTGTTGATTTTATTTACCTTTCAAAGGAACCTGCTTCTGTGTTTATTGATCCTTTGAATTGTTCTTTTAGTTTCTATGTCATTTAATTCTGATCTGAACTTGTTTATTTCTTTTCTTCTACTTGCTTTGGGTTTTGTTGGTTGTTAATTTAGTTCTTTCAGGTTTATGGTTAGGTTATATATTTGATAATTCTTCGATCCTTTTTAGGTAGGGCTGTATTGCTATGAACTTCCCTCTCAGGACTGCCTTTGCTGTGTCCCATAAATTTTGGGCAGCTGTGTGTTCATTTTCATTTGTTTCCTAGACCTTTTTGATTTCTTCTTTGATCTCATTAGTAACCCAAACATTATTTAATAGCATATTAGTCAGTCTTCATGGATTTGAATATTTTTGGTTTTTTTCCTTGAGGTTGGTGTCTAATTTCAATCCATTGTGATCTGAGAAGATGCTTGGTATATTTCAATTTTCTTGAATTTGTAGAGGCTTGTCCTGTGTACTGCTATGTCTATCTTTGAGAATGTTCCATGTGCATTTGAAAATAATATGTATTTTCATTATTTGGGGTGAAAAGTTCTGTATATATCTGTTAAGTCCATTTCATCTAGAGTGTTGTTCAATGCCACAATATCCTTGATGTTTCTTTGCTTGGAAGATGTGTCCATTATTGATAATGGGGTGTTAAAAACCCCCACTGTGAGTGTGTTGCTGTTGATATCCTTCCTGAAGTCCTTCAAGATTTTCCTTATATATTTGGGTGTTCCTATGTTGGGTGCATATATGTTTATGAGGCTTATATTTTGTTGTCTTAGGTATTATGAAATGTCCTTCTTTATTTCTTTTTATGGCCTTTGTTGTAAAGTCTATGTGTCTGATGTAAGTATTGCTACCTCAGCTTTTTTTTTTTCATGTCCTACAAATATTACTAGAAATATTTTTTTCCATTTCTTCACTTTCAGTCTGTGTGGATCTTTTGGTGGGTCTCTTGTAGATGGCATATCTACGGGTCATGTTTCTTATCCATTAAAGCTACCCTATGTCTTTTGATTGGTGCATTTAATCTTTTTACATTTAAGGTTATTATTGATAGATAATTATTCATTGACATTTCCCCCACTTTGTACCTGTGTTTCCCTATGTCTCTCTCTGATTTCTTCATCTTTTTAAAGCAGACCCTTTAGCATCTCTTGCAGTGCTGGTTTTGTGGAAATATATTCTTTTAACCTTCTTTTGTCTGGAAAACTCCTTACCTCACCTTTCATTTTGAATGAGAGTCTTGCTGGGTAGAGTAGTCTTGGTTATAGGCCTTTGTTTTTCATTGCTTAGAATATTTTTTGTCATTTCCTGTTGGCTTGTAGTGTTTTTGTTGAGAAATCAGCTGATTATCTTATTGGAGCCCCTAATATGCTATTAGCTGTTTCTCTCTTGCTGTTTTTAGGATTATTTCCTTGTCTTTGAAATTTGCCATTTTAATGATGATGTGTCTTGAAGTGGGCCAGTTTGGGTTCATCTTCATTGGGACCCTCTGTGCTTCCTGAACTTGAGTGACATTTTTACTCATCAGGTTAGGGAATTTTTCTGTCATTACTTTTTCAAACAAGGTTTCTATCCCTTACTTCACTTCTTCCCCTTCTGGTATCCCTATGATATGTATATTATTGTATTTCATGTCCCGCAGCTCTCTTAAAACCTCTTCATTCTTTTTCAGTCTTTTTTCATTTTGCTGTGCTATATGGGAATTTGTTTCTACATTGTCTTCCAGCTCACTGATCCGATTCTTTGCTTTCTCTGGCCTGCTTTTGATTCCATCTACTGTGTCCTTCAATTCATAATTTTTTTTTGTTTCATTTCCTTTTGGCTCCTATTGATAGTTTCTATGTCCTTTTTAAAGCTGATGTAGTTCTCAGTAAGTTCCTTGTAGCTTCCATGCAGTTCTTCACAGTTGCACTGGAGTTGTTTATAGTTTTCTTTGAGCTCACTGAGTTCATTGAGCTTCTCTATCATCATTATTTTGAATTCCATGTCTGACAATTTGCTTGCCTCTATTTCATTTAGCTCTCTTACTGGGGATTCCTCTTTTACTTTTGATGAGGGGTGGTTTCTCTGTTGCCCCATTTTAGGTGACTCTTGTTTGATTCTGCTTCTTAGATTCGGCTGCTTTGACTTCTTGTCTTTGTGGTGTGACCTTCTGTGGTGTAGAGGTGCCCTGTCTTTACTTCCTGGATCCACCTCTGGTGGTGTCAGATCATATCGCAGTCTGAGTCTAGTCAGCCTGTTGGAGTCTACTAGAGATTCACTGACTTTGTGTCCTTAGTTTTTAATGCAATCAATCTGTGATCTCCTGTCAGATGTAGGCACTACTTGGCAGGACATATTCAGTTGTAATCCAGTCAACCTGTGATCAGGGATTAGGCTTAAGTACTGCTGGGTTGGGCAGATCAATTTGGTGTTATTCCAATCAATCTGTGATCAGCCACCATATGGGGCTATGACTTCCCTCAGGTGGACACCACTTGGAGGAGGGAAGTAGTCTGTCTGAGGTATGGTGGATGAATCAGCACTGGAACCCCGTCAACTGCTCCCTCATTCCTCTCCTCAAAGTCACTGCCCCAAACTCTACTTAAGTGTCTCTAGTGCACTCTGCCCTTCCTCTGCTAGAGCCTAGGGTAAGTGGATGCCAATGTATTTTTGTGTAAGATTATTTTAATACTTCTCTGGCTGTCTCAGACTAGCAACCCCATGGCTTTTCACTTTTAACAGCTGGATGCTGTTTTACTATCAACTGTGTTGCTGTATGCTGGGAAGCCCAGCAGGGGCTTTAGACCTCACCCTTCTCAGGTCGAGCCCCAGCTCTGTCCCTTCAGCTGCTGCCCATGAGCGCCCAGCCAGCCCTCTCAAGTCTCTGAATTTCTTACCAGTCATGTTGTGATGAAGCAGCCTCTTGTGTTCTGTTTGTGGTTATAAGGGTTCTCTCCAGTTGGTGTCTCTTGGTTATTTCTGATGATTTCTCCCCACTTAAATTGTAATTCCATATTGATTCTGGGGGGAGATTGGTGTAGCTCTACTTACTCCGCCGTCATTTTGGATTCCTTCCGGCTAATGAGATTTCTGAATATGTTTATATGTTAAGGGGAAAGATTCACTAACGGAAGGAATGCTTGACTGTGGTGTAATAAGTGAATCAGGGAAGTAGAGAGAAATGGTTCTAAAAGGAGAGGTGGAAGGATGGCCTTCTACCCTTATGAATATATATTTAGATTATCTCCTTTCTTCATAGCATTGTCATGTAACAACTCTTAAGCATTTCAACCGAACACATTTTCCCCCCCTCAAAGGATTAGGGCTTTTGCCTCTATTACTTCTTCCTCCCAATCAGCACATTTTAGTTTGGACATTGGTGGATACCTGTGAAAGATGTAAACTCATGACAATAATCTGGAGTACCAATGACTCTGTTGAACATAGAGGGACACAGTCAAGGTAAGCAACCCTACAGTTCTTTTACTGTATCCTAACCAACTATCTCTACCAAAAGCTGGAAGGGGAGCCCTCTGGGTCTATTCTAAGTCTTCTTCCAGGTCTCTTCATCTATATACACAACCTTACTTTCTGTTACCTTCTGGTTCACCTGGCCCCTAGCTGACAGGTGATATGGTTGTGACTGCTGAGTCATAGGATCTCCAATGCTAAATTCAGTGCTATCCCCAAGGGGATGTAGGACTTTGGAGAAAGAGTATTTATTGAGAAGAACAGGCAGCGTTGCTTCCTGAAGAGAAGCCTCACTCTTCCTTGCAGGCCCTTAATGCCCCCCTCCCCACCCCAAGTTCTGCCTCAGCTGCTTTAAAACAAAGCTCAGTGAAATTGAAATTTTAAAATAGACCACTTTTAGTAGCACCAAAACACTTGAAATGATTATGTATCAATCTGGGAGAGTATGTGCATGATCTGTATGCTGAAACCACAAAACACTTAGGAGAGAAACACTGATTAAAGGAGACATTTATAGTGTGATCTGTTCATGAACTGGAAGACTCAATAAGATGATAGTCAATTCTCCAAAAATTAATGTATAGATTATTAAATTCTCCAAAAATTTAATACTCTATATTTAATAGTGTATAGATTTTTAAATATAAATAAGAATTGACAAACTATTTCTGAATTTTTAATGGTAATTCAAAGGAACAGAACAGCCCAAACAATTTTGAAAAAGGGGGAACAAAATTGGTGGGCTCCCACTACCTGCCTCTGAGGCTTATAAAGATGAGGTAGACATGTCAGCATGGTTATTAGCAAAAGAATAGACACATGAATCAAGGAACCATGAAGAGTCCAGAGATAGACTTGCTAAATGTTGTTGATTGATTTTCTGTAAACTTGCAAAGGTAATTCAATTGAGGGAGAATAGTGTTTTAAACAAATGGTGGCATCTATAAGTAAAAATATTAAACTTTGGTCGATACCTTGGATGTAGATGAAAGTTAACTCAAAGTGGATTATTTACCTAAATATTAAAATGGGTAAAATTCCTAGATGTAAACATAGGAAAAAAATTTTGTGACTCTGAGTTCATCAAAGATTTCTTAGGCATAATACCAAAAACACTACTCTTAAATTTAAAAAGTTGAAACTGAGTTTTGAAAGACATTATTAAAATGAAAAGACAAGCCATAAACTAAAAGATAATATCAGCAAAACGTACATTGAATAAATGATTAACATTTTCAAAATTCAATGGCAAAAAATGAGCAAAAAACAAAATAAAACATAAAACTGGCCAAAAGATTTCAGTACCACTTCATCGAATAGGACATATAAAAAGCAAAAAAATAAATAAAAATTTGCTCAACAACCTTAATCATTTGAGAAATTCAATTTAAATCACAATGGGTCATGCCTAAATACCTATTAGAATGAACAACAACAAAAAAGATTAGCCACATTGCAGATAATGACCAATAAGGATTTAAAATATTATGAATTGAGCTTTTCAAATTCTGAGGATTAACGATAATGTACAAGTTGACACTTTTTTTTTTTTTTACCTTGATTTACTTTCTCAGTCTTTTAAAAATCAAAGTCTGCATTATCTTAGGACTTCAGTGATAAACTGCAGGAAAAAGTAAAAACATTCACAAAAAGCATGATTGGAGTTCTTGCATGCTTTTTAGCACAGCTAAATTCAGGATATAAATTATTTTCTTTAAAAATTTACTTGGCTCAACATATTTTCAAAAGAGGAAATTCCAAGGCTTTGAAAAGCACATCTGTGTCACAGAGAAAACAATTTCCAAGCAGAACAAGTCTTTCTGACTATGCAAAATTGAAAAAATTTCAATCACATGTTCGGGATTATCGCTACCTAAAGACATTTTTTTCTTCAGTCAGAATGATTCAGAAATGTGGGCAGGCAAATCATGGTCATGTCAGAAGCTTAGCTAAACAATCATTTTTAAAGTAAGCTCTGCCTTTCCTGAGTGGTGAGGATTCAGCCTGAAGATGGCCATGCCTTTCCAAAGCATGGGATGAGTAACACCTCCAAGGGCTTCTTATAGACATAGTGACATTGGTAATTATTTCTACATTCTTTTAAAATCAAATGTCAATTGATTCTTTTCTCTTACATTTGTATTTATATATCTCATTAAAACTAAAATAATTTAAAAAAGAACTAAAAAGTTGTTAGATGGAAATTCTGGTATTTGTGACAACATGGATGAGCCTTCACTTATGCTAAGTGAAGACATTCTTAAAGTCATGGCGGATTACTAAAACAAAGAGCTGTGATTTGTTTGTTGTTGTGTTTACTGGTAATGCTTTTTCTTTTTTCTTAATTACCTTCCAAATTATACTAGATGACATTGGAGAAGTAGCACTAAAGCTTTGAATTTCCCTCTCTTAATTAATGGTAAAGCACCATTTCAGTGACTATGAATTAAAAATGAGCCCTTAACAAAGCAATATATAATCACTCTGTAATTAAAAGATGCTATTCTGCACTACCTATTTGCAGATGGACACAGGAGAAATTCCCTGAGCTCTGAATACTTCCCAATAACATTAGGTGGTGATTAACTCTCACTGCTGCTAGCACCATTACTTCAGTCTCCCTTTTCTGGTGCTTCTCCTCCCCAACATATCCAGTCCTCCTACTGCAGCCCCCACTCACCCCTGTATCCTTGAAATAGCCATAATTTATGAGAACAACCCTCTGTGATAGGAGTATAACCCCTTTGGAGCTCATAACTTAAGGCACAGAGGAGGCTTCCTAGTTTATGGATGGTGGAGCTAGGATTGGATTTCAGAGAATCTGACTCCAGAATCTGTGAGCTAGCCTGTAGAAGAAACCACAGTATTTAACCTACTGATTACACATGTTAATTCACTTGTTAACTCACTCTAGAGATATGGAACAACTTCTGTTAGTTTCTTATTAATGAAAAAATAGTTAAGAGAACCTTTGTTTTCAGTATGATCATCTCAAAACACCTAACCACTTCACTCCAATCTAGCCAACTTGTTTTTCTCACTCCCTCACAGGGTTTTGGTGGACATTTTGGGGTCTAGTTTTGCTTCAAATTGTTCTTTTATCTGAAATTTGCCATTCTTGCTTGGCCCAATTACATTTTTACTTTTCTGATGGGAGTTCTACATTTCCTCTATTAGATTCTCCTTTATTATACCATTCACCAAAAATCAAATCTTCTGAAATCTTAGCAGAACTTAACATCTATGTATGTCATTTTGTCTTTTTATCACACTGGCCTAAGGAATCAGGTAAAAGCTGCATTGATTGTCATCTTATTGCCAAAACATAATGCTGTGTTCTTTGGGACAGCAAAGCAGTGTTACATAAGGTTTTTGCAAATTATGTGTGTGTGTGTTAAGTCAAGATCAAAATATAATTTAAAAAAACCCCAAAGTTATGAATAATGAGACAAGATGATATCAAGATGATATGTACTTTCACTACATAGGCATAGTTTATGAGACAAATAGCTATAGCTGTTGGCATGAAGAAGTAGAAGAAATAACTCATATCTGGCCAGTCAAGGAAGATTTGTGGAAGATACAAATGAGACCTTATGCCATAAAAATGGCAGAAGTGGTATGTAAGAATGGAGAAGATGAATTAAAGCCAAGTAGGAGAGGGCTTTGTGTTCTCAGTCATTGCTATCACCTGAAGGCAATAGATCACATATTCTTTGATTCTACTAATGGAATGTTTATTTTGAAAGTGACATGGAAGAGACTAGACACAGAAAACTCTGAATGCTGTAAAAACAGAGGGCCAACACTCTGAATTCAGGGAGTAAGAGCAAGGGGGAAGGAAAAGAAAGGTAACTAAGTCATGTCTATGAGTTATCTACCCATTATTGAGTATTCATGCCTATTAACATTTTTTTAGCAGGAGCAAAATATTTGAGATTTGAACAGGCCAAGTCTACATGAACTTTTCCCTACAGAATCCACTAATAATTAGCAATTCAATAGAAATAATAATGTCCGTTATCCAACACCATATAGCTTAGCAAGAACAGCTCTACTCTGTGGTAGACATTCTTTTTCTTTCTTTTTAAAAATATTTTATTTATTATTTATTTATTTATTTTTAAGATTTTATTTCATTATCTTTAGAAAGAGGGGAAGGGAGAGAGGCAGAGAGGGAGAGAGACATCAATGTATGGATGTGTTTCACCTGCCTCCAGCTATGGACCTGCTGAAGACCTGGCTTGCAACCTTGTTATATGCCCTGGCTGGGGAATCAAACTTGGACCTTTGGGTTAGTAGGCTGGTGTCTTATCCACTGAGCCACCAGCCAGGGCTTGTGGTAGACATTCTTTACTTTCTTTCACCAGCCTTACCAACACTGAAGGGGTGCTATAAATTGAAATAGAGTAGTAAAGTATGTAGAAGTTATAAAAGTATCTCCTTCGTGCACTGTTGGTGGGAATGCAGTCTGGTGCAGCCACTGTGGAAAACAGTATGAGGTTTCCTTAAAAAACTAAAAATGAAACTGCCTTTTGATCCAGCAATTCCACTACTTGGACTATACCCAAAGAATCCTGAAACACCAATTTATAAGAACCTATGTACACCTATGTTCATAGCAGCACTATTTACAATAGCCAAGTGCTGGAAACAGCCTAAGTGCCCATCAGTAGATGATTGGATCATAAAACTTTGGTACATTTACACAATGGAATACTATACAGCAGAAAGAAAGAAGGAACTTGTACCCTTTGCAACAACATGGATGGAAGTGGAGAGTATTATGCTTAGTGAAATAAATCAGTCAGTGAAGGACAAATACCATATTATCTCGCCCATTACTGGACAATAATGAACAAAACTAACAACAAGCAAAACAGAACCAAATATATGAATACAGTGAATAGGCCTTCAGTGGTCAGGGGGATGGAGGTTGGGAGAAGTGGGGAGAAAGAGGCAAGGAAGCGGAACAGTTTAGACAAGAACCTAGTATAAAGGAACCATGGACATGGACAACAGGTGGGATTGACTTTGGGGGGAATGGGTGGGTAGGAGGGGGACAGAGGGGAGCAAAAAGGGGATGGATGTAATACAACAACATAACATTTTAAAAAAAGAAAAAGAAAACATAAAATGTGGTTAATAGAAATTAGAAAATATTTAAAGAAGAGGGGAAAAAAAGGAGATGGATGTAATACAACAACAATAAAATTTAAAAAAAAAGAAAAGATTTAAAGAAATTGGGAGATTTGTCATGTTCATGGTAGAAAAGACTAAATTTTTAAAATATCAACTCTCAAAATCATTATCAATGTATATTTGGTCCAATTTTTTAATTGTTTCAAGCAAGAGGATAAATATGGTTTCAATTATACTATCTTGGTAGGATTAAAAATAATTAAAAGTGTTTTGATTCTGACAAAAAAGTATCTTCTCATATACTATAAAGTCTAAAATACCATAAATAAGTATAAGTTAATAAAATAACAAGTCTAAAGGGTATCTAAATAACTTGGAGATACCCTAAGATATTAGCTCTTCCCTTGGAATACCTGTGTTCAAATAGTCAACCTCCTGCCTGTTCTGTGTGACAGTAATATGTATTTCTCCCATTCTGCTTCCACATTTGGAATTAAATGAAAGAAAGGCAAATTGGGAAAATGGGGATGAAAATATATATTACCACAGAAATAGTCAGAAAAAGTGGCAACAATGTTTTTACTTATACAATGACAAACCCATAAAATTTAGTGTAAAAAACTGTTGAAATTAAGGTTTCAAAACCTCTTAACCCTCATGGTTATGGCTATATCAAATATCCTTTTTTGAACATCAATTTCATTATCTATAAATGCAAATAAATACAATATCATCTCTACAAACACTTAAAAAATGAGAGTTTATTATTTTTGAGAGAGGGGAAGGGATAGAGGCAGGAAGGGAGAGAAACATCAGTGCATGGTTGCCTTTCATCTGCCTCCAGGTACAGACCTAGCTGGAGGCTTGGCTTGCAACCTAGTTCTGTGCCCTGGTTGGGAGTCAAACCAGTGACCTTTGGGTTTGCAGGCTGGTGCCTTATCCACTGTGCCACCAGCCAGGGCTTATCTACAAACACTCTTGTAGTTGTTTGATGCACTGTTGATGACATGTGAACACATTCTATGTATTTTTACATGATGTAGACTTTTAATTAATTAATAGGATTGGTACACTATACTATCCCTGAGATCATGTGAAACTTAGCTTAAGAGCCTGGGAGCAGCTGGTTATAGGGTACTTCATACACTGGACACTATCTCACTGTATACTTTGGTGACAAATGTATTAAATGTATTGTTCCAGAATTTGAACCTTGAATACATTTATTTGCTCGTTTTTCTTCTGTGTTTTGGTCAACCATGCATTTGAATACCTTCTACTCATATCATTTTATCATATTGTATGAAGAGAATTCAACTGGGTTGACTTTAATATTTTTTTCAAAATCTGACTTAAATGCATTTGCTCAGAAAATCTTTTATTGTTGCCATACGTACTTGCGCTCTCTGCCTAAATCACCCATTTTGTCTTTTTTTTTTTTTAAATTTGAGCTTCAGTTTACTGAATAGTTAGGTAAGTTCTAATTTTAGAAACCATTCCAGCCTAGGCCATCCCCCTTCTCATCCAAACAAAAAAAATGTTCTGTAGGCTAGTGTGGACAGGAGAAGGCTTGCGTGCTCTCCTGTAAATTTGTTGAGTTGAGGAAATAATGGGTGAGCTCTGTGGAAAACTGTAGCATTCAGTTTTAGATTTGTGTGTGAATTTGAAGATGGCTGTTACAAATTAAGGTGTAGTTTTGAATGTGTTCAACGCATGCTTATTATTCTCTACTTAAAAAAAAAGATTTTATTTATTATTTTTAGAGAGAGGGGAAGGAAGAGAGGCAGAGGAGAGGAACAGCAATGTATGGTTGCCTTTTACCCGCCTCCAGCTATGGACCTGGCTCGAGATCTGGCTGGAGACCTGGCTGGAGACCTTGCAACCTGGTTCTGTGCCCTTTGGGTTCACAGGCCAGTACCTTTATTCATTTACTTTTAAAGGAATATCTTCCCAAAGCTTACCTACTATGACAATTATGTTGTTTGGGCCTACTTATTCCCTACCACCCCCTTTCTTAATAAACCCACCTAGAGTTTTGTTCCAGGATTCCCTAACCTTCAAGATCAGTTTGTTCCAAGAGTCACTAGACTCTCCTGCAGTCCTGGGCTCAGATCTGAACTCCTCAGAGTAATCCTGCCCTGACCTCAATCCCACTCAAATTATTTTAGGCATCTGAGTAGTTACTCCTATTTGGCCCCATCAGGTTGATGCCCGGGACTTTATTTAAAGATGGGAGGAAACTGGGCAGCAGATCTGGAAAGCAATCTGCAAGCAGATGGAAAACAATCTGAGTTTGAAGCCCAGAAACAAATGGGGGTCAGATCCAACAAAACGGGACAAGCATAACAGAGCTCTGATGAAAATACAATGGATGCCTGAACTTTCTCGGACTTTTTGGTTATGCGCCCATTGCTTTCCTTTACAGCTTTAGCCAGTTCCATTTGTGGTCTACAGGTTACATTTTGTAACTGTTTCATGAGATCAATTTTGTAGATTGATTCATGAGATCAAATTTATAGGTTGCATAAGATATTCAAATCATGCAGTAGCACCATGTGTTTCTAACTATATGCAAGAAAGCCTTGACAATTTTGTCTGAGGACTACACATTATTAAGAACCCCTGAAATCATGTAGCTCAAACCCTTATTTCATAAATGAGAAACTAAGGCCATTAAAAATAATTGAAATTGTCCAACTTAATAGATTTGGATAATGACATAGGATTAAAAATCAGTTCTCCTTGGCACAGAAATCACTTCTTTCAGCACCAGAGCATTTTTTATTATGTTTTCTATGAACTGTGAGAACCAAGAGTGGGTAGCCAAGCTAAACCAGCTAAGGTAGCTTGGTGAATGTTAGGGCAGGGCGGGGCACCCTCTACGGCACCTGGAGCAGGGGTAACAAGCTGTGAAGGGGAGTAGCAGTAGTAATCCCAGTCACAGCAGTGACAATGTGCTCACTCAGGGGTCAAAGGTTAGCACTGAAGATGGGGATTTTGCCTGGCTGTGGTACCGGAGGCCTCATGACTTTAGTGGGACAAGTTAGAACTCACAGAACAGCCCTCCTACCCCTACAGCTCTCCTCTTGGTTCAATGGTTCCTGCAGGCTAATTTTAAGTTCTGACAACGTCTGGCTCATTATTTAGCAATCCTCTAACTATTATGAATATGAATTTCTAGGAGTTAACAGTAAGCCACCAATCAAGGTTTACTGATCTGATATTGGCCTGAGTCCCAAGGCCAAGGTACCAGGATTGATGCAGAAAAATGATTTGAAACAGTGCTTGACATTCACACAATCAGCTAGAAATGTCAATTGCTGCTTGAGGTAAACATTTATTTTCCAGGGTAAATGTTACAGCCTTTGCTTTTTATGGCCATGTACCACTCAAGTACTTGTCTAAAGGACAGAAATACATCTTGGAAATAGCTTTCATTCCTAATCCATATTTGTGTTTAACTGTAAAATCATTTATCCTACTAGCTTACTGTAATTGTCAGAACAGAGAACATAAAAAACATTTCTCTCATTATAAAAATAAAACAAAATTCTCTGTGTTAGCTTCCTTTTGAATACTAATGCATAAAAGCCCAGATTAAATTAATCTCAACTGTCACAGTCACACTTGGCAAATGAATCATAAAACAGGTTCTTCATATGACATGTTACCCTTGACAGCAAATTAAAATCTTAATAAGGGTTTCTAAAACACACATGCATAATTTCCTTTACTGGTGCTCAATGTCAAAATACAGATTATTGTATTTCAGAAATTGTGAACTTTTAAGAACATCTTCCTGATCATATTATTTCAAATGCTCTATATACTTGAACACCCTTTACTTACCTATACATTAGTTGTTTATTGAAATCTTAAAAAAAATTTTTTTCAATTCTCATTTGTTTTGGACATCTTGCTTGAGTTGTTGGATAATGGTTTATCTTTTTTTTTTTTTTTAATTTTATTGTTGTTGTATTGCATCCATCCCCTTTTTGCTCCCCTCTGTCCCCCTCCCTGGTTTATCTTTTAAAATCACATAATTATTTATTAACTATTTACTTAAAAGATGCAAGTATCAATGGTATAATTCTCACTTTCCTACCTTTCCTCAAGAACAGTGGTTCCTTGAGGCAGTGGTGTAACAGAGAAGTCAGAGGCCAGTTCTAGGGACAGGATCCTGGTAGTATTGGAGAAAAGGAAAGGCAGCTCTCAAGATAGGAAGGTGGTAGAAGGATACACTAGAAAGTGGGTAGAGATTTACAGTTTCAACACAGACATAGGAAGAGCTTGGAAGTTCTCATTATTGTCCTCACAATAAGACAAAAGTTGAAGAAATGGAAAAAATCAATGAGGATTCCGGTCTAGGCACCATTCCACAATCTAGAGAGAACAGAAACCCTGAAGAGTCAGTCACAGCCAAGATCTACTTACCTGGAACAGAAATCACTTGGGCTGTAAACTGGTAGAACTCCTTAATGATAATTCTGATGAATTGCTGGAGGCAGAGTATGGATTTGTATGAGAGAGAGAAATTGATGTGGACCACAGAACAGGGATTTTACCTCCAAGAACTCTTTGGAGAGCCAAAGAGGATCTCCTTGTGTCTCTGGCTGGAGTGAGGGAAAGGAGTAATTGTGAAACACACTGAAGTCTTTTCCATAACAAAAGCCTAGTCTGTGGAAAGGTTTTTTCAGGGCCTCATCCCACTTAGGGAAAGCCCTGATGACAGCCCCCTCTAGACTTCCTGAAGCCAAGGAGCATGTGTGAGCTGTGAGCCAGGCACACAGGCCCACTGAGACACTGAGAGTGAATCATAAGGTAATAAGAGCATTTCCCATGCCCACTGTCACATCAACAGGGCCCCCATGTGATACCAGTAGATCATAACAAAGAAAGCTGTGACAGTCAGACTCCACCTCAGAGGAATTCTTAGAGAAGCCCGAAGGACACCAGGGGAGACAAAAACATTGAAGCTAGAGGAACTTGTTACTATTTTATTTTGAATTCTCAGCATTAGCTTAATCATATCATTTTGACTTGGCTCAGAAAGAATTCCTAACTGAAAACTATTATTGCAGATAAAAACAGTAAGAGAAAAATAATGTCAGATACAAATCAAGAAGGAAAGTAAGATCTTAAAAGGTTCAGGGTAATTATCTTTTATTTTGCTTTGTTGTATTAAAGAAGATATGCTATGTTATGCTTATCAAAGATTTAAAATACAAAGTTGGAATATTACAATTCATTTACTAATCATTTTTTAAGCATCAAATAAGATGCTCAATGAAATAAGCATGTATTCAATTGTGATACTAATGTTCATGTTAAGTTAAAGCTCAAACCCAAAAAACAAGTAATTTAGAAAACTAAATTCTTAAATGTTATCTCAATATATATATATATATATATTTTTTTTTTCCCAAAAAGAGAAGATAGTTATTGTTGCACTGATCTTTCTTCTGGGTCTTAGGCTCAAGTAATTATTTTAAAAAGTAGCACTTTTTCAGTCAAACTACAAATTAATTTATTATTTGAATGTGCCTTAGCAAATCTCTTTTTTATAGCTTTGTTAGAATAAAAGTGTTTGTTAAATATCAATTCTGTTGCTATCCTTATTTATTGAATGGAACATAGAGGCACAAAATCCTGAGACATCCAAGGTCGCACTGTCAGTTAAGGAAAGCTTAAAACAAAGAACAGGCATTTCTTTAGCTATTTATTTAACAAAGGAATCATATAAACCCATATGGAAAAGACTAGTTTTGGACATACTGTACAGTGAATTTAAGTTTATTCTCTTGATATTCCAATTACATATATGTCACATGTTGGTAATTATTTTTACTGTATTGCATTTCAGTTTGGGAAGTTCCTATTTTTGTTTCCCAGCTCTCTGACTCATTCCTCAGCTGGATTCTGTCCACTGGTGACCCCTTTGAAGTCATTCTGCATATCTGTTACTGTATTTTTGATTTCTAGCACTTCTTTTTGAGTATTAGAGCTTCTGCCTTTCTGCTTACATTAACCATGTGTTCTTGCCTGCTCTCAACTTTTCCTATTAGAACCCTTAACATAGTTATGGTGGAAGGCAGTTAGACAGTCAGGAATAGAGCGAAGATGATAGGCCAAGCACAGGAGGTCACCAGGGCAGAAAGCTCTGGGTGCCTTACAATGGGCAGAAATTCGGAAAACAAGGACCTCACCCTCAGGTTAACCTTTTCTCCCCTAGTAAGTTGCTGGTCATGTGGTTTAACTGCCCCCAACTTTTCATAGCAATAGTTGTGTGATTTGGTGGACCCTTTCCTGACCTTTCCTCCACTGGCATATCACTAGTCATGTGGTTTTAAAACCTGTTGGAGGAGTGGCTTCATTTGGGCCCTAGCACAACCACTCTCTTAAGCGTTAGCACTGTAGGATGACATCTAGGCTTCAGTTGTGTTTCAGCTTCAGGCCCAGACAAGCAGAAGAACAGACAAGTGATGCCGTGGCTGACATCAGGACCAGCTACGAGGACTAATAACCCCCTGGTACCTACCAATCAGTGGAAAGAGATAATGATCATAAAAGGATACACCTGGAAAGCTCATAAATATTCCATTGGGATCCTCCCCTGAGAACTCCTGATAAATACCTTCAAGGCAAGGATCCAGTGTGTTCTTTCTATGGAGCAAACTCACACCTTTTCCCACCCCTTCCCCTAGGTACATTTTCCTTGTCTCTTTCCTAAGTTCCAAGGGCCATTCTTTTGCCTCTGTAACTTGTTTCCTGAGCCCAGTTTTTCTACAGCTCACATCCTCTATCTGTGTGACTTTCTAAATAAACTTTCTCTTATAATTTGAATCTTAGCTCTGAATTATTTCCCAACCAGAACTCAAGTACCAAGGTTGCTGAACCAAAGTCCAATTGCCAGTAATATTCTGGTGCCATTTTGCCACCACAGTAATGATATTTTAAATACCCTACCTGATCATTCCAACATCTGTGTCACATCTGTCTAATGTTGGCTTCATCTCTTCACAATGTATTTTTTTTCTTGTCTTTTAGTAGGCTTTCTAATTTTTTGTTGAAAGCAGGATGCACGTTCAGTAACGGGTACTGAAGTCACTCTATCTAGTTCCTTATTTTTGTATCCCTGTTGACTTTGGGGTTTCCTAAGTGATTGTAAAGTCTGTGTCTTTCTGCTTTTTCAGGAATAATTCATTATTATGATAGAGGAATCCTATGATTTGTTGGTAATGCATGGAAAAGGTCAAGTGCTCTATAGACTTAGGACAAAATCTTAGTGTCTTGAGAACCTGCATCTCTGTGCTGTGACCTTCATGAGTGTTTCTTTGGTGGTTTCTCTCAGAGTGTCTCCCATCTTCCTCTCTTTCATGGCTAAAGAGCTCCCATCTATTTCTTTGGAGTTCCAACCTGACTATATGGTTCTATTTTGGTTTTATCCCCTTCAGTGAAACTTAAATGTTAGAGGGAGCTGGTGTGAAAGACCTTCAGCCAGCTGAGGTAAAGCTAACAAAGTCTTCTCCTAAAGGGTAGGCTCTTGTTAAAGAGAAGGTTCTGAGTTCACCCTGATTGCTCTTCCCTCTCCTTGCCAGAGCCACAAGGTGATTCTTCTGTGATCTTTACTACGATTATCTTCTGGGTTACCTTGAGGTTTGGCCAGAAAAATGTAGACCCCCAACCCCCAGGGCTGTGACCTCCAGAAGCTTCTCACCCTTTTACTGTTATATACTCATTTTCCAGAAATTTATCAATATATTTTAAATGTCACATTATATTTTAAATGTCACCCCCTGTTTATGGCCCCAGAAGCTTCTGGCCAAGGTGAGCTAGTCTGGGCTTTGGCTCCAGATATCAGGGCAACCCTGTAATCTTAGTTCTTTGGTGGGTCCAAACAAAGTCATTGACTTTCAGTTGGTCTAGCTTTCTTTTTGTTGCAAAAATGAAAGTGATGGTTTCTAAATTCTTTTCCTGTCAAAACTGAAACCAGAAGTCAGGCATTAGTTTCTTCTATTAGTTTTCTCCAAAGCTTCTAACTTGCCTTTAAAAAGAGCAGTTTTATATGGGACAGTGATCAAGCAGTGAATGCCAAAAGGAATGTTTTCAGGACAATGGAAATATTCAAAAGTAATTTATATGACTAATGGTTAAAAAGCCTTCAATGTTTATCCAGATAAAGAAAAACTCTTGAAGAAGGTTGGAACATTGTCACTGTCCTTGTATTTGAAAGGTCCTTGGAAAAACTCAATCAGGCATTTATATGATAAATGGATTAAATTTTGTGTCAAGAAAGATTACAGAGAAAGAACATGTTTCCTTCACAAGTTCATTTAGAAAGTCAAAGATTAAGCACATGCATAATTTTTCTGCCTTGGCTAAATACCTCTGTTAGACCGTGTTCAATTCTGAGTTACCTACCACTGTTAGTTTCTTTGTTGATAAACTTATGGCTACTCAGTGCTAGGTATACACACAGGCTCTCTGTGGAATCTCTGGGTCCATTTCTTTCTGGCTGGGAGAGGCAGGTTCACGAGGCTCTGCAGAAAAAAACATGGGCAACGGATTACTCTTTATTCAAACTGTCCATCACCCTCCTAGTTTTGAGCCATACATTTATTCTGGTTGAAGCACTTGGTCTTCTGTTTCTAAATCGTCCCCTGGTTCTTTATGAAAAACCCACTCAGGATTCAGCTTCCTGTTTTACTAAGTCAGTTTCCACTGTCCTTCTGCTTTCTGCCTTTCAAATATTTATTAATGTCTCCTATCCATTGCTGCCTCTATTTTCATTTACTTTGTCAGTTTATACTTCCCTTCTATCATTTCAGAAGGATATACAGAAGGAGCAAACCTAGAGGAGTATGTATTTAATCTACACATTTAACCAGAATTTCTACACTTTATTTGCTTAGAATGTTATGAAGTTTATTTCTAAATCATATGGCAGCCATAATGCATTATTTAATAGAGCAGAACCTTATGTTTTATGACTGTCATTCAGGCACAAGTAATGGAAACCTTAAGGAGACTAGATCTTAAAATGATTGAACTGAAAAATGCCCAATGTATGGAATTTGAGAAAATGTCTAATTTATGATTCATAGGATAGACACTGGTATTATTCTGTGACCAATCCCTTCTTTGCTCTGGGATAAAATGATATAGTGATACAATTTCATACATGGTGTAGTTTCCATGACTAAAGTGGCTGAGGTCTCTAGTCATTTTTGTTAGTACAATGGACTAGCCCAATGCATTTTCTTTATTTTGATATGCTGTGCTTTTGTTTAGAAATGGAAATTGAATCTTTAAAAAAGTACTCCACCTGTACAAGTAGAGCATTTTAAACCTAACTCTGGAGTTAGACTAATGAAAATTTAGGCCCTGGCTCTCAGAAGTTTGGATACCATTCAACTGTCAGAGGGCATGCCATTATCTTCATTCTATCCTCTTTGGAGAATATTCTAGGACAAGGAACTGGTTTGACTATTATCTAACTATAGTTCCTCTCTCACATTTTCCTTTAGTGGTGTTGGAGAGGCCATGGAAAATTTGAGGGTCTGGCTAAAGGGAAGGGGAGATGGATTCACTTAATTTGGGTTTAGTGAGAGGTATTTATGTAATTTGTAGTCATGCTTTAATAGTTTTGTTGTAGAAATGGCTGCTAGGAGTGTCTTTCTCAAGGATCTAAAATCCATTCCTTTAAAATGTCATCATCAGAAAGGATGGGGCCTCTTTCTGGGAAGACAGGATCCTAACTTTAATAATCACCATCTAGTAGACAAAGTTGCCTAATCAACTTTTCTGCTTCCCTGACTCTACTGAAGCTCTGATTTCCCCTTTCTGACTCTCTCATTCTCCCTTTTAAATGTCCAGTTACCTCTGTTACTAATGGAAATTGAATTCAGTTTATGCCAGACCTTGTTTCCTATTGCAATAGTATAGTATTGATTAGAATTGTCCTTATTCTTTAACTAGTATCTGCTTTGTTTATCTATGATAGTCCCAAACTCTCCAATCAGGAATCTTGTTTCCACAAAGTCTCTTGGTTCTAGACTATATGAGTCAGCTCAGGCTGCTATAATAAATACTCATAGACTGGCTAGCCTAAACAATAAACACGTAAGTCTAAGGTCATGGTGTAACTGAGCAAACTGGGGCCTGTGCATGTGGCACTTTGGTGCATGACCCAACAATTAGTGTTGATGGAAACAAGTTTTTATTTACAGGATTCCAACCTTAGAGTGGGGGGCAAGGGGCTGGGAGCACTCCTGCTCAGAGCCCTGTTCTCCTAAGAGATCCAGCACTTCCCTTGCTCCCCATCAGGCTATAAGCCAAAACCATCAAAACCAGAACTTCCCCATGTCCTTATCTTCTTAAACCAGTCACTCAAATAGTTCTCAATCCCCTCTGGAAAGTGCACTTGTGGGTTTCAGAATTGCCATCCTCTCACAGCAGCTCTCCCGTTCAGGATCTGGAGTCCAGATAGAGTCCAGGTCTGTGAGGCAGCAGGTCAGCATTTTGCAAGGCAGTCTTTGGTGGCTTCAGTTAGCTGGAGTAGGCACAGTCAGAGCAGCAGCTCACTATTCTCTCCCTCTTGGCTGCTGTTTCCTTACTACATCTGTCTGCATGGCAGAAACCTGACTATAGGCTGCCCAGCTCCTTTCTCTCAGACCTCATAGCTGAACCCCTCATGGCTGCCCTTCCTCACTACAGCTCAACATGGCTGCTACCTCTCCTCTCTCCTGTGGCGGACCAGCTACCTCTTTCCTACTACCCCAGGCTGCATGGCTGAATCCTGAGGAGCAGACATAGCTCCTCCCTCCCTATATAAGGCGGCATGGCAGAATTTCCTTCTGCCACCCTTGAGACCACCCTTATTTTAAATGCTGACCTAGTGCTTCCTACATGACCTCACCCCTGGCCTTTCCTACAGTGGGCAACTTTTGCCAGTTCCCAAAACGAATCTTTTACATTCTCTTGGCTGCCATCTTTAGTCAGGGCAGGAGTGACTCAGTGATGCAGGATCTTCCACTTTTCCTGGCTATGTCATGAGTCAGGATACTTCTGAAAGTCACACCTTTTGCCTGGAGCGGTAGCCCATTTCTCTTCAGGAAAGACTCCCCTATCACCTTGTCATTGTTATGAAAAGTATCTTGAGCCATGTCATCTGTTTCCCCTACTTCCCCCAATTATGGACTGGGGAAACCTTTCCTATTTTAGGGTCCCCTCGCTGCTCTCTGCACATTGTTACAAGGGTGCCAGCATGGTCAGGGTCCTGGTGGAGTCCTTTTCCTGGTTTACAGAAGGCCGTCTTCTTGTATCTTCAAGTGTGATGATCTGTCTTGTACTTTCTGTTTTGCATCATGAGAGCCTCACTCTCATGACCTCATCTCTTCCCAAGGCCCAACTCCTAACACTATCCACTATCGCCTAGAGGATTTAGACTTTAACATATGTAATTTGGTGTGTGTAGGGGGGTGTCAAATATTCAGTCCATAGCACAAAGTGTTAGCAAAAACAAATGTTCTAGTAACACTGTGCAAATAAGAGCCATCTGATTACACGGTTTGTACCTCCATACAACATTTGGTTTATGTTTGTAGATGTCATAATTTCAGGTTAATTTTTTTTCTTTTTCAAAATTCTCAAATGTTACATAGGGTGGAAAATAAGTTTTGATTTGGAGTATTCACTGCAGAAGAATACTTAAAATGCATGAAATATTACAGATCATATGTGAAATAATCTTAACAAAGATTTTCCTAAATTTGACAAGAATTCTAAAAATTCACACAAAATTGTCAACCATGAGCTGGGAGGATGACATGAAATTCTCAAAGCTATCAAGAAGTCAAATTCTGGCCAGTTTTGCTGGAGGAAAAAACTGAATTATCTTTTTGTTTTTTCCTATGAGAAGTTATGTTATAAAATTATTGTCATATGAAGAGATGATCAAAGAAAATGTAGTAAAAAATGCAGGGAAAAATAGGATAAAGGTATCTTGTGCAGCTAATTAATAAGTTCTTTCTAGATATGATGCATGTACCATTTATTATCTTTTTAAAACTTGTAATTTATGGAGCTGTTTATTCTCATTTCAAACAATCAGCTTTCATACATATTTTTACAATCTTTTTCTTAAAGAGGGTCCCCATATGACATCAACTCCAGAGCCTATGAAGTTAGGATACCCCTTTGCTTAAGCCACTATTTTTCAAATATACTAACAGGTATCTGCTGAGCTCAGGTAGCTGTAACTGACTCATATGGAGGGACAAGGGGATAGCCCCTGAAGAAAGGAAGAACTTGGTAAAAAAGGAAGATTTGGTCCAATGATCTGATCCTGGCCCCATGTGGAGAACCCCTGACCTGCAGAGATACCCTGGTGCCATAGATGAAATGGACTTCCCTAGGCAGCTTGTTCTTGGGAAGAGAAGTCCGGCTAATGTCTGAGACAAGAGCCCCTAGCACCTCTATCCAAAGTATTTATTGAGTACCAATGGTGGGTAGTGCATGTACATTTCATTGTGAAGGAAGAACTTTTTCTAGATCAGGAGTTAATATGTTTCTACAACAATGGAAGAAATGCAGAGGTCTTGCCTCAGGACATAGTCAGTTAGACAAGGAGGCACCAAGGACTCCAGGTCGCTCATTAAAAATAGGGAGGGTAAGGAAGGTTTAACATCTACTGTGATTACAAAAACAAGTCAAGGAAGTTTGCTGGCTTCAAAATAAGTATAGAAAATTCTCATGGCCAAATCCTCACCAGGGGTCCTCTGATCACAGCATAGGGGCTTGTATGCACCCTGCCTTCCCAGTTTCCCTGTTGGGTCTTATAGACTTGACCTGGCCTGCGTGGGACTCCATGCCCTACTGCTGCTTTGGGAGGATCCTGACAGTCCCAGACTTTAGATGTCTACACAGAGAACTGATTCTACAATGAAAATGATGCTAAACCCTTCAAGAGCAGCCCTTTCTTCCAGGAGCATGGGAATGTGGGTGTGAAATAAAGAATTGTGTAATTCACCAGCTGTAACCTCAAAGCAAATGTGGCCTGGGAAAGTGGAGGTCTAGGAAGATGTAGAGTTGGAACCCCTACCACAATGAATAGCGGG